>BSBK01004288.1:0-167500 GCA_027943335.1 Chamaecyparis obtusa | reverse complement strand
ATGTTCTTTAATTCTAATTAATATTTTCAAAACTCATTCATCAGTATAAAATGTCGCCAAAAAAATATTTTCCTGTAATTATGTAAACTTTGTCTAGAAAGAATATATGTTGACACCAATGAGAAATCCAATTGTGAATGTAGCATATAAGAACTCAATCATCTCTAATAAACATCCAATCTTCCCTGCTAACAACGTTTATTAACATTCATGCTAACAGTTATACCACATGTTTAATCAATAAATCCTTCACAACATGCAAATATTAATATGGTATCACCAACAAGACCTCTCAAGTAACAAATATTCCAATATAATCCTTTCTATCATTTGCATAAAAAACTAGCTCATAATTATCATCTTATTGTTAAAAAAGATCAAAATCATCTACCCATGTCTAGAAATGGCACATTCCAAAATAATCACACTAATGATATATCTACCTCCCATGAAGAAGTTTTCCCTCAAGAAGCCTCCATATTTCCCAGTAATCCCCCATCTCCTAAAGAATCACAAGATAAATCTTTTCCATTTACATCAAATTATATATCCAATAATGAGATCTCCATAGGTCTATCCATAGTTGATTTCCAAGCTAAACCCTTACATGATACAATTCCCTTCTACAACTCAATTATCCTAGATCCAATGCCACCATATGCTCTATTCCAAGACAAATCTAATCTAAAAAGTCACATTTAAAATAAATTTGACTCATGTCAAAATATTGAACCCTTCTAATAATCCACCCTACATATCAAAAATAGTATCCATGTGAGAGGGTTATGCAAAGAATGAAGAAACGTGTCTTGAAGAAAATCATGATCAAGAACCCAACAATCACAAAACCTATCTAGTTTTTTACCAAGATCCTATCTTTCTATAATTTAATAATGATCCTACCATCCATGTACCCATCCTATCAATGAGGATTCCCACCTATCCCAAGGAAAAAATTTTCATCAAAGTCTTATTGACCTTCGACTTCCTATTCCTAAGCAAGATCATTAAATCTTGTTCATTCTTCCAAATGATTTTCATTCATATTCAAGAGAAGAAAACCCTTAAAATTGAGTCTAATGATCCCCTTCCAAGTCAATATCAAATTATTCATTCACCTTCGTGTCCTTCCAAAGATCCCATCATGCCTCTAGATCTTCCTCATGACCCTACCATTTGTCCTAATTCTCCATATCATCCACAAGATCCTATCCTACCAAATGATTGTATCATTACTCCTATTCTATCGCAATATCCTATGCCTCCTCCTAATCCCCCTCATGAGCCCAACACACTTAGGTAAGTTTTTCATGAGCCCCATACATATTGAATGGGTTCCTCCACTTCCATCCAATCTGGTCCAATCCATTATCCTAATTTTCCTCCAAAATATCCCATTACCCCTACAAAATCTAATAATAATCCCCCTACATATAAACTTGGTTCATCCACTTTCATTTAACCCATTATACTTTATGATCCTATCATGCCTTATATACCTCATCCACCTCAAAATGGCCATGATCTTTCTATTAAAGTAACAAGTATCCCTTTTCTAAGAAGGTTTTTCAAAGCATGCACTATCAAGGAAAAGGGTTGGGCATCCATGAACAAGACATATTGGAACCTCCTTATTTAATATCAAACCCCCAAAATCATGTCCTTGGATACATATCTCTCACTCAAGATGTTGGTACCATTCATAATCCTACATTTCTCTATCTAAACCCAAGCATACATTAAATCTTTCAAACCTTACATCCATCTTAGGTCCATATATTCCTCCATCCACTAGTTTGACATCCACCTATCATAACCCAAATCAATGTCAGCAAACAAACACATCTTGGAGAAATTTCCACCTAGCCAATAGGCCTCTATATAATTTATATCCATCCATAAATCATATTCCCATTTTAAGCAATCTGGATGCCAAACATAAGTTCTCTAATTCTAGAAATCCACATGCAGTCAAGGATCAACATGTCCAATCTAATCAACATGTAAAAACAAAGAAAAATATGATCCAAAAGGAAAAAGACATGTACAAAACACCACAAACACTCCTTGAGAAAAAGATTAAGGTAAAATAAATATGGGTTACTAAATCTCATGTAGAAATAATGCATTCCAAGGATGTACAAAAGAACAAAATATCAAAATCTATGTGGATTCCCAAGAGGCTTCTTCAGGCACACAGTCCCAAAGAAAAATCTATGTGAACCAAGGACAAAGTGGCTAGCACCTATGGGCTATGAAATGGATTATGATTTTAGTTTGAAATCTATTTAGGCACTGCTAGAATTACCAAAGGACCCTAAGGCTGCAAGGTTTGGAACCTTTGAGGAAGCTAAGTCAAGAATAAAAAATAATCTGGTCATCGGTAACATGACAAGGAAATCAAAGAAAATGAAGAAAGTTCTAACTAAGCACTTTGGCGATGTATCAGACACATCTAAGGAGTCATCAGTTGAACCTACAACTGAAGGTCAGTTGATGTTGGCTAACAAACCATATGACAGTGAGGAGACCAAATCTGAAAAAGAACAAGAAGCTACATCGGTTCCTCCCACTAAACCTCCAAGGAAGAGGTAGTTTCTAGTGCAAACAGGTGCACGCACAAGGTCAGCAACTGTAGCTTCACCACCAATGAAGAAGGTAGCTGAGAAGGTAACAAAATGAAAGGCTACTAAACCAGCAAAGACTTATGCAAATAAATGACCCAAGGTTGTAGTAGAGGCACCAAAGAATATGAGAAAATTAATAAGAAATAGAGAAAACCTTGAGGATGATGAAGATGACAACAATCAATTCAAGGTTGTTAGTAATAAGAATCGGTCAATTAATGAGATTCCTGAAGATATAATTGAGAATGGAAATCTTGCATATCTAGAACTTAGTAAGTTAGACAATATGTCAAATGAAGACCAAAACAAAATTGAGGAAGCCGTCATCCAGATGATGATTCACCTCAAATGAGTTCCACTAGAGTTTGAATTATTGCTGCCCAAGACATTAGAGGACCTAATATATCAAGAGTGGTCATGTGCCTTGGACACCATGAAGAGGATGAGGGAAAAATCCCTTGTAGCAATTGCACCAAATTTATCTCTTGATGAGATTAAAGAGCTTATGGAAACTCATGTGCAGAGATTCAAAGTCAAGCACCGAGTGATGCAAATAATAGATGAGAATCTAGCAGATCTTGATGAGTCTATTCAACTTATCTAGAGTTCACTTTTAGCTATCAGAGAGCATAACATGAAATTTTCATTCCAAAATTTATCTAAAAAGAGATAGAATTCAAAAGGTAAAGGAATATTTATTGAGGATAATGTAGCCAAGAAGAATAAAGAGTCAAAGGTATCACTTACCAAGGTAATTGATACAACAATTGGTCAAGAAATTAAGAATAGTTCATAGGATGCACCAAATCTAGAAGTGATTCAGATTGAGGATACAAATGACAAGGATGTACTCATTGAGGACATCACAAATGGTGATCTTGATGATAGGGATGATGATGATGATGTGAATAATGCACAAGACAACACACAGGATGAAGCACAAGTTACTGAATGTGCATTTCCATCACTACCAGGTGAGTTTCATGTACTTATTAAAGCCATAGAGATTCTATCCCAGGAACAACCTAAAGGCTCTATCCCCGAGTAACCTAAAGACACAATAGGGGAACCAAGCAATGAACCTCCTCTAGAGACAAACAAGCCTGAAGGAAAAGAGGTGGATAAATTATAAACTGAATGAAAAGATGCTAATGAAATAGAAAAAAAGGCACAAGAAGAGCCTAAGATAACTAAGGACACCCCACCTAACACCACATCCTAGGCTCCACCTCATTCAACTGACACACAGGTTACCGAGGAGTAGAAGTAGGAAGATAGTGTGTCTACCAAGAAGAACACTCCGAGGGAAGAAGAGAAAGCTATTTTAACTGTTGTCAAGAATTCACCACTTTAACCAAAGAAGAAGAAGAAGAAGAAAGGAAAAGGGCCAGTCACCCTAGACAAATTCATTGTGATACATGACTATGACTCGAGGACCCTTAGCCCTGATGAATTGAGAAAATATGGGGAATTATGCACAAGGAAAGCAACATAAGAGAAATTAAGACAAGAGAGTAAGAGCAAGGAGATACTAGAAAATGTAAGATGCATCTTAAAATAGGTCATTCCCAAGATACATGTAGATGATGAAAAACTGATTATGGACCAACTTGCTACTCTTGTTGAGGGAATCAGTGCCACAGATGTCAATGCTGACAAAAGAATTGAAGAATGGGCAGAGTCAAAGATACAAGATAAATTAGCTGAAAGAATAAGATAAGAAGTGGCATTCAACAAGGTTAAACTTTCAAATGTAATAACTAAGATTCAGTGTATTACTAATTCTATTTTCCAAATCTTGTATAAGAGATGCACTGTTGGAACCTTCACTGCAAAGATCAGTGAAAAGATAAAATAGTTTGAAGACAAAATCAAAGCAAGTGCACTAGCAGCTACAACCAAGCCACAAAATTTTTCAAAGCACATACTCAAAGTTCAAGAACTCAGGTGGTTGATAGAAGATCACAAGAATCAAGAAGAGCACATAACTGATTAGGTTATTGATGTAGGAGCATCTTGGGTCTTTGAGCAATCTTGCATCAACCAAAACCATTTCCTGATTTCTGTACTTGTTTGCTATTATTTTCTTTATAATTTTTGTATTTTTTGGCTTCATGGTGTGCGAAGATTACATTATTCTAAAGACCTATTTTGTAACCTTCTCCTATGAGCACATAAAGTTTGGATGGACTGTTTCAAAGTTACAGTTGTTTTCCTTACCATCGGAACTGCGTTTTCTTGCAGTTTTGGTGTTGATTGTTCATAGTGGTGATCTTGATCCATAAGGAATCAGCCTTTTCACTCCTAATTAATTTTAGAAAACCTAAATTACTATCATTTCCCATGATAAAAATCCCTAATTCATTATGAGTAAAAAGTTATGCCCATTTTTCTCGGGGACCTATTTTCTACCAGTTTTCAAGGGAAATGTGTAGTGTTTTATCTTGTGCAATTACATGTGAAAAAATGGAGCCTTATGCCCTTAAGGGAATGTTATTGGGTCATGTGTGAACCTAAATAAAAAGGTACATCAATTTATGTTCACTCTAGCATTATTTTTGGTTTAAATCTTCCAGACTGGACCTATATTGTAATTAAATGTCTGACTAGTGGACTTGTGGCTTAGCTGGCTATATAAGGAGTCTAGATTGATGTAGTAGGGAATCAAGAGGGTAGTGAAGAGGTATCTCTAGGAAGTATTATCAAGATATATCATTGGAGACAAAGATAGGATGCAAGCTGTGATTTTTATTTCATAATTCTCATTGTATAAGGCCAAAACCTGGAAGGCCTCACAGCCGGGCATGTTGAAAGAAATAATATAATTCTCTGTTGTTGCTGCCAGTTGATTGTCTCATATTCATTTTGATTTCATTTCTTTCATGTGATATTATATTACTTCTATTATGTTACTCTGAGTAGGGCTTGTTGTTGATTCAAGTGGAGTCAATTCTGCTTGATTCTGCTTGTATCTACCCTGCCCCTGCATTAAGTGGTATCAGAGCGAGTTCTTTCTTGTGGATTGGATCATGGAGAACCTTATTTGATTGGTTGTAGGGTTAAAGATCTGAGATCTAACCTATAACTTGTAGAAGGTTATGATCTTGCTGGAACCTAATTATCAATATGGTTTTTGGTAGAGGAAATGATAATGATATCATGGATATGTTGAGGCAGATTGCAACTAGGCTTGAAGTTGTAGAGACAGTCTAGAGAAGAGGAGCACATCTTGAAGATGTTAGTGATGAAGAGGAAGAAGTAGCACCTAATCCTGAACCTAAATTTGAACAAGACGAGGAAAGACTTTTGAGATTTTTGTCTAAGACTAACTCCAAACCTGCAGTTTAAGTCACTTTCTATCATGGAAGACTTGAGACCAATACAATTTTGGATTGGATCTCTGAGATGGATAAACACTTTGAGTATGAAGGTACTCCTGATAATAAGAAGGTTAAGAAAGTAGTCACAAATTTGAAAGGGCATGCATCTCTTTGGTGGGATCATTTGCAAACTGAGAGACAAAAGAGAGTAAAAGAAAAGATCAAGACATGGATGAAGATGCTTGGAAAGCTGAAGAAGAAGTTTCTTCCAGATGACTACCAAGTTAGTTTGATGAGAAAGATGCAAAATCTGAGACAAAAGAACATGAGTGTTAAATAATATACTGAGGAATTTTACAAATTGGATATCAGATCTAGACATGTGGATGATGAAGTTGAGAAAGTGACTAGATATCTGAATGGCCTGAGGACATCTATTCAAGATGAGATCATTTATGTGAAGATTGATAGTGTGTAAGAAGAATACCAATTTTCTTTGAAGGTTGAAGATAGATTGACAAAGAGATATGAACAAAGACAAAGAGGAAGAGGTGGTAGATTTCTGAGAAGTAGAGGAAGATCTTATGGAGAAAGTAGTGGACATGATAATGCAGTGCAAGATAAAGGATGGGAAGATGACCCTATTGGTAAAAGAGGTAACTACTCTAGAGGTGGCTATACTAGCTACTCTAGGAATAACAATAATGGGAAAAGAGAAGATAAATCTTGGTGTAAAGGTACTTGTTACAAATGTGGTGAAGAAGGACATAGAGCTTTTGAATGTACTAAGTCTGGAAAGAATACTGGAGGTAATGGTAGAAATAATTTGGCTTGTGAAGAAGTTGAGGAAATGTCTAATGAACCTGAACATGGTGAGAACCTGATGCTAAGAAGGATCGTGTGGAATGAAGAAGCTGATGAGGAACCTATTTTGAGAAAAATTTTGTTCAGAACCAGATGTAAGATTGCTGATAAATGTTGCAAGGTAATCATTGATAGTGGAAGTTTTGATAATTTGGCATCCAAAGAGCTAGTTAAAAAATTGTAGTTGTAGAGATTGAAACATCCTAAGCCTTACCATATTTCTTGGATCCAAAAGGAGCATAAACTACTTGTAAGTGAACAATGCCTTATTAAGTTCAAAATTGGGAATTATCATGATGAAGTCTTATGTGATATTATGCCCATGGATTGTTGTCATATTCTTTTGGGTACACCTTGGTAGTATGATAGCAAAGCTTTGCATGATGGTAGATTGAATCAATATACTATTTGGATGGATGGAAAGAAACAAGTATTTTTTCCTTTGATAGAGAAGTTTGATGAAAGTCAATGTACTACAGTCAGAGTATGCTTGTTTGATGGTAAAACATTTACAAGAGAAATGAAAGAACATAATATTTTCTTTTCATTGAAGCATAAGAGTGGACATTCAAATAAGGTTGTTGATGCCTTGAGACAAAGAAGAAGTTTGCTGAAAGAGATGAGAGTTGAGGTACTTGGTTTTGATGATTTGAAGTTTTTGTATAAAACTGACATTGATTTTTTAGAGCCTTGGAAAGCTTGTAAGGAACACACAGTGAGTGATAAGTGGACTGATTATTTCATTCAAGAAGACATGTTGTTTAAAGGAGTTCAGTTGTGCATACCTAGAGGATCTATGAGAGAGAACATAATAAAGGAGAAGCATAGTGGTGGACTTGCTGGACATTTTGGGATTGATAAGAGTATGAATTTGATTTCAGAAAGATACTTTTGGCCATAGATTTATAGAGACGTATAGAGAATGGTTAGAGGTTGCAGAGTTTGTCAAGTAGCAAAAGGAACTAGTCAAAAATTGGGATTGTATACACCTTTTCTTGTACCTGATAGACCTTGGGAAGATGTGAGTATGGACTTTGTTCTTGGATTGCTTAGAACTCAGAGAGGTATTGATTCTATTTTGGTAGTGGTTGATAGATTTTCTAAGATGGCTCATTTCATACCTTGTAAGAAGACATCTGATGCATTGCATGTAGCTGAATTATTCTTCAAGGAAGTGGTAAGATTGCATGGTTTACCTAAGTCTATTGTTTCAGATAGAGCTACTAAGTTTATTGGTTACTTTTGGAGAACACTTTGGAAGAAGATGAATACTGAATTGAAGTATAGTTCCACATTTCACCCTCAGACAGATGGACACACTAAAGTTGTGAACAAAAGTTTGGGGAACTTGTTGAGATGTTTAGTTGGAGATAAACCTGCTAATTGGGATTTAGTTTTGGCACAAGTAGAGTTTGCATATAATAATTCAATGAATAGAAGTAATAAGAGGACACACTTTGAGATTGTTACTAGATTTCATCCTAAGGGAACCATAGAGTTGAGAGATTTACCTACTAAGACAAGAAGTGCTGCAGCTGAGGATTTTGCAGTGTACATGAGAACTTTACATGATGAAGTCAAAAGGAATTTAGAGGACAGTAATATGAAATATAAACAAAGAGCAGAAAAGAGAAGGAGACATAAATATTTTGAAGTTGGAGATGATGTTATGATTCATTTGAAGAAGAATAGATTTCTAGTTGGTACCTACAACAAGTTGAAAATGAAGAAGTTTGGACCTTGTAAGATTCTGAAGAAGTTTGACAATGGCAATGTTTATGAAGTGGAATTACCAGAGGATGTGGATATATCACCTATATCCAAAATTTTTGATATATTTGATTACTTTGAATCAAATGATGAGATAGAAGATGATCTAGATTATCCTAATAAAAATAAAGATAGAATTGAGAAGATCTTGAACAAAAGAGTAAGTAAGAGCACGAGAGGAAAAGACTACATGGAATATCTAGTTCAGTGGAAAGACAAGCTAGTTGAAGATAGTTCATGGATTACACAAGTTGAGTTGGATCTTTATGATTTAGGTAAGAATATGAGTAGTTCCTTATGTGTACATTAGTTCTTTATTTACCCCAGGTGTCTGATGCAGGAGCATCTTGGGTCTTTGAGCAATCTTGCATCAACCAAAAACATTTCTGATTTCTGTACCTGTTTGCTGTTATTTTCTTTATAATTGTTGTATTTGTTGGTTTCATGGTGTGTGAAGATTAAATTATGTTTTGGACCTATTTTTTAACCTTCTCCTATGAGCACATAAAGTTTGGATGGACTATTTCAATGTTACAACTATTTTCCTTACCGTTGAAACTGGGTTTTCCTACATTTTTGGTGTTGATTGTTCATAGTGGCGATCTTGATCCATAAGGAATCAGCCTTTACGCTATTAATTAATTTTAGAGGACCTAAATTAATATAATTTCCCAAGAGAGAAAGCCCTAATTCATTATGAGTAAAAATGTATGCCCATTTTTCTTGGGGACCTATTTTCTACTAGTTTTCAGGTGAAATGTGTAGTGTTTTATCTTGCGCAATTACATGTGATCAAATGTGGCCTTGAACCCTTAAGGGAATGTTATTGGGCCATGTTTAGAAATAAATCCAAAGGTTCATCAATTTATGTTCATTCTAGCATTAATTTTGGTTTAAATCTTCCAGACTTGACCTATATTATAATTAAATGCCTGACTGGCCGACTTGTGGCTTAGCTGGCTATATAAGGAGTCTAGATTGATGTATTAAGGAATCAAGAGGGTAATGAAGAGGTAGATCTAGGAAGGATTATCAAGATATATCATTGGAGACAAATATAGGATGCAAGTTGTTATTCTACTTTCATAATTCTCATTGTATAAGGTTGAAACCCGGAAGGCTTCACAGTCGGGCATGTTGATAGAAATAATATAATTCTCTGTTGTTGTTGCCAGTTGATTGTCTCATATCCATTATGATTTATTTTCTTTCATGTGATATTATATTCCTTCCATTGTGTAACTCTGAGTAGGGATTTTTGTGGATTCAAGTGAAGTCAATTCTGCTTGTATCTACCCTACCCTTGCGTCACTTACTGAGTTGCAAACATAACTTCGTCCATACCTAAAATGTTTTGAGAAACATATTGTCAAGGCACAATCACTTGTTCCAACACCAAATATTTCTATATTGGACAACATATTTGATATGCATGCACAAGTTGGTCTTGAGCACATTTCTCTTACCAACTTGAAAGAGGAATGGGAAAACCTCTTGGAGTCACTAAAGAAAACCCATCAGCACATTCTTGAGAAGAAAAGTATATAATTTTTTAATTTGGCATTAATATCAAAAAAGATAAATCAATGTATATACCAAATATGTACATTTTTTCTAAGTATACTACACATTACCAGAGCATGCACTGAGGGGGAGTATTTAGAAATTTTTTGATATGAATATGTATATAATAGAGATACAAGTTTTGAGACATACGGTCTATATACATTCAAGTTTTGATACTGATGCCAAAGGGGGAGATTTTTATCTCTATTGAGCATTAATGATTGTCATTAGTATCAAAAGTTACCAAATACATTGGTCGGTTACATATATGAACGCGGTTAGTAACTATAAGAAAAGTAGGCTAGTCGATTAAGTATACACACTGAGCATCAGACATTTTACCAAGCATTAGCAGAAACTGATACCGAGTGATAGCAAACACAGAGCAGTTTATATAATGTTTACTGAGGATCATAGGAAATGGCATAGTAATCAAGAATAGCACATTCTTCTATGCAAATGGTTACAATAGATCAGAAAATGTTTTACCAAGATTGGGAACAATTTATTGTTGAAATATGATGAAGATCCTATGTAATAGTTTGATCTAGGTTATTTTTGTACACAGTAGATCTTAGGGTTTTGTCTAAGATTTGTAAACCTAATTTTGTTTAGGTGGCATAAAGTTGTATGCTATATATTTTGTATGTTACATCATTTTTATGTGAGTTGATGTATGAGAAAAGGACTTGAAGCACTAGCCAACCTTCAAGATTATCATTTGACAGAGCAGATCAGTATTCAAAGGAAATCAGATTAAGCAGAATTAGAGCAAGCTAACCGAGCAGTTTAGAGAAGAGATTCATCATAGTAAAGGTGATAATTTATTAGTACTTTATTGATTTGTATCATAAAATTAAGTTGTCATTAGCAGATAGATACCTATTGCTTTATAATCATTGTAATAGAGTTTTGTAAAATCTCTTAATAGAGTAGACGTCATAGTCTTTTATAAATCTCTTTACTGAGTGCACACTCAATTAGTGTTGTTAAAATTCTATAACTAGGTAGATATAGTTGATCTAATATGTTACTCCTAATAAGGTAAGACCACCAGAAGTGATCAAAACTTGTAGCCCTAACAAGAAAACATTTTCTATCTGTAGTAGTGAAGAATTTGTGGGTGTCATCCCCACCGTAGTTTTTACCTTCTAACAAGGGTTTATATGTTACCAAAATACTTGTGTTATGGGACTGTTATATTATTGATTTCATGTTGTTTACTTTCACAATTTGAATGGATGAATGATACATATATTAGATACAAGTTATTTTGCAAGGTTACTACTATTTTCTATTGTAGATCTGAAAGGTTGATGTGTTAAAGTTTTTGTGGGTACTGAATCACCCCTCCCCTCTCAGTACCCTATCTCTTCTAATTCCAAAAATTGGTATCAGAGCTTAGTTCTCTTATTGGATAGTTTAAACACTAAAGGGTAAAGATATAAGTCATGGAGATGTATAAGTTAGATAAGCTTGTTGAGAATCAGAAGATTTAGAAGCAAATGTTTGTTGAACAGTATAAGCAAGCCAAGGAAGGACTGAAGAAAATACTGGTTGAAAGAAAGAACCTAGCTATTCTACAAAATGAGATTGGCTACCATGAGGAAGCAATTGATGATATATTTTATCACATTGGATCTAGTTCTAGAAGTATTTATGATGGATTTGAAATCATGATCTCTGATTTTTCTTAGAAGAATCGGCATTTAACTAAACAAGTAAAAGCACTACAAATTGGTCAAGAATCTCAGATGGTAAGTGTAATACCCCAAAAATGGGCTATAAGTTCATTAACCTTCTATATCAACAATTCGAACGAAATTGACATCAAAGTCCTAACCTAAGGCACATCTAAACATCATCGAATCATAATTGATTATCTTAAATTCTGCATCGGGGAATATTCCTAGTAATATTCCTAATCATCATAATTATCTTTAATTTTATAATTATTTGGCAATAAATTACATTTATCCTAAAGTTTGATTAATTGAATATTTTCATATTTAATTAATTAGATTTAATATTTGCCACTTAATTGTGTAATTAAATTTAATTCTATCTATTATTAATTATATTATTTAATTTTGACAATAAATCTAATATCATATGAATAATTGATTAAATTCTTATTTAATTAATTAAAGCAAGTTGTCATTATTTAATAATATAGTTTTTAATAAAAATTTGATTAAATAATTGATTAACCCATAAATCAATTGTTTTATTTTTAAAAGCAGTTAAGTTGGAAATAAATCACTTTATTATTAAATTAATTCATAAATAAAACATGCACAATTATAAAAGCAGACAACTATCAATTATCAATTAAAGCTAAACTCTATTTTGAGTTAAAACTTAACTTTTGCATGTTTTTGTGAGTTAATTATCCTTTATTTAAAAATAACTCAAAAATCAAGCTGAGTTATCTGAGTGATTTATGGCTTTTTTTCATGCACCTCCAAAGCCCTGGATTTCTATAAAAACAAGGCTCAGCTCTTCATAATTCATCTCGCAAATTGCAAACTTACTCTACAGGAATCATAGCATATCAGATTTGGAGAATTTGCACAATTGGAGCTTGAAAGAATCAACTTGCAAATTCAAAGCTTTGTGAGATCAATTTCAATTGCATAGTTTACATATCATAGCATAGAATTTCATAGTTTTGCATATCATTGTTAGATAGATCAATTCATAGCATATCAATTTCATCTAGCATAGATTCATATCAGTTTTTATCATTATTATTGCATAGAAAATACCAAAAAAAAATAGCTTAATTGCATTCAATCTCATATCTAGATCAATTGCATTCAAATCCTTCATTTAGGTTTCATCTAAGTCACTGATCTCAATTAGAATCTGAGAACATCAATCTCGCACCTACTAGAAGGCTAAAAATCGCATGGTTAGATTAGATTTCAATTTTGCACGATTTTGATTATCACTAACCTCTAATATTTTACTAATTTTTGTGTTTACAGATTAGGTACAATTTTCACACACACATTTCTGGCGCCCACCGTGGGGCAACCCACCTTTGCATGCTAGTTTTGATTTTTTTTGGGAGCTAAAACCCCAAAGTTTCAAAGATTTAATTTTATCTCTCAAACGGCTTGAATTTTTGCTTTGAAATTTTTTTTACAGGTTCCACACATATCAAGGAAGCTACAATAAAAGAATTAGAATTTTTTGAGATGTTTTGAATTTTTAATAATTTTTTCTTGAAATTCTGGAAAAAATTAATATCTGACGCAAATCAGCATATTTTTTAGAAATTTTTATATTTTCAGAAATCTATTTAAATTATATATGGGGTCCATTCTTTATGTTTTAAATTTGGATGTGATATATTAGCTCAAATAGTCAATTTGCTAAAACTGGTATGTTTTGATAAAATAGGTCTCTAGGGCACAAATGAAGAGATTTTTCTAAAATTTTTGCATTTTTGGAAAGATCTCTATTTTTTAGTAGGGGTCTCTATTCTAAATTTCTATTTTTGTTGCCAAAATCATATCAAAAAAATTAGATCTTGTTGACTAGGTCAAATGTAGTGCAAAAAAATTAAAATTTTGTGATGGGTATGCACTTATTTTTCATATGATTCAATGCATGATATGAGTTTTCATTTGGATTAATTTCTGGTTATTATTGCTCCTAACAATTGATTTTAAGATCTAACCCTAGGGTTTTCATAAGTTGAATATACCTTGCATATCTTGTTTGCTTGTTGGCTTGTTGGAGAGTTCGTAGCTTGCTTGCATAGTAAAGCTCAACAAAAATTGCTAAATATCAGGTAAAATCTACTAAGTGCATTGCAAGGATCATGAGGTATTATCCTTATTCTAAAAATATTTTGATTTGGACTTAAAATAAATCTCTCACGTTTCAAGCTTGTGTGCATCTTTTCATGCTTTTGATCTATTTCTACACACTTGCATAATTTGATACTAGGTTGTGATCCCTTCAGAATTCATTAAGTAGTCTTAGAATACTTGTGATTGATCTTGATTTCTATCTTGGGTTATTGGACTCGCTAATCCACCGGCCCCTCATTTCCACCCCGTGGTTGCAATCTTAGCGCCATAAAGGGGAGGGGTCAACAGGACAGAAGCGTTAAGTGTTCCACTTGGAAACCCTTTTGTGCTTTTAGGAAATCACTTATTTTCTAAGTTGGGGACTCATTTTTAGCTTGTGTGAGGTGTTAAGTGTTCCATCTTGTGGACTCATCTCATATTCTCTTTAAGCGTTAAGTGTTCCTCTTTCTAATTTTTGGATGCTTTTGGTAGATTTGCTTTCGGGAATATATCTGTGCTCACATAGTAATTAGGCCCTATGAACACTATTCGTGATTCTTGAGAGATTGGATTCATAGAGAAATCTTTCTTGATGACAAAATTCTTGTAGGTAGGGAGGATACTTAGTGCGTTTCACATTCAACTTGGTTAGTGCGTCTTCTCTTATTGATCGACACATTCTCTCTCCGAAGAGGTTGATAGATCACGTGGGGTTGATATCATGAGCTTTCATGAATCAAAATTGGTTAGTGCATCTTCTCTTATTGATTGATACATTCTCTCTCTGGAGAGGTTGATAGATCACATGGAGTTGATATCATAGACCTTGGTGGAACAAAACTTTGTCTTAGCGTGTCGGATTAATCTGCTTGCTTTGTTTGGGTTAAAAGTGAAGAGGTGTCAAAACCTTGAATCTAGAGCCAAGTCCCCTTGTGGTATAAATCTATGAGTCACCTTTAGAGAGGGTTAACCGTAGCAGAAAATCCCTTCACAGGGAAAACTGTGTTGACGGAACCTCAAGTAGTAATAGCCATTTTCGCCATGGTAGTGACAGCTGCTATATAAATGTCCTTGTGGAAGAAATCTCCATGGGTATGGTTCATTGTTGGGTTGTTAGATCTCCCTAGTAGCTCCTGAAGATTAAGTTCTCAGACTGTGTCAAAACTCTAGTGCATCGGGATTGGAGTTCACCCCTTTGGATCATAAAAGTTGCAGAGTCAAACCATTACTAAAAAACCCTAGCGAGGCCAAATTTTTATTTTATAGGGTATATGTGCGTTATTGCAAAACATTTTTGGAACATACACAATTAGCACTTTTGAGGATTAGAACGAATAAGTCACTTGATTGTTCATGGGCAAGGTTGCTTTTGCCCGTGTTCATTGTTTTCAGACATGCTTGAAATCACTTGCTTGCTATTTTGCGTGCTTGTTTATCTATCTGGTTACAAAAAATGAACAAACCTGTTACAATCCTCAAATCTGGACATTGAAATTTGCAAACGATTCAAATCTGAAAACTCAAATTTGCAAAATCTAAAGTCAAATTCTTTTCTGGAGTCAAAAGTCATCTCAGGAGGTCAGAAAGTCATACGAGTTTCCATCAAGTGTCATTTCATTGCACCCCATCTGTCATATGATAGCAAACTCAGTGTCGTATGAGTTTTCATGCCAGCAAATCTTCAAAGTCAAAATTTTGCAAATGTCGTACGAGTCTGCAGAGTGTCATTTGGAAAATTTTCAAGAGTTGTCAGAAAATTGTCAGAATTGCCAGATATTTAGCTTTTTCAGCCTATTTCTAAAATATGTCAAATGAGTCATTGTGTCAAGAACAAATCAGTAGCTATTGAAAATCAGTACACATGTCTCAAAGAATCAGTACACATGAGGAAGAAATTCTGATTGCCGCTATGGTGAAGCAGCTGCAAGCTATGCAAGTCCATCTTGACAAACTTGAGAAAGAAAAGCAACCTCTATACTCTTTTCCATTTGATAAAGACTTGTACATGTCGCCATGCCCCCGAAAAAAATTTGAGCAATATGATACCTCTTCCACGGAGAGTGACACATCTAGCTTTGGAGACTATGATGACTACGATGATAGACAATGTAATGATACCTATGACACCTCTGTTCCTAAGAGTCCTCCTCATTGTTCATTCCTGCTTACTACAAATGGGCCATCACATTGGATAGATCGTGATGGTGATCCATATGATTCTGATTTTGAAAGAGACTTTGATGGCTTTTGTGGACAATACCTTGATGATGATCCATCTACTACTGCTGAGGACTATAAAATACATCGTGCTAGCTTGAAACATCAATACTATACAAATCTCCCCTCTAAGAACTCTCAGGTTGAAAATAAAGATTACACTCTCAAGCAAGATCATGTTAATGTTGGACCTTTGTCTAGCGATGGTTCCCTTCCATCCCCTACTTCTTCCAATACCCATACATTTCTTAAAGCTTCCGAGTCTTTCAAATCTTTCACAGAACCTTCATCCGACATAAGCCTTGATACTTTTCATGCAGTTCCCTATAGTTATCCTCCAGGGCTACCTCTTAAAGAAACTCAAGCTAACCTTCACTTGGCTGCAAAGACTTTCAATAATGATAAACCTAAAGAGCCTAATCCTTCATATGCTATAATCCCTACTTCAGCTAGTCCTCCACCATCTCTTCCAAAGTCATCCATACAATCCCAACATGCTTCCTTGTCCTTAGAAGTGGCTCCATGTCAAGAGGACTCTAAAAATGATGAAGAAAAGAACATAAAGAAAGATCAAGATCAAGAACCCTCCATGTCATCCACTCCTTTTCACGATGTCTCTTATCTGCCTCAGGGTTCTTTTGATCTTGTACCCCCTTTTTCATGCATTCCACCATGTCTTAAGTCTTCGCCTAAGCAAGATCAAGCTACTATTTACACTGTTGAGCTTATTGACAATCAAAATAACCTTACTACGCTTGCACTTTCCAAAGATGATACTTTCATTAAGGTTGGTAAAAATGGTGTTCCTTCCAATGTTAAGCCTATTAAAAAATAAGAGAAAAATTATGCGCTTATGCTATCCGAAGATCCTTGTCAAGATCAAAGTCTTCCATCTTCTTATTCTACCACTCCATGTTCACTTCCACTTTCTACTCTTCCTAAGTCTTTGCAAGCTTTGAACAATCCTATCAAAGAAGGTGCTCCTATTCAAGATGTCCACAATTCTATTGAAAATTCTAATGCTCACTCTAAAGATGCTGATGTCCTTGGTTGTCATATAAATGTTGATGAACTTGCTGATTATCCTTTTGCATCTTCCACTTCCATCCTTGGACCTCTTCCACCACTACTAAGAGCTTCATGTCTACCTTCCATCTTGGATCCTTATGTCCCTTCACTTTCCCCTCCTAACTCTCAAAATTGCCATCCATCTTGGGTCCCTATGTCCCTCCATCTCCTATCTTTCCTCAAGATCAACATAGATGCATACCCTTGAATCCTTTTCATACACCCACCCATCTAAACCACTCATATCCTCCTTCTTCCACAAGTCCCAAGTCTTTTGGAAGTAACTTGAATGTTCAATACAAGAAAAAGAAGCAATACAAGAATCTATCAAAAAAAGATCACCATGTCTCCTCTAATAGACATGGAAACATCAAGTCAAAAGAGATATCTAAGAAAAAAATTACAAGACAAGTATGGGTTCCAAAATCCATCATTGAAGATATTCTCTCTAGATCATCAAAAGGAAATAAAAATCCTATGGCTATATGGATTCCAAAGTCTCTCTTGAAAGAGTCTGGTGTTGAGAAAAAAGTGAAGTTGACATTCAAGCTTCCAAAGGCTTCCACTTCATCTTCTTCCAAAAGCATTCCTCCATTCCATGCACCTAAACCACAACCTCTGCTATCCATTTTCCATATTCCTTCACGTATTTCTTCATTCATGACTCCTCCATCCTCTCACCACCCTTCAAGGTATGTGTTGACGTTGATCTTGCCTTCCTTTCCACCTACCTTTTTACAATCTTTCCATTCATTATCCTTCTACTTTCTATCCTTTTTCTTCATTTGCCTATTCCTCCTATCTTCCAACCTCACTTGCTTTACATAAAACCTTATCATCCATTTTTCTTTTCCATCTCCCTTTCCCTATCAGCATCTTTGAGCATATCATTTTGAATCCTTGGCATATCATGGTTTATCCTTTCAAGGAGCACTATCTAAAAAAGCTTGCCTTCTTCCAAAAACAAAAAAAATTGAAAATGTGCCTTGGTGAAAACCTGGAAACAGGCACCTTGGTAGCAAAAGTAAAGAGAAATAAATTCATCCTATGGTGAAAACCACTCCCTTGTGGCACCTTGGATAAGTACCATGATGAAAACTTGGCAATCAGGCATCATGCGTAGTTCTTCTACATATTTCATCCATTTCATCTTCTCTCTTTGATCTTGACAATGTTGATCTATACACAAACATTTGGCTATTTTGTGAGTTGTCTGATGATGATCTTGCTTTCAATCCCTTCCTATTTATCCTTCATATTTATTTTCCTCCATTCATTTTCACCTGTCGCTATCCTTTTCCCCTTTGGTCTTGATCTAAGAAAGAAAGAGTAAAACACGGTGCTATGAAGCCTCTTGACATGTCTACTCCTTTGGATTGCATCCTTTCTGCTCTTGCATTATGATTTTGTGACTTATCCTATGCTAGCCTTTCATTGCTTGTCCAAATGTGCTTGGGTATTCTTGAGGATTTTTCCCTTGAGGATTTCTTCCCTTCATTATCCTTTATTCTCTTGTCTTCCATCTCTTCCACCAGCTTGTCAATCCCTCTTGTTCTCCACATTGCTAGACATTGGAACTGCATGATATGATCTTGGTTGGGAGTTTGCAATGGAAAAAGAGCTACCAATATTAGAACTAGTATCAGAACCAGTATCAAAACCAGTATCAGAATTAGTATCAGAACAAGTATCAAAACAAATATTAGAATAAGCATCAGAACTAGTATCAGAACCAGTATCAGAACCAATATCAGAACCAGTATCAGAAAAAGTATCAGAACAAGTATCAGAACCAGTATCAGAACAAGTATCAGAATCAGTATCAGAACCAATATCAGAACTAGTATCAGAATACCTACTGGGGCTACACCATTCACTTTAGTTTATGGGTCTGAAGTAGTACTACCTATTGAGGTTGAAATCCCATCACTCAGAATCAAAATGCATGGACTTGTCACTGATGAAGACTACAGAGTGTCTAGGTTACAAGAACTTGAATTACTAGATGAGCGCAGGCAAGCAGCTTATGATCATCTCAGAGTATATCAGAAGAGAATGTCTAGAGGCTACAACAAGAAAGGCAGACATAGATAATTTCAGGTTGGTGATCTAGTCTTGAGAGAAAATCCTAAAAATCAATCCCATCGAGAATGCAAGGGGAAGTTTGAACCCAAATGGCTGGGTCCCTTTGTTATCACTTGCTACTTTTGGCTCTGGTGCCTATCAACTCTCAATGACTAAAGGAGAACTACTCTAAGAACCAATCAACGTTCTCCATCTGAAGAAATTCTATGCCTAAGGCATTTAGTGCTTGGTTAAATATCCTGAAAAAATCCTAAAAATTAGAAAAAGTCCTAAAAAAATGAACATCTTGGTGAAAACCTAGCAATAGGCACCTTGATGATTCGCAAAAAAATCAAAAAAATATTAAAAAAAGCAAAAAAAATTGAAAAATGAAAAATACAAAAAAAAATGAAAAAGAAAAGAAAAAGTGCCTTGGTGAAAACCAGGAAACAGGCGCCTTGGTAGCAAAAATAGAATCTCTACCAAGATGGTGAAAACTTCACAAACGGGTGCCACTTGTTCAAAATTCTCCATCTATCAGCACAATCTTGGTCTTTCCCAGCTTTCAGTCTTGCTTTAGTTTGTACATATCTCCCGGTTTGTTTCAACATTTCCAGTTTTCAATAAGTCGGTCTGTACACCAACCATCTCAAGCGTCTGTATCCTATCAATGTTTAACACTTGGGGGCAATCAATGTCATATCTTATAGTCTCCAATGTATCTTAGACATGTCATATCCAGTCAGAGTCCTTTGAAGCTTCATGTGAGTCAGTCAGTCTATCTTGTCTCCAGAAAGGATTTTGCATCTACAACAATGCAATCAAACATCAAAACTCAAACTGAAAACAATCTGTGCTTCATGCTTTTATCTCTTTGTATGCTTACTGATTCGCATTGAGATTTTTGCATATTGTGTCCCTTCGAGCTCTTCAATGATGTCCTTTATAGGATTTAGAGAGTGATGACTAGGGGCATAATCTTTTCTTTGTCTTCTGCTTATATGTGAAAATCTAACGTCTTTGGAAATTTTGGATTGAAATGGTGTCTGACTATAGGAGCCTCTATCTCAAATTGGATGGCCATGCGTACCTCAACCATTGATACCCAGAAAATTCAAGGAAGTTTGATCTAACTATTATCTTTTTGAGTGAGTTCTTTCTCCTACTATGAAACGCGATCTTGCCTAAGGAGGTGAACGATAAAGGGTCACTACGGGTAATTCTCACTGGATTTAGAATGATCTTTTGATTGTTTGATGTGTATGTTAAATGCAAGGCGTACTCAGGTCATCATGACATTTATGTTTTGATGCTTGTACAAATTGCTATATCAAAATGGACATGATATTCAGGTCATCCTGGCGTTTGTGCCTTGGTGCTTATATCTAATCCAACATTTCGAAAACAAATCAATATTCATATGTCCATGGTCGTATAACCAGTGGGTGTTGTATTGATTCTTGCGCATACAAATCGATATTCATGTCTATAGTTTCATGGCTAGTGGGCATTCTATTGATTTATCCGCTTACCTAAAAGTTCAATGATGATAACAAATCGACACATGATCAGTGACTAGGTCCTAGGTCTTAGGTTCCATTTCATTTTGCATGTCTCTTTGCATTTTGCATGTTTGCATGATCTCACAATGGCTAAACAAACTTCAATGCTTAAACAATTCACCACTCACATCTTCAAATCTAACAAGAGCTAAATCTCACATGAAGGTTCCTCCAACGAAATAGCAAGTAGAATCCTTTTTCGGGATCAAAATCAAAATCTGAGATCATTCATATTATTAACTACTTGCATATTCGACCTTCAATCATCACAGAAATCCAGTATTCAACTTAACTAATTATCTAACATCAAACTATCAAAATTTCAACTTGGTCAACCATGGTCAACTCATGGTCAAACCTAGTCAACCTTGGTCTCCAGGACCTCTAAACGATGCAGAATGCGCTCTTGAACGTGTATAACCACTTTTCCCATCAATCAAAATGCTTCTAAGCTCTCAACGCTGACTTTTCTTGTCAGATTTCAATTTTAATCCCAAAGGGGGCATGGTATTGCACATCAATTCAAAGTTTGTAAATCAAAATTCTATCGATCAAGTCTATCAATATCTTTCATTAGTGATCAAGACAAACAATCACGTCTAGTTGCTGATTCATCAAAAGTCCTCATCCCTCGGGGCAAATCTATCATCACTTGGGGCATATCAGATTCATCAAGATCCATATCAATCTGGTATTCTCCTAATCTTGTAAACTGTATCAGTTTTTGCAACCATCAGATCATAGTGTTCTTTCCTTGGTTCTTCGACAACTGAAGGGTTTGGATGTGATACCTGCTAGTTCTGCTAAGACAATCGAGTCTAGAACGGGTCACTCACTTCTTTACAATCGTAAGGTTTGGAATCAGGCATTTTAACACTTTTTTGCAATCATAGGTTCATTTTCTGTTATAGTGAACATTATCTCTGGTCATTCAGGACCTCCTATCTCAATATCTTTCAATCGGTTTCTATCTTGAGATCGGTTTATCTTTTGAATCAGTTTCATATCTTTATCAAACACAGACTATCTTTGAACCACTGCGCTTCACACAGTAATTCAAAGAGGTGCAAAATGTAATACCCCAAAAATGGGCTATAAGTTCATTAACCTTCTATATCAACAATTCGAACGAAATCGACATCAGAGTCCTAACCTAAGGCACATCTAAACATCATCGAATCATAATTGATTATCTTAAATTCTGCATCGGGGAATATTCCTAGTAATATTCCTAATCATCATAATTATCTTTAATTTTATAATTATTTGGCAATAAATCACATTTATCCTAAAGTTTGATTAATTGAATATTTTCATATTTAATTAATTAGATTTAATATTTGCCACTTAATTGTGTAATTAAATTTAATTCTATCTATTATTAATTGTATTATTTAATTTTGACAATAAATCTAATATCATATGAATAATTGATTAAATTCTTATTTAATTAGTTAAAGCAAGTTGTCATTATTTAATAATATAGTTTTTAATAAAAATTTGATTAAATAATTGATTAACCCATAAATCAATTGTTTTATTTTTAAAAGCAGTTAAGTTGGAAATAAATCACTTTATTATTAAATTAATTCATAAATAAATCATGCACAATCATAAAAGCAGACAACTATCAATTATCAATTAAAGCTAAACTCTATTTTGAGTTAAAACTTAGCTTTTGCATATTTTTGTGAGTTAATTATCCTTTATTTAAAAATAACTCAAAAATCAAGCTGAGTTATCTGAGTGATTTATGGCTTTTTTTCATGCACCTCCAAAGCCCTAGATTTCTATAAAAACAAGGCTCAGCTCTTCATAATTCATCTCACAAATTGCAAACTTACTCTACAGGAATCATAGCATATCAGATTTGGAGAATTTGCACAATTGGAGCTTGAAAGAATCAACTTGCGAATTCAAAGCTTTGTGAGATCAATTTCAATTGCATAGTTTTCATATCATAGCATAGAATTTCATAGTTTTGCATATCATTGTTAGATAGATCAATTCATAGCATATCAATTTCATCTAGCATAGATTCATATCGGTTTTTATCATTATTATTGCATAGAAAATACCAAAAAAAAAAAGCTTAATTGCATTCAATCTCATATCTAGATCAATTGCAATCAAATCCTTCATTTAGGTGTCGTCTAGGTCACTGATCTCAATTACAATCTGAGAACATCAATCTCGCACCTACTAGAAGGCAGTAAATCGCTTGGTTAGATTAGATTTCAATTTTGCATGATTTTGATTATCACCAACCTCTAATATTTTACTGAGTGTTGTGTTTACAGATCAGGTACAATTTTCACACACACAGTAAGAATGGTTGAAATAATAAACAATGCTAGACAGGTTGAACAAGAAAGGAATCTAGCTATTGAAGACTGAAGATAGACAACTGAACAACTAAAAGCTAAAGAGAGTGAGAAACAGAGACTCACTGATCGTCACTTTCAAGTATCTAATTAGATGATGACTGTGAATCAAGAAGTAAACCAAGTGAATGGAGAATTGTCTAGAAGACTTGAATATGTTGCAATACTCAGAGAAGAGAATGAAGAACTGAGAAATGAAATAAAGCCACAAAAATAGCATAATGAGATGATGAGGCTAGCTGAGAATAATTCCAAGAAGATTGATGATTTTATGGTTAATCAAAGGAGATTTGGGATTAGAGCTGGATTAGGCTATATCAGCGAAGGAGAATCATCACAACAAGTTGAATAGGTCATCAAAAATCACAATCAGAGACCTAAAGTGTTGACATGTTATCACTGTGGCAAACTGGGACATACATCTAATGTGTGTAGAAGAAAAGCACAAGGTAAACCTCATGTCACTCCTAAGTTCAATGGTTATTTCTATTCTTGTGGTAAGTATGGTCACCAAGCTTATGAGTGTAGAGCTAAACAGAATGATATTTCTAACAATACTACTATGGAGAAAATATGCTATACTTGTAATAAACATGGACACACTGCACGAGAATGTAAGGCTAAGATGAAGCAAGTATGGACTCCTAACCAGAAGACACAGTGCAAGCTATATCAACCAAATAGACAAGGTAACTCTTATGTTTGGGATTATAACACATGGGATAACTATGTTGCATGTGGTAGATATGGGCACATTGCAGTGAATTATAACAGGAAAAGATGGGCTAGACAATCAAGAAGTTGGACAAGCACTGGAATGGCATGTATGCATTGTCATAAGGTTGGTCATTTAAGTAAGGACTGCAAAGATCGTGCACAAGAAGAAGGTCATGCATTTGAGAGTGGAAACACTATTGCAGATATCATAAGAATAAGGAATAGCACGTGAAAGAAGGCATCTAATGAGAATCGAGAGTTAAGTAATGTTGTCAGTGAAACTTCATCCACTCGACTGGGTGACATCGGTACCTCCACTTAAGGTGATATAGGTATGTATGGGATTGACATTTCAAAATGATCACATTTTACATATAGTTCCCTATATATGTTGTGCACATACCAAATCTGCATGAATCAAGATGCATTATGGTTTATATATTTTTGAGCTAACAAAGTTATACAGTCAGTAAAAGCTAGACCGAGCATTGGTTACCCGTCGTGAATCACTATTCAAGGTTAACTAAATAATAGTATCAACTGAGAAAAGAAGTCTTGTGTTAACCAAGCTAAAGAAAGATCATAGTTGTCACAGAGCTGACAATTGTCATGAACTAGAAAGTAGGTCAAGTATTTATTGCATAAATTTTTGAGCAAGAATATCAAAAATTCTATAAATATGTAGAATATAGTGTTTATTTTTCACATTGTGATTTTGGAGAGCTAAGATTTCATAGAGTGAGTTCAAGCAAGAATATTTCACACAATTTCAAGTAGTTACAGATTGAACCGAGCACACTCTTTGATACATTTGGAGTAAGTTGAAACCCTATCGAGCACATTTCTCGTACTTATCAGAAAACCTAGTTTGTTGAAATGGCATCTATTTTGAGTTCATCTAAATTTTTGGATGAAGAAGTTAATTTAATAGTGTCAGCAAGTTACAAGGAACCACCTTATAAGTTACACCCTGAAGTTGCCTCAAAAATGGATTTAGTGGGCACTTTTTCAAGCATCCCACCTAGGGTTTTGTTGATGGAAGACATATGATCATACATACACTGTAAAACTAGGGAAATAGGTGATTTCAATATGTATGTTGTGTATCAAGCACTTTGTAATGAGAAAATGGAACTGAAACCAGAGCACAAATTGGTTGAGACGCTTGGTCTTACTCATTCCCTAGATTTCTTGAAGGATTTTAAGAATGAATGGATTAGGGTTGAGTTAAGCCACTATCATGAGGGCACATTCTGGCTAGATAGACCGATCAAGGTCACAAAAAGAATGATTAGCAAGGTTACTAGTTACCCTACTACCGATAAAGCCAAAGCATTTCGAAGCTCATCCCGAGCTGATGTGGGGAAGAATACTAGCATGTTTATTTTTCTATCTCCAAAAATTCATCTAGTTATGTTTATTTTTATATGAACTTAACTTTGGATCACTCCAATACCTATAAGTTTGGATCACTCCTAGTATGTTTATTTTTCTATCTCCAAAAATTCATTTCCTCTATCGGTCACACTGACGGGATAGATGATACACTGATCACTTCAAAAATATTTGATATTGTATCATCTTAAAATGGAATCACTTCCATGTTAAGAATGTTTAGCCCTCCGAGAAAGTGGTTTTGGGTCATGTTGAATGCCTTGAATGGGTACTCGACTTGGATCTAGTTTTTTTCGCTGATCTGTCCCATTTTCCACTTCTTCCTGGTAGTTTCCTAGCATTCCGAGTCAGGATCCTGAGGTTTTTGCCCACAAGGTCAAATTTGACCTTATGGGGTCAAATTTGACCTCGACCCTAACCTATTTAGGATCGACCTTGACCCTAACCTAGTTAATATCAACCTCATCCTTGAACCCCTATCTAGATTTCAAATTTCCTTGATTTCTAGGTGTCGGGTTTCGAGGATATTTGTTTTCCCGCCTCCGGGTTAGCCATTTCGGGTTTTAGAATGGTAAATCCTCAAATTGCATTTAATCTAGGTATATTTTCTAAAGGTTAGGACCTAATTTGGATTTAATTCTCCAAGGTGGCCCCTCTAGAGGATTGTGCCCTAGTTCACTATAAAAGGAGGCCTTCCTCTCTCATTTTCTCCATCAATTTTCTCAATCTCTTAAGCTCTCAAGTGAAAGAAAGTAAGAAGATCAATCATTCAAGAATTCAAGCCTTCAAGCATTCAAGATCCAATTCATCAAGGAGATCCATTAGTAGCCATTGAACGATTCAAGCTCTATGGAGCTCTCTTGTTGAAGATTCCTCCATTTCCATTCAAGCCTCTTCCTAATTCAAGATCCATTCAAGATTGGTGTTGAAGATCTAAAATTAAATTGATTGGATACATCCTACATTTGATTCGACATTCATCCATTCATGTGGATTCAAGGATTTGAATCCTCTACAAGGGTTTCAACTCAAGCAAGGTGAATTGTTCCATGTACTTTGTTTATTCCAGCAATTTCAATTCAATTTCAAGGTTAATTCCTAAATTGGGGTTTGACTAAGGCAAACCCCTTCCCCCCAACAAACAAAACCATTTTTCTTCCAGGTACATGTGTGGAATTTTTTATCTGAGAGTGAATTTGGATAACCTTTTCGGTGAACTTCTGAGATCTGCGAACACAATCAAAATCGACCTTCAGAATAAAAATGTATCCTTTGACCTTTTATGAGGGTCAAAGTCGACCTGATCTCATCTTAGAAAAAGATTTCTAGGTTTTGTAGATCTCACAGTTTCGGTTAATAGATGTAGGAATCAATAGTTTTTGAGATCATTTAACAAGGTTTTCAGCCGATTATTTTTTGGAGGTAAGTACCTTTATTTCTTAGTTTCAATATTAATCATCTACATTTACTTTTGATATCAATACAATTTCATGTAAGTGTAAAATATTGGCTTTGGGGTCTCTTTTATGTGCATACCATTGTTCTAGGACCCCATCCACATTTTATCCTTTACATTTTGTTGAATCCGACACGCTTACCCTCCTTTCTTTTATGGATTTAGGTGCTCTATTGTGTTATATCTTCCTTTGTATTCCCTTGTCTGTTCACCTTCATTTTACATTTTGGTGAACCTGACATACTTACCCCTTTCTTTTGTGGAATTAGATGCCCTATTGTGTTTATGGTGTTTGATTTCCTTTCCATGCTTATAAATTTCATTTGAATGCATTTAGATATATCTAGATCTATTTTCGATGCATTTATTTATTCATTATCATGATGCATAAGTTGTTTCAAGTGTTTTTCAAATGCCTTATGGATAGGGATGATAATCCTCCTATTTGGGATGAACCTTTAGATTTGAATATTGATTACTCTCTTCTTCTTGAAGCCATTGTGAATGACTCTACCTTTTGGAATGAGCCCTTGGATAAAGACATTGATTTATCCCCTCGTCATGAAGAATCTTTGATACAAGAGGGTGATTTAGTAATGGATGACATATTCATACATGATGACAACTCTTTTTCTCAAACACATGTATACATTTTAGTGAAAGAAGATGACATTATAGAAGCTTTACCTCCATTTGAGATTCCTTGTAGTGATGAGGCATTAGTGGAGAATGATATGCATTCCCTTAATGCTCTCCCTTTTAGTAATGATCCTATGGAGAATCAGGATCTTACCTCATCTCCTCCTAGGATGTTCTCTTTGCTTCCTTCTTATGAATCTATTTGTAGTGTTGAGACAACTAAAATGGTTTATCCTAAACTCTTGTTGACTATCAAAGGTTGTCATCGCATTACTATCAAAGGAAAACCTATGGAGTCTTTTAATGCTCAAGACTCGATAGCTCACACATACCATACAAGGAATAACCTTCAACCTAATCTAGTGGTTTCTACTTCTTCTCCACGTTCTCAACCTATTCTTCCTCCTCCACCTCATCTTCCTAGCAAGGAGTATAATTTGATAAACCAATTACAGAATACTCCTGCCAATATTTCTTTATGGGAGATTCTTCAAAATTTTCCTACCTACTATGAAGCCTTGAAAAAAGCTCTAGCAACTCTTCCTACTCCACCTCCTAATAAAGAGAACATTAATAACTTCTTACAATGCATGGATGCTACCCCGGGTCCGCCTGAAATTGTATTTACTCAAAAGGATTTACCTTCTAAAGAAGTTCAAAATCAGTATGATGCTCTTATGGTTTTTGTTTCTATCAATAAAAGTATCATTCTTAGGACCTTGATTGATAATGGATCTGGACTCAATGTTTGTAGCATGGACATGCTCAAAGCAATTAATGTCGATCTTTCAACTATTCAACCTGACAATGTTCCTATACATGGCTTTGATAACATTGCTAAGAACACTTTAGGAATCATTACCTTACCTATCAAAGTAGGACCATTCATCTTGAATACACCTATTCATGTTATGCTTGGACCTCTCAATTATAACCTTCTTTTGGGTAGACCTTGGTTTGATGAGATGCATGTCGTTCCTTCCACCCTCCACCAAAAATTCAAATTTATACATAACAACAAGATGTATTTGCTTCATGCAGATGATGCACCTAATCATTGTCTTAATATTCAAACTCACACTACTCCTACTCCTAATAGTAATCCTTCTTCCTCTAATGCTCTTCTTGATGATGATTGGGGAGCCTTGGATTTTAGTCCTACCTTTGTTGGAGAGTATAAGATTAATGATCTTAATTTTATGAAGCAACAAAGAGAATTTGAACAATGAGTTTTTTCTACTTCTAAAGACCTTCATAATAACTTTGTCATTGCTTCTACCCACAATGAATCTATCAAACCTACTAAGGATGATATAGTGACTACTGAAGTTCCATTGACTCCTTCTGATATGGATTCTTGTTATGGTCATGGTTATCACTTCCTAGTTAAACAAGGATTTAATGGTCAAGGATGTGGTAAGCATAAATAGGGAATTCAAATGTCCTTACACACTGGGGGGTATGAGCATTTTTATGGATTAGGATTTAATCCTCGACAAAAAATCAATGTTAACAACATCTCTAATAACACTTCAAAACATGATGAACCTATGAAGGAATTTGACCAAGAAGTTATTTTGCCTAAACTCCCTCATGTTAAGATGATTACTAGACCTAAATGCAAAAAGAAACGTAGTCCACACTTGAAGACTCTTCCTTTTTATTTATATCATAGATTACATGATCACTCTACTAATGAATATCAATCTTTACATTATAAGATAAGGTAGCTCATTGATAGTAGGGTTATTTATATATCATGTGACAATGAATTGTATTTCAATCCTATTTTGTCTAAATAAAATTTATGTTCCTATTATGGAACTCCACGTTATCTAAACAATGGTAGCCTAATACTTGGGGGCTCATTGTCTTGCATAGTGTTGAGAGTGATATAATAGGTCCCCTTCCATCATTGTTCCTATACTTGGGGGGCAAGGATGTCATCTCCTTCTTTTCTATCTTTCTGGGATTCATCTATTTCCTTGGTTAAGCAGTATTTATCTATTATGTGATATCCAATCATACATGAAAATTTTGGTTTGCATTGAGGATCTATGTCCTTGATCACAACCTATTTCATTTTTTGACATTGGGTTTCCATGGTTGATATATCTCTCACCTTGGAAACTGAATAGTGTGCTATCCCTCATAAGGGTTACTTTTTCACTTCTTGCATGATGTCTCTTTGCATTCATCCCTTCCATGGCCTCATAGGAGTTGTGACCTTCTTGGCTTGGACTGGATGTTGTCTATGGATATTTTCTTGATGTTGAAGAATGCTTTATCCTTGTTATTTTCTTTCCTTAACATGTCAAAATAGTATGTTTTTGCCATATTAAGGAGCGGGGCATATATACGGCCTCCCTCATTCTATATTATGTAATTTTGTTCTAACCTTTTGTTTTGCACCATGCTAATTCTTGGAAGGTAACACACATAAGTTGCTAAATCCTAAAGGGACATGCATTTCCATATTCCAATATTCTAAATTTTTCCAAGGTAACGCACATAAGTTGCTAAATCCTAAGGAGACATGTATTTTTCAAATTTTTCAATATGCTAAATCTTGGAAGGTAATGCACATAAGTTGCTAAATCCTAAAAAGACACATATTTTCAATATGATAAATCTTGGAAGGTAACGCACATAAGTGTCTAAATCCTAAAAAGACATGCATCTATATGCTAAATCTTTCAAACGTAACACACATAAGTTGCTAAATCTTGAGGAGACACACATTTCATATTCATAGTGATACAAGAAGGTAGATCTATGGGTATTCCAAAAGCTATCAGAAGATGCACTACATACATGCAAAAAGCCACCAAAAGGTACACAACTTTATGGGGTGACTATCAAGTGTTTTCTTGGTGGGTCATCCTATCCTTTTGTGGTTCACAGTGAGATACACACATCTTACTGGGTGAGCTAACCACTCCTCTCTCTCCTTTTCTTTCTTTTCTTCAGTGATGTCTCTCTTATTGCAATCTTGGAGTTGATGAAGACTTGAGTCCCTGGTGGCTTAAGGATTCCTTTGTCCCTTTGATTTCAATAACATTATCTTTTTCTTTGTGATCTCCTTTACCAAGATTTTTCATCGATTCCATACTCTTGCTAAAGTGGGGGCTTAATGTATCATCTTAAAATGGAAGCACTTCCATGTTAAGAACATTTATCCCTCTGAGTAAGTGGTTTGGGGTCATGTTGAAAACCTTGAATGGGCACTCGACTTGGATCTAGCTTTTTTCCCTGTTCTACCCCATTTTCCACTTCTTCCTAGCATTTTCCTAGCATTCTAGGTCATGATCCTGAGATTTTTTACCACAAGGTCAAAGTAGACCTTATGGGGTCAAAGTTGACCTTGACCCTAACTTGGTTAGGATTGACCTTGATCCTGACCTAGTTAGGATCGACCTCAACCCTGACCTGGTCAAATTCGAGCTCGTCCTTGACCCCCTATTCTGATTTAAAATTTCCTTGATTTTTAGGTGTCGGGGATAATTGTTTTCCTACCTCCGAGTCAGCCATTTCAGGTTTTAGAATGGTAAATCCTCAAATTGCATTTAATCTAGGTATATTTTCTAAATTTTAGGACCTAATTGGGATTTAATTCTCTAAGGTGGCCCCTCTAGAGGATTGTGCCCTAGTTCACTATAAAAGGAGGCCTTTCTCTCTCATTTTCTCCATCAAGTTTCTCAATCTCTCAAGCTCTCAAGTGCAAGTAAGTAAGAAGATCAAGCATTCAAGCATTCAAGCATTCAAGATCCAATTCATCAAGGAGATCCATTAGTAGCCATTGAAGGATTCAAGCTCTATGGAGCTCTCTTGTTGAAGATTCCTCCATTTCCATTCAAGTCTCTTCCTAATTCAAGATCCATTCAAGATTGGTGTTGAAGATCTAAAAGATAATTGATTGGATACATCCTACATTTAATTATACATTCATCCATTCTTTTGGATTCAAGGATTCGAATCCTCCACAAGGGTTTCAACTCAAGAAAGGTGAATTGTTCCATTTACTTTGTTTATTCCAGCAATTTTAATTCAATTTCATTGTTAATTTCTAAATTGGGGTTTGACTGAGGCAAACCCCTTCCCCCCAACAAACAAAACCATTTTTCCTGTAGGTACATGAGCGGAATTTTGGATTTGAGAGAAGATTTGGATACCCTTTTCAACAAACATCCGAGATCTGGGAACAAAATCAAAATCAACCTTCAGAATAAAAATGTAGCCATTGACCTTTTATGAGGGTCAAAGTCAACCTAATCTCATCTTAGAAAAAGATTTCTTGGTTTTGTAGATCTCGCAGTTTCGATTATGACTTAGAGGAATCAATAGTCTTTGAGATCGTTTGATAGGTTTTTGAGCTTATTCTTTTTTGGAGGTAAGTACGTTTATTTCTTAGTTTCAATATTAGTCATCTACATTTACTTTTCATATCAATACAATTTCATGTAAGTGTAAAATATTGACTTTGGGGTCTCTTTTATCTGCAAACCATTGTTCTAAGACTCCATCCACATTTTATCCTTTATAGATATTATGAAAGGTCTAGGAGATAATGCTAAGAATGCAATAAATAGTTATTTTGAAGATTTTAAAGTGAATATGAATTTAAGAAGTAGAATTCCTGATGAATTGGTCAAAAAATATGCGATGGATATTTGTTTCTTAGTGAACAATGACCACACTATGATAAAAGCTATAGAACCAAGGACAAAGTGGCTAGCACCTATGGGCTATGAAATGGATTATGATTTCATTTTGAAATCTATTAAGGCACTGCTAGCATTACCAAAGGACCCTAAGGCCACAAGGTTTGGAACCTTTGAAGAAGCTAAGTCAAGAATAAAAACTAATCTGGTCATCAGTAAAATGACAAGGAAATCAAAGAAAATGAAGAAAGTTCTAACTGAGCACTTTGGAGATGTATCAAACTCATCAAAGGAGTCACCGGTTGAACCTACAATCGAAGTTCAGTTGATGTTGGCTGACAAACCATATGACAGTGAGGAGACCAAATCTGAAAAAGAACAACAAGCTACACCGGTTCCTCCTACTAAAACTCTAAGGAAGAGGCAGTTGCCAGTGCAAATAGGTGCACACACAAGGTAAGCAACTACAGCTCCACCACCAATGAAGAAGGTAGCTAGGAAGGTAACAAAATGAAAGGTTGCAGTGCAAACAGGTGCACACACAAGGTAAGCAACTACAACTTCACCACCAATAAAGAAGGTAGCTGGGAAGGTAACAAAATGAAAGGCTGCTACACCAAGAAAGACTTATGTAAAGATAGGACCCAAGGTTGTAGCAGAGGCACCAAAGAAAAGGAGAAAATTGATAAGAAATAGAGAAGACCTTGAGGATGATGAAGAGGAAAACAATCAATTCAAGGTTATTAGTAATAAGAATTGGTCAATTGATGAGATTGCTAAAGATATAATTGAGAATGGAAATCTTGCAGATCTGGAACTTAGTAAGTTTGACAATATGTCAAATGAAGACCAAAACAAAATTGAGGAAGCCATCATCCAGATGATGATTCACTTCAAATGAGTTCCACTAGAGTTTGAATTATCACTACCCAAGACATTAGAGCACTGAATAAATCAAAAGTGATCATATGCCTTGGACACCGAGAAGAGGATGAGGGAACAAGCCCTTGTAGCGATTGTAATGGATTTATCTCTTGATGAGATTAAAGAGCTTATGGAAACTCATGTCAAAAGATTAAAACTCAAGCACCAAGTGATGCAAATAATAAATGAGAATTTGGCAGATCTTGATGAGTGTAGTCAACTTATCTGGAGTTCTCTTTTAGCTATCAGAGAGCATAATCAGAAAGTTGCGTTCCAAAATTTGTCAAAAAAGAGACAGAATTCAAAAGGTAAAGGAATATTGATTGAGGATAATGTAGAAAAGAAGAATAAAGAGTCAAAGGTATCACTTACCGAGGTAATTGATGTAACAATTGGTCAATAAATTAAGAACAGTTCACAGGATGCACCGAATCCAAAAGTGATTAAGATTAAGGATACAAATGACAAGGATGTACTCATTGAGGACATCACAAATGGTGATCCTGATGATAGGGATGATGATGATGATGATGATGATGATGATGTGAATAATGCACAAGACAACACATAGGATGAAGCACAAGTTATCAAGTGTGCATTTCCATCACTATCGGGTGAGCTTCCTGTACTTGTTGAAGTCATAGGTATTCTATCCTAGGAACAACCTGAAGGATCTATCCCTAGGAAACCTAAATACATAGTAGGGGAACCAAGCACTGAACCTCCTGTAGAGACAAACAAGCCTGAAGGAAAAGAGGCCAATAAATCAGAAACTGAAGGAAAAGAGGCTAATGAAATAGAAATGAAGGCACAAGAAGAGCCTAAGATAACTAAGGACACCCCACCTAAATCAATTGACACACAGGTTACCGAGGAGTAGAAGAGGGAAGATAGTGTGTCTACTAGGTAGAACACTCCGAGGGCAAAAGACAAAGTTATTGTCACTATTGTCAAGAATTCACCACTTGCACCGAAGAAGAAGAAGAAGAAAGGAAAAGGGTCGGTCACTCTAGACAAAGTCATTGTGGTACCTGACTATGACCCAAGGACCCTTAGCCCGATGAATTGAGAAAATATGGGGAATTATGCACAAGGAAAGAAGCATAAGAGAAATTGAGACAAGAGAGTAAGAGCAAGGAGATACTGGAAAACGTAAGAGACATATTACAACAGGTCGTCCCTGAGATACATGTAGATGAGGACACACCAATTATGGACCAACTTTCTACTCTTGCTGAATGAATCAACACCCCAGATGTTGATGCTGAAAAAATAATTGAAGAGCGGGAAGAGTCAAAGATACAAGATAAATTAGCTGAAAGAATAAGATAAGAAGTGGAATTCAACAAGTTTAAACTTTCCGAGGTAATAACTAAGATTTAGTGTATTACTAATTCTATTTTCCAAATCTTGTATAAGCTATGCACTATTGGAACCTTCACTGCAGAGATCAGTGAAAAGATAAAACAATTTGAAGATGAAATCAAAGCAAGTGCACTAGCAGCTACAATCGAGCCACAAGCTTTTTCAAAGCACATAGTCGAAGTTCAAGAACTCAGGAAGTTGATAGTAGATCTCAAGAAGCAAGAAGAGCACATAATTGATCAGGTTACTATGTTGCAAAAAGAACTCCTTCCATAACTAAAATTTTTTTAGAAACATATTGTCAGGGTACAATCACTTGTTGCAACACCAGAGATTTCTGTGTTGGACAACATATTTGATATTCATGCACAAGTCGGTCTTGATCACATTTCTCTCACCAACTTGAAAGAGGAATGGGAAAACCTCTTGGAGTCACTAAAGAAAACCCATTAGCACATTTTTGACAAGCTGTAAGTATACAATTTTTTTATTTGAAATTAATATCAAAAAGGGGGAAATCAATGTATATGTGAAATATGTACATTTTTGCTAAGTATACTACACATTACCAGAGCATGCACCGAGGGGGATTATTTAGAATTTTTTTGATATGAATATGTAAATGACAGAGATATAAGTTTTGAGACATACGGTCTATATACATTCAAGTTTTGATACTAATGCCAAAGGGGGATATTGTTATCTCTATCGAGCATTAATGATTGTCATTAGTATCAAAAGTTATCAAAGACATCGGTCGATTACATATATGAACCTAGTCAGTAACTATAAGAAAAATAGGCCAGTCAGTTAAGTATACACACCAAGCATCAAAAAATTTACTGAGCATCAGCAGACACCAATACCTGTGTGTGTGAAAATTGTACCTAGCTATGGACACAACACTTCAGTAAAACATTAGAGGTTAGCAAATCAAGAAATCTACAAATAAGAACAATATAACTAATGAGGTGATTTACTGCCTTCTAGTAGGTGTGAATATGGTATTCTCAGATTCAGACCAAGATCAGTGACAATGCAACACCAAAATAAAGGATTTAATACTAAAAGATGAATGTAGAATGAATGCAAATTAATCTCTTTTTTTTTAATTTTCTATGCAATTAGGATGAAAAACTGTATGAATCTAATCTAGAATTGATTAAAAATGATATGCATATTTAATCTAAGAATGATATGAATTGATATGAAAATCTATGCAAAGCTATGAAAAACTATGAATTGATCTCACAAAGTCGCCTATCGTAAAAGCTTGATTCTTCGTATGTAATTTCACCAGAGTAATTGTGCAAATTTGAGAGATATTTTGAGAGATATATTTGTGAAAATATGAGCCTTGTTTTTATAGAAATCTAGGGCTTGAGGATGCATTGAGAAAAACCATAGATCACTCTTAATAAACTCAGGTTGATTTTTATGTTATCAAGAAATCAGAGATAATTAACTCACAAAAATCATGCAAAAGCAGTGTTTATCTCAAAAATAGAGTTTTAGATCAAATTTTCAACTCATCATCAGATGTTGAGTTTAAATTTAAAATTGATTGTTAATTTCTAGTTGCCTGTAAAACTGACTGTGCATGATTTAATTGTAAATTAATTTTAAAAATAAAGTGATTTATTCTCAACTTAACTAATTTTAAATTTAAAATAACTGATTTATGGGGTAATCAATTATTAAATCAAACTTTATTCCAATTAAATCATTAAATTTGACAACTTTGATTATAAATCGATTAAATAAATATTCAATTGATTGTTTGTAGGAATTTTGATTTACTGTCAAAATAAAAACAATATTAATTAGGAATAAATGCAGTTAAATCTAATTAAATAATTAAGTGGTAGAATTAAATTAATTAATTAAATATTCATCATATTCAATTAATCAACTTTAGGATAAATAATGACATTTATCGCCAAATAATTATTAAATCAAAGATAATTAGGATGAAGGAATATTCTCTGATGCAGAATTAAGATAAAATCAATTTTTGATAAGATGATGTGCAGATGTGCCTTAGGTTAGGACTTTATATTTATTTCGTTCGAATTGAGAATGTAGGAGGTTAATGAACCTATAGCCCATTTTTGGGGTAGTACATTTTTCCCCTCTTTGAATTATTGTGTGAAGCACAGTGGTTCAAAGATTAATCTATTTTTTATGTTGAAACTGATTTGAAAGATGAACCGATTTCACGATAGAAACTGATTGAAGAATGTGAAGATGTTAGGTCCTGATTAACCAAAGATGATGTTAACTATAGAAGCAATGAACCGGTGATTATGAAAAAGTATCAAAATGCCTGATTTTGAACCTTATGATTATGAAGAAGTGAGTGACCTAATTCCAGACCTGAATGTCTAGAGGAATTGTAATTGGTATCACATTTGAACTCTTCAATTATGAAGAATCAAGGAAATAACACTAATGAACCGATGGTTACAAAAAGCTGATATAGTTTACAAGATAGACTAGGATACCTGATTGATATGGATCTCGATGAATCTGATATGCCCCAAGTGATGTACCCCAAGTGATGAGGTCTTTAGATGAATCAGCAACTAGACGTGGTTGTTATCTTGATTACTGAGAGAAGATTTGATTTACAGATTTGAATGATATGTGATACCATGCCCCCTTCGTGATGAAAATCAAAATCTGACAAGAAAAGTCAGCATTGAATGGTTCATAAGCATGTTAATTGATTGAAGAAGTGATTGTGCATGTTTGGAAACATGTTCTACATCGTTCGGAGGTCTTGGAGACCAAGTTTGACTAGGGTTGACCATGAGTTCACCATGGGTGACCAAGTTTAAATTTTGATAGTTTGATGTTCGATAATCAGTTAAGTTGAATTCTAAATTTCTATGATGATTGAAGGTCGATTATGAAAGTAGTTAATAATATAAATGATCTCAGATTTTGATTTTGATCCTGAAAATAGATTCTACTTGTTGTTTCATTGGAGAGACCTTCATACAATGCTCATCTCTTGTGATATGTTTAGCATTTTTGTTTTTGAAGAATTATTTAAGTTTTCAAGCAATTTGTGAGACCATGCAAATATGAAAAGTGCAAAATGACATGCAGAATAAAATGCAAACCTAAGACCTAGGACCTAGTTACTGATCATGTGTCGATCATTTTCATCATTCAATTTTTAGGTAAACGATAAATCAATACAACATCCACTAGTTAGGAAACTATAGACATATGAATATTGATTTGTATCTGCAAGAATCAATACAATGCCCACTGGTTAGACAACCATGGACATATGAATATTGATTTTATTTTTGGAATGTCAGATTAGATATAAGCACCAAGGCACAAATGCGAAGATGACCTAAATATCAGGTCCATTTTGATATAGCAATTTGTATAAGCATCAAAACATAAACATCGTGATGACCTAAATATGCCTTGCTATTGTTCAAACACATCAAGCAATCAAGAGATCATTCTAAATCCATTGTGAATTACCCGTAGTGACCCTTTATCATTCACACCCTTAGGTAAGATCACATTTCACAATAGGAATAAGAACTCACTCAAAAAGACAATACTTAAATCAAAAATTTTTGAATTTTATGGCTATCAATGGTCGAGGTACGCATGGCCATCCAATACGAGATAGAGGCTCTTACAGACAGACACCATTTCAATCCAAAATTTCCAAAGTTGTTAGATTTTCACATACAAGAAGAAAAAGAAAAGATTATGCCCCCAATCATCACTCTTTAAATCCTATAAAGGACATCATTGAAGATCTTGAAAGAACACAATATGCAAAAATCTCAATGCGAATCAGTAAGCATCCAAGGAGATAAAAGCATGAAGTACATATTGTTTTCAGTTTGTGTTGATGTTTGATTGCATTGTTGTAGATGCAAAATCCTTTCTCGAGAGAAGACTGACTGACTGACTCAGATGAAGCTTCAAAGGACTCTAACTGGATATGACACATCTAAGATATTGAGCACTATAGGATATGACTTTGATTTCCCCCAAGTTTGAAGATTGATAGTGTTAGTATACAGATTTGTCCTTCCGTGAATTAATAAACAAATAAACTCTAAATGCCTAGAAAGAAGGACAAACAACACTAACAGTTGCATGAGTTATCATTAATTGATAACCCTCCTCTAAATTAAGAGGTATAGCTCCCTCATGAAAAGATATTCAATGAATTAGATAACAAAATGTATCTTTAACCTGAAGATACAAAAGGCTTTTTAACATTCATCCATAAACATGAAATGAATGCGATTACAAATTAAAAGACTCAGAGATGAACAAAAAAATGGCCAACTGACCACTTATATAATCTTCCCAATTACAAAGATAACAAAAAGGGAATTAAATGACTTGTTCTATAAAATGTAGACACGTAGACCAACTGATTTACCTATAAACATATATTTGATAAAATGGCATATGATGATGTTCAAAAACATGAAAGAAACAATCAACTGATTGATTTAAATCAGAGAAAATAAGCATATAGATCAACTGATCTGTGACACAAACACCTCTTTATTTCAAAACATAAACATAATAACCAATAGATCATTATGTTCCTTTCCATTACAATCAAAGTGCAGAAAATAATAAAATAGTTTCCTTGCTGTCCCTTTTACAGAATACTCAAAATGAAATTTCTCCCTCTTCCTAGAGCCCACTGACTTCTGAGAAAAGAACCCTTTCTTTCTCTAAAATCCCCCTTCAAATAATTCTTGATAATTCTCCTTGTAACTGATTCTTGGAAACCCTTACATTATTGTATTACTCATAGATAAAAATCAAACTTAACTTTCCATCTCTAATTATGTGTTGCAACGTGGACATTTCTTACATTAGAAATAATTATCATTTTAATCTATAGTTAAAAGCCTTCTCATAATTTCCATAGTTTTCATTATGGTGCTGGAAATATTTTATATCTTTATGGGTCTTAATTTTAAAACTCTCCATGAAATGATCTTTCATAATATTTCTTTTCTCAGAAAATTTCTAGATAGAACCGTACTCAAAAATTAATAACCTTTTAACCCAGCAATAGTTTTCAAATCACTCCAATGGAAACCTTCACTTCTAGCCTTTGCACAACATATCCAAAACTGAGTGAAATCCAACTGTGGAAATGAGATTTATGCCCCCCACACTAAGACTGATTTTTTAGCATCAAAAAATTTGAGATTATTGACTGTTTAAGAAATCCTATCAAAAGATCCTCATCTACTGTACTGTATGAATTTTTTATAATGTATCTTGGACTTGCAAAGGATTTTAAATGTTCTTAAACAATAAGGAAATACCAGACCCCTTCATGATATTCAAGTGTCCCAAAATCAAAACTAAATGATTCTCTTATCGGTTTCAACTTTATTTTCCATTCGATAGTCACATATGAGAGCTCAAACACTTTTTTCACTACTATGTCTGATGGTGAAAGGATTCTCTTGACGATGAGACAAGCATACCCATATATACCATATTTCTAGAGATTGCATGACTTTGAACTTTGCCTTTTGAATATTGAATCTTGAACATTGAACTTTGAAGTTCCAAGTTTAATCTCAATACAATCTAGAATGTTGCTCCTTCACAATTATACTCTTACAAAATCATCAATAGAAATAAAAACCCAACAAGATACCGAGACAATTTAAGAATTATTTCCATGGGGTTTTTTTTTTTTTTGAAAGTTTAAAACTTGGGGTGTTGGAAGCAAGCCAACAACAGGCTCTAACTAGGGATGTGTGTTGTAAGGTGCATGAAGAATTCAGCTATCTTTGGTTAAAGGCTAGTGTCTTAAAATTGGGAAATAGAGTCAAGGAAAAAATGGAGAACATGGAGCTACTTGCAGAGCGAGTGGAAGAGATCAAGGGAACCAAAACAAAGCCCCTAAACTAAGCAAAACAGAAACTAGCACAACCAAAATTTTATTTACAAAAAGACAGGGCTAGCAGCCCATACCTCCAAAGGTGCCTCTCACTACTCATGTGAAGCCATTGACTAGCTGTGAGAAGTAGGATCCTTTACAGAGTAGAAAATAATGACCATATGATGCAAGCATATACATCTAGCATATGGCAGCAATTCTGATATTGGATCTTATGTTGGATGAGTGAAAAATTGTCATGCACTTGACCTTGCATTCAAACAACCACTCTTCATCATACACCTCTGCAGCCTTTGGGAAATCATTACCCACACTTTCTTCAATCATCTCAAGCAGTTGGGACTTCTTTGATATAAGAAATTCTGATTGGGTGTTATGATTTAGATTAGCCCTTTCCTCATAAAAATCAGCAATAGTAGCCATGTCATCAATATTACCAATCACAAAATTTTCAGCCATAAATTTAGCCAGATCATGCCCTTCAAATGCTGACTCAACCAAAATTTTATTTTCAAAAGAGGAATCATTAGCAAAAAATTTATCTTCTTTATTTTGTTCATATATGATCCTACTTTTGTCTCCTTTGAGAACACATTTTTTTAGCTCATCTCCATCATATAGAGGAGGCTAATCTTTATCAGCTAATTGAGGATCAACAAATTCAAACAAAGGGTTATCCTTGATCTTAAAATCTTGGCTAAACTTTAGAGGTCAATACAAGGTATTTACACTACCCCAATTGATTTCATTATCAACTTTCTCTATTTGCCTTTCAGTTGGTGCAATATCAATTATGCTTTCATTTTGATGAAGAAAAGAAACATCAATATTCAAAGATTCTTTTTGCATGTCATAAGCTAAACTATCATCATGATGTATAGCTAAGGGAAATGATTCTTGGATATTACTTTCAAGAATCATAGGATCAAATTTAGCAGGAAAAACCTCCTCTTTTGGGGTGTGATTAAAATCTTTATCAAATGAAAATAAAGATTGACAATCTAGAGTGCTCACCTCTTTACCAACATTTACCAAAAACTTTTCTTGAACATGTGGCTCTTCTTGTATAACTTGTTTATGATTTCCCTCTTGTTGTTGATCAGAAATCCAAGGTATTGATGATTGTGACATTGGTGATGAAAAATGTTGATCCTCGGAGACCAAAAGATTGGAGAGCAAGGGTTCTTTAATTTCAAATTTTTCATTAGATATCTTTGCAGTAGCATGAACTCACAAATTAGAATTCTTGAGATTATTATATCTTTTATGCACACATTCCAGCAGTATGGCAAATTGTCGATCTTCAGCGGGATTTAACTTATCCCTTTTAGCTTCACAAATGCTCCCTTTGAAGGCATTCGAAAGATACTGGAGCATCTCATCTTTCTCTGAATTAATTTCATCAACATTAGGCTTCTTTGAAGGTTGTTCCCTTGAGTTAATTTCTTGTTCATTCATCACTGAGTAGTTCCATGAAATATAACTTGATGAAATCACCAGAGCTTTTTCCTCCACAACCTCCAGTTCTTTTTCGAGCAACTGCACTTTTCTCTTGCATGCCTCCAAATATTTGAGCTTGTGAAATCTATGACACAAACTCATCCATAGCAAGGTAGAGGTGTGGTCACCTTCAAGGCTTATTTTCAATTTCACAACCTTTGAAATACTTTGTTTATAATGTTCCCAGAAATCTTGTAGAACCTTATCATTCATCCGAAGAATCTCCAGGATAGTGGGGCCTGGTCCTTTTCCCATTCTTGCAACTCTTTTAGATTTGCATCAAGAATCAATAGAGTCACCACTTTATCAAAGTCACCAATCTCCTGCACATGGAGATATACATATAAACTAAGGAAACTATTATTCAACACTAATCTTCATTTTTGGTCCCTAGTAGAGTCGCCAAAAATCTGTTAGTATACAGATTTGTCCTTCCGCAAATTAATAACAAATAAACTCTAAATGCCTAAAAAGAAGGACAAACAACACTAACAGTTGGATGGGTTATCATTAATTGATAACCCTCCTCTGAATTAAGAGGTACAACTCCCTCATGAAAAGATATTCAACGAATTAGATAACAAAATGTATCTTTAACCTGAAGATACAAAAGGCTTTTTGACATTCATCCATAAACATGAAATGAATGTGATTACAAATTAAAAGACTTAGAGATGAACAAAAAAATGGCCAACTGACCACTTATATAATCTTCCCAATTACAAAGATAATGAAAAGGGAATTAAATGACTTGTTCTACAAAATGTAGACATGCAGACCAATTGATTTACCTATAAACATATATTTGATAAAATGGCATATGATGATGTTCAGAAACATGAAAGAAACAATCAACTGATTGATTTCAATCAGAGAAAATAAGCATACAGATCAACTGATCTATGACACAAACACCTCTTTATTTCAAAACATAAACATAATAACTAATAGATCATTATGTTCCTTTCCATTACAATCAAAGTGCAGAAAATAATAAAATAGTTCCCTTGCTGTCCCTGTTACAGAATACTCAAAATAAAATTTCTCCCTCTTCCTGTAGCCCACTGAGTTCCAGAAAAATAACCCTTTCTTTCTCTAAAATCCCCCTTCAAATAATTCCTGATAATTCTCCTTGTAACTGATTCTTGGAAACCCTTACATTATTGTATTACTCATAGATAAAAATTAAACTTAACTTTCCACCTCTATTTATGTGTTGCAACGTGGACATTTCTTACATCATAAATAATTATCATTTTAATCTATAGTTAAAATCTTTCTGATTATTTCCATAGTTTTCATTATGGTGCTGGTAATATTTTATGTCTTTATGGGTCTTAATTTTAAAACTCTCCATGAAATGAGCTTTCATAATATTTGTTTTCTCAAAAAATTTCTGGATAGACCCGTACTTAGAAATTAATAACTTTTTAACCCAGCAATAGTTTTCAAATCACTCTGGTGGAAGCCTTCACAACTAGCCTTTGCACAACATATCCAAAACTGGGCAAAATCAAATGGTGGAAATGAGAGTTATGCCCCTCGCACTAAGACTGATTTTCTGGCATCAGAAAATTTGAGATTATTGACTGTTTAAGAAATCCTATCAAGAGATCCTCATATGTTGTACTATATGGATTTTTTATAATGTATCTTGGACTTGGAAAGGATTTTAAATGTTCTTAACCAATAAGGAAATACCAGACCCCTTCATGATATTCAAGTGTCCCAAAATCAAAACTAAATCATTCTCTTATCTGTTTTAACTTTATTTTCCATTCGATAATCACATATGAGAGCTCAAACAATTTTTGTCAATAATATGTCTGATGGTGAAAGGATTGTCTTGACCATGAGACAAGCATACCCATATATACCATATTTCTAGAGATTGCATGACTTTGAACTTTGCCTTTTGAATATTGAATCTTGAACATTGAACTTTGAAGTTCCAAGTTTAATCTCAATACAATCTAGAGCATTGCTCCTTCACAATTATACTCTTACAAAATCATCATTAGCAATAAAAACCAACAAGATATCAGGACAGTTTAGGAATTATTTCCATGGGGCTTTTTTTTGTTTTGAAAGTTTAAAACTTGGGGTTTTGGAAGCAAGCCAACAACTGTCTCTAACTGTGGATGTGTGCTGTAAGGTGCATGAAGAATTCAGCTATCTATGGTTAAAGGCTAGTGTCTTACCATTGGGCGATAGAGTCAGGGAAAAAATGGAGAACATGGAGCTACTTGCAGAGTGAGTGGAAGAGAACAAGGGAACCAAAACAAAGCCCCTAAACTAAGCAAAATAGAAACTAGAACAACCAAATTTTATTTACAAAAAGATAGGGCTAGCAGCCCATAGCTCCAAAGGTGCCTCTCACTGCTCATGTGAAGCCATTGATAGGCTGTGAGAAGTAGGATCCTTTACAAAGTAGCACCTAATGACCATATGATGCAAACATATACTTCTGGTATATGGGAGCAATTCTGATATTGGATGTTGTGTTGGATGAGTGAAAAACTGTCATGCACTTGACCTTGCATTCAAACAACCACTCTTCATCATACACCTCTACGGCCTTTGGGAAATCATTACCCACACTTTCTTCAATCATCTCAAGCAGTTGGGACTTCCTTGATATAAGAAATTCTAATTGGGTGTTTTGATTTAGATTAGCCCTTTCCTCATAAAAATCAGTGATATTAGCCATGTCATCAATATTACCAATCACAAAATTTTCAGCCATAAATTCAGCTAGATCATGCCCTTAAAATGCTGACTCAACCAAAATTTTATTTTCAAAAGAGGAATCATTAGCAAAAAAATCATCTTCTCTATTTTGTTCATATATGATCCTACTTTTGTCTCCTTTGAGAACACATTGTTTTAGCTCATCTCCATCATATAGAGGAGGCCAACCTTTATCAGCTAATTTTGGATCAACAAATTCAAACAAAGGGTTATCCTTGATCTTAAAATCTTGGCTAAAATTTAGAGGTAAATACAAGGCATTTAAACTACCCCAATTGATTTCATTATCAACTTTCTCTATTTGCCTTTCAGCTATTGCAATATCAATTATGCTTTCATTTTGATGAAGAAAAGAAACATCAAGATTCAAAGATTCTTTTTGCATGTCATAAGCTTAACTATCATTGTGATGCATAGCTAAGGGAAATGATTCTTGGATATTACTTTCAAGAATCATAGGATCAAATTTAGCAGGAAAAACCTCCTTTTTCTGGGTGTGATTAAAATATTTATCAAATGAAAATAAAGATTGACAATCTGGAGTGTTCACCTCTTTACCAGCATTTACCAGAAACTTTTCTTGAACATGTGGCTCTTCTTGTATAACTTGTTTATAATTTCCCTCTTGTTGTTGATCAGAAATCCAAGGCATTGATGATTGTGCCATTGGTGATGAAAAATGTTGATCCTCGGAGACCAAAAGATTGGAGAGCAAGGGTTCTTTAATTTCAGATTTTTCATTAGATATCTTTGCAGCAGAATGAACTCCCAGATCAGAATTCTTGAGATTATTATATCTTTTATGCACACATTCGAGTAGTATGGCAGATTGTCAATCTATTGTGGGATTTAACTTATCCCTTTCAGTTTAACAAATGCTCCCTTTGAAGGCATTCCAAAGATACTAGAGCATCTCATCTTTCTTTGAATTAATTTCAATAATAGTAGGCTTTTTTGGAGGTTTTTCCCTTGAGTTGATTTCTTGTTCACTCATAATTGAGTAGTTGCAAGAAATATAACTTGATGAAATCACCAAAGCTTCTTCCTCCACAACCTCCAGTTCTTTTTTGAGTAGCTGCACTTTTCTCTTGCATGCCTGCAAATATTTGAGCTTGTGAAATCTATGACACAAGCTCATCCACAGCAAGGTAGAGGTGTGGTCATCTTCAAGGCTTATTTTCAATTTCACAGCCTTCAAAATACTTTGTTTATAATGTTCCCAAAAATCTTGTAGAGCCTTATCATTCATTCGAAGAATCTTCGGGATAGTGGGGCCTAGTCCTTTTCCCATTCTTGCAACTCTTTTAGATTTGCATCAAGAATTAGCAGAGTCACCACTTTATCAGAGTCACCAATCTCTTGTACATGGAGGTATACATATAAATTGAAGAAACTATTATTCAATAATGATCTTCATTTTTGGTCTCCAGTAGACTCTCCAAAAATCTGTTAGTATATAGATTTGTCCTTTTATGAATTAATAAACAAATAAACTCTAAATGCCTAGAAAGAAGGACAAACAACACTAACAATTGCAAGAGTTATCATTAATTGATAACCCTACTCTGAATTAAGAGGTACAACTCCCTCATGAAAAGATATTCAAGGAATTAGATAACAGAACGTATCTTTAACTTGAAGATACAAAAGGCTTTTTGACATTCATCCATAAACATGAAATGAATGCGATTACAAATTAAAAGACTCAGAGATGAACAAACAAATGGCCAACTAACCACTTATATAATCTTCCCAATTACAAAGATAACAAAAAGGGAATTAAATGACTTATTCTGCAAAATGTACACATGCAGACCAACTGATTTACCTATAAACATATATTTGATAGAATGGCATATGATGATGTTCAGAAACATGAAAGAAACAATCAACTGATTGATTTTAGTCAGAGAAAATGAGCATATAGATCAACTGATCTATGACACAAACACCTCTTTATTTCAAAACATAAACATAATAACCAATAGAACATTATGTTCCTTTCCATTACAATCAAAGTGTAGAAAATAATAAAATAGTTCCCTTGCTGTCCCTATTACAGAATACTCAAAATGAAATTTCTTCCTCTTCCTGTAGCCCACTGACTTCTGGAAAAAAAACCCTTTCTTTCTCTAAAATCCTCCTTCAAATAATTCCTAATGATTCTCCTTGTAACTGATTCTTGGAAACCCTTACATTATTGTATTACTCATAGATAAAAATCAAACTTAACTTTCCACCTCTAATTATGTGTTGCAACGTGGACATTTCTTACATCAGAAATAATTATCATTTTAATCTATAGTTAAAATCCTTCTCATAATGTCCATAGTTTTCATTATGGTGCTGGTAATATTTTATATCTTTATGGGTCTTAATTTTAAAACTCTCCCCGAAATGAGCTTTCATAATATTTGTTTTTTCTCAGAAAATTTTTGGATAGACCCATAATCAGAAATTAATAACTTTTTAACCCAGCAATATTTTTCAAATCTCTCTAGTGGAAGCCTTCACAACTAGCCTTTGCACAACATATCCAAAACTGAGTGAAATCCAATTGTGGAAATGTTTCCCCCCGCACTGAGACTGATTTTCTAGCATCAGAAAATTTGAGATTATTGACTGTTTAAGAAATCCTATCAAAAGATCCTCATCTGCTATACTGTATGCATTTTTTATAATGTATCTTGGACTTGCAAAGGATTTTAAATGTTCTTAAACAATAAGGAAATACCAGACCCCTTCATGATATTCAAGTGTCCCAAAATCAAAACTAAATAATTCTCTTATCTGTTTCAACTTTATTTTCCATTCGACAGTCACATATGAGAGCTCAAACACTTTTTTCACTACTATGTCTGATGGTGGAAGGATTCTCTTGACCATGAGACAAGCATACCCATATATACCATATTTCTAGAGATTGCATGACTTTGAACTTTTCCTTTTGAATATTGAATCTTGAACATTGAACTTTGAAGTTCCAAGTTTAATCTCAATACAATCTAGAATGTTGCTCCTTCACAATTATACTCTTACAAAATCATCAGTAGCAATAAAAACCAACAAGATACTGAGACAATTTAGGAATTATTTCCATGGGGTTTGTTTTTTTTTTGTAAGTTTAAAACTTGGGGTGTTGGAAGCAAGCTAATAGATAGGATACAAACGTTTGAGCCGATTGGTGCACAAACTGACTTTATTGAAAATGGGAATGTAGAAACAAACTGGGAGGTATGTACAAACTAAAGTAAAACTGTAAACTGGGAAAGACCAAGATTGCACTAATAGATGGAGTTTTTTGAAACAAGTGGCACCTATTTTACAGGTTTTCACCATCTTGGTAGAGATTCTATTTTTTCTACCAAGGCACCTATTTCCTGGTTTTCACCAAGGCACTTTTTCTTTTTCTCATTTATTTTTGTATTTTTCATTTTTTCAATTTTTTTGTACTTTGCATATTTTTCAATTTTTTTTGTGATACATCAAGGCACCTATTTACTAGGTTTTCACCAAGATGATCATTTTTTCAAGACTTTTTTTTATTTTTATGAATTTTTTTGTGACATTTTTTAATACTGAATGCCTTAGGCATAGAATTTCTTTAGACGGAGAGCGTTGATTGATTCTTGGAGCTATTTTCCTTTAGTTGTTGAGAGTTGATAGGATCCAGAGCCAAAAGTAGCAATGATTACAAAGGGACCCAGCTAGTTGGGTTCAAACTTCCACTTGCGCTCTCTATGTGATTGATTTTTAGGATTCTCTCTCAAGACTAGATCACCAACCTAAAATTCTCTATGTCTAACTTTCTTGTTGTAACCTCTAGACATTCTCTTCTGATATACTCTGAGATGATCATACGCTGCTTATCTGCGCTCATCTATTAGTTCAAGTTCTTGCAACCTAGACACTATGTAGTCATCATCGGTTACTAGACCATGCATTCTGATTCTTAGTGATGGGATTTCAACCTCAATAGGCAATACCACTCCAGACCCATAAACTAAAGTGAATGGAGTAGCCCCATTGGGTGTTCTAATACTTGTTACATAGGCCCAAAGAGTTGGATTGATCATTAGGTTCTAGTCTCTTCCTATTTTATTAACTGTTCAGTGCAATATTTTTAATAGATTTTTGTTTGAAGCCTCTACTTGTCCATTCCCTTGAGGATAGTAGATTGATGACCAATGTTGTGTGATCTTGAATTTGGCACATAGATCCTCTAAGTCTCTATTTTTGTATTGTCCACCATTATCTATGACTATAGAATGTGTAATACCATACTAACATATGATGTAGTTCAAGATGAACATTGAAATTTGTTTGCCAGTCACTTGAGTTAAAGGAACTGCTTCTATCCATTTTGTGAAATAATTTGTAGCTGTGATTATATGGGTATTTCCATTAGAATAATGAGGATGTATGGCTCCTATAATATCAAATGCCTATTGGTGAAAAGGTCATTATGTAGTAAAGGGAATTAGATCTCTCCCTAGTGCATGAATTAATTTTCCATGTACTTGGCACTTTTGACAGTTCTTAGCAAACTTGATAGCCTCTTTTTCCATTTTAGGCCAATAGTACCTAGCCCTAACAAGTTTTCAAGCTAGTGTTAAACTATTAGAGTGTGACCCACAAATACCATCATGGCCTTCCTCTAATGCACATTGAGACTCTTCCCATTCTAAACATCTAAGTAGTGTACCATCTAGACCTTGTTTGTATAGATCATGACCAATGATGACATACTTGGATGCAATTGTGGATAAGGTATCTTTTCTCATGGTGGTTAAAGGTATCGGGAATGATTTGGTCTTGGAGATAGGAGAAATATTTTTTGTATCGAGATTAATCATGACCAACAATAGTGCAAATCATGCAGGTTTCGGGGGAATCATATGCAGGATAAGATAGTGCTTCCACCAGGAACTCATAGCGTAGCTCATGTTCGGGCTGCTGTAATAAAGTAGAGAGCATTGCCATAGCATCAAAAGCTTTTCTCTTTGTTCTAGGTATTTGTTCGAATGTGATAGATATGAAATATTTATTTAGATCATCTACCATTCTCTTGTATGGGATTAGCTTTCCATCTTTCATTTGATACACATCATTGACTTGGTGTACTACAAGTTGTGAGTCTCCATGAATGTGTAGTTCTGTTACTCTCCACTCAATTGATATCTTCATGTCCTTAAGAAGGGCTTCATATTTAGCAATATTGTTTGTGCAAGGAAACTTGATTCTGAATGCTTTAGGGATTGAGTATCCTTGAGGAGTGATGAACAATATGCCTACTCTAGATCCATTCTATTTACAGGAGCCATAAAAGAATAACTTCCATGCTCTACAAGAAATATTCATGATACAGGAATCTGGGAATTCGATTTGCATTGGTGTATCATCAAAAAAAGGTGTGTCAGCCATTTGATTAGCAATAACTTGGCCTTTGATAGATTTTCTTTCAACATATTCAATGTCAAATTCACTTAATAACATCACCCATTTAGCTAGTCTACCTATGAGGGTAGCTTTTCTTAGTAGGTACTTTAGTGGATCAATCTTAGCTACCAAATGTGTGGTATGAGATAAAATATAGTGTCTCAGTTTCTATGATGCAAATATCATAGCTAGACAAGCTTTCTCAATCATTGAATAGCTCTTCTCATATGCTACCAATGTTTTGATGATATAATATATAGCTCTTTCCTTCTTGTTCTCATCATGTTGTGCAAGTAATGCCCCCAATGATGTATTTGTAGCGGAGAAATATAGGATCAATGGCTTCCCTTGTATAGGAGGCATCAAAATAGGAGGATTTGATAGATATTTCTTGATGTGATTAAAGTTTTTTTCACATTCCTCATTCCATGCAAAGGTCACACCTTTATGTTAATGTCTTTGTGAAAGGTTGTAATATGTCTGCTAGCTGAGATATGAAGCATCTAATAGATTGTACTCTCCCTTGTAATGTTCTCATTTGACTAATGTTCTTGGGAGGTTGCATCTCCATGATGGCTTTAACTTTAGCTGGATCAACTTCAATACCCTTCTTTGAAACAATGTATACTAGGAGCTTTCCAAAAGTGACACCAAAATCACACTTCTTAGGATTTAGTCTAAGACTAAATTTTTCTGTTCTGTCTAGTATCTTGCTCAAATCATTTAGATGTTCACCCCTTATCATATATTTTTCCAAAGTATCATCAACATAATCCTCCATAGTTCGATGCATCATGTCATGAAAGATAGATGTCATGGCTCATTGATATGTAGCACCAACATTCTTAAGCCCAAATGGCATGACATTCCAATAGAAGGTACCCCACGCACATGTGAAAGTAGTTTTCTCTTGATCTTTTGGAGCAATTTTTATTTGGTTGTATCTAGAAAAACCATCCATTAAAGAATACATCTCAAAGCTTGTAGTCGTGTCCACTATCATATCAATATTAGGTAATGGAAAATCATCCTTAGGGCATGCTTTGTTTACATCTTTGAAATCTATGCACACTCTCATTGATTTATCTATTTTAGAAACATGTACAATATTAGAGATCCATTCAACATAGTCAATAACATGGATAAATCTGGCTTTTAGTAGTTTCTCTAATTCATCTTTTTTGAAGAGTGCAACATGTGGATGCATCTTTCTTAATTTCTGCTTGACACGTTTGACCCCTGGAGCTATAGATAAATGGTGCATTATAAGATCATGATCCAACCTAGGCATATCTAAATGTTTCCATGCAAAATTGATCTTCTTTTCTGTTAAGAATGTGGTAAATCTTTTCTTTGCTTCTTCTGATAAGGATTGTGCTACATGGATCAACTATGGTTCCTCTGTTGTTCCCAAGTTGATAGATTGAGTGGGGTCAATTAGAACTAGAGATCTATCCTATAAATGACTCGGAAGGACATCAAATATCTCATCCTTAGGCACCTCAAAGAGGTTTTCACCTTCAGATACATCTTTTATATTTACTTTTGTAGGTCCTGAGACTGCCACAAAGTGGTTTTCATGCTCAGAACCCCTTTTCTTTTTATTTTTACTTTTATTCTTTTGACTAAGATACTTGACGTCTGAATCCATCATGCTAATGCTTGGTTCATTGATGGAAGTCCTCATAGGCTCACCTACATTTGGGTAGCAAGCAAGGGCATAGTCATTTGGAAAGGTATACATACCTTGGCTCAGATTCATGGAAGTTTGGTCAAGAAGTTCAAGATGTTGGATAGTCATAGTGGGAAAGGATTGGAAAATAGTGTTTATAGATATGGATCTATCATCATTGGTCCTAACCCGGCTCTCAAGTTTGAAGGTGATATTACAACTCAAAATGTTCAATTTCTGAATAGGCTCAATGTCATTGTGGGATTCCACTTCCACCATAGGTGGATCAGACTCATTAAGTTTGTCATTTCACTCTAGAATTACATTGGGTTTAGGTGCATATTGGTGAACAACATCAATATGTTTTTCTATGATAAGCTCATCTTCCTCTAGAATGGCTCCCCATTCATAGTCATTAGATTCTTCATCTATGCCTCTAGGAAATTTAAGAACATGAGTAAAGTCAGGATGGACACCCCAAGAAGGGTTACCCTCAGATTCTAATTTGAATTCATACTCATGAGAATCTATCTACAAATAACTACCACCTTCCTCTTTGTCTTTTTGATTTCCTTCAAGATCAGTTGGTTCTTATGGTGCAACTATCTCTTGTTCTATAGTAGGTTCTTTTATTTCTACTACATTGATTCTTTTTACTAGATCATCTTCAACTTCAAGGAGGTCTTTTATTTCTTTAGGAAAATGCTCATAAGGAATGAGCTCATCAGTGGTGTCTGAATCATCACTGTTAGATTGTTCAGTTGTTTCTTCCTTCAGTTGATTGGCTGTGGATGGGTCAATCTGTTCTAAGACATGTGGGGAGTTCTTGCTAAGATAGAAAGGTTTCTTCTTATATCCTAGACCTATTGTATTCTTGTTGGTTTGACCATGGTGGTCAAGAGATGATAGAAGACCCTTACCTTGTAGTCCTAGAGGTCCTTTTCCAATATATCCCATTTTTGTGATCAATTTGTCCCCTGGTCCATATGACTTTTGAGAAATTTTTCTTGAAGTGGAGTCACATTTCTAGATTAATTGGGATTGAGGTTCATCCTTGTATAACCATGCAAGCATAGCTTCATCTTCCTCAAACTCTTTTTTAGATACTTGTTCTATAACAAACCTTCCATTAAATATGACCTAGGATTCTTTAGTTATAGGTTTCACTTTGTCAGAAGGTTGTCCATAAGATTTAGGGGACAATGGGAGAGATGTGAGAGATAAAATAGGTTCCAATTTTCATCAAGTTTTCCAGCTGTAAGTATTCCAATTTTTGATTCTACAAGTGTAAATATTTTAAGCTCTCCAGTAGACAGTGTGCCAGTCTCTATAGCCAGCCCTACTATATTTACTGTCACTACTACTAAGGCATTAAGTACAGATAAGCCTAAGGCTCTACCGAGTATAAAATTTTTGGGTAAGAATATAGTAGAGGATATAGACCTAGATGAAGAAATAGAGATTCCAACATTAGATTTTGCAAATCTATCAGCAGACCAAATGCAAAATATAGGTGAAATCCTTCAAAGGAAAGCAAAACAAAAGAAGCTTAAAGAGGAGAGAGACAAGGAATATCAAATCATCAAGGATGCTAAGGACATTTTGTCTGATGCATTAGGTATTAAAGTAGACTCTTCTCAGCATGTTTTGCTACAATTAGTAGAAGCAGTTAATAAATACAATGAGGATTCATCTAGGACAGAAAAGTTAGTTGAAAGAGCCGAGAAGAGATTCAACAATAAAGTACTTGAGCACATTGCTCAGCACATAGCTATTAACCAAGTAGAATTGTCTTCAGTTTTGTCAAACATTGAATCTACCTATTCGAATGCTACCTCTCTTTTGGCCAGATTGTGCAATATTGCCGAGTTCACAAAGGATGTCATGGATAAAATGAATAAAATGGATGAGGATATGAAGATTAGCATACAGAAGCTGCAACTTGAACCAAGTTCAAGCTCTGCTCATCACATGAAAATCTCATACCTATCAAATATGCAGTCAGATCTACTGAAAGAAGACACAAGGATCCGGTCCACACTGCTAGACATCCAACACATGATCCTTCCCATCATGAATACAATGTATAAGCACATTGAACATTCCAAAACATTGATTCATGACAATCAGTTCTCTATAGTAGATCACATGATTGAACTCTCTACAGAAGTTCAAATTGCAATCCAAACATGCAAGATTCTGTAAGAAAGTTGGGACAGAACCTTGGCACTAATAATGAAGGTACATTCTGATTTTCTATCAAATTTTGGATTCTCTCTATAAATCACTTGTATATGCACCTTTGGCATTATCGCCAAAAAGGGGGAGATATGTATAGAGGGAGATATATGTATAGAAGAAGATTTGTATAGAAAAAGTTAGCACATTGAAAGGGGGAGACAATGTATAAAGCCCTATAACAAAGACAAATTTTGAAAAATCAAAATAAAACTCAGCATGATTCATGTATATAAGTTTTGGCCAATAAGTGTTTTTGTCACTAATGCCAAAGGGGGAGATTGTTGGCATTAAGCAGAATTGCCACTAGTGACAACACTTATTTGCATTCTGAGTGCAAACCGAGCAGATAGTGCAAACCGAGAAGATAGTGCAAACTGAGCAGATAGTGCAAACCGAGCAGACAGTGCAAACCGAGTAGACAGTGCAAACCGAGCAGACAGTGCAAACTGAGCAGACAGTGCAAACTGAGCAGACATTACAAACCGAACAGGATAGTGTAAACTAAGTAACATCATGTCTACCGAGTCACCGATATTTACCAAGTTCAAAACCTACCGAGTGGTCAGTATGAACCATGCCTTCACTTCTATCGAGTGCATGATGATGTTGAGTAATGCAGTGGACGCCGAGTATCAGAAAGTCACCGAGTTAGTTTGCAGGAACCGTGTAACCATACTTGGGCCGACTTAGTAGCACTTATGTTTATTTGTCAAGCCAACTTTGTAATTGTAATTGTAATTAATTGTTTAAGACTTGTATATAAAAAATGTTGTAAAAATGTCAAGATGTATGTAAGAAGCATGTATGTGAAAAAGAAAGAAAGGTAGAGATAAGCGAATTACAAAGGGCTTCAGCAATATAAGGAACAGCAAAGACAAATTCATCACAGAAGGTGATCAGTACATCAGTGAATCTCAATCATCAATCCAGTTGTAAAGCAAGAGATCTACTATTTCATTCTAATAGGTGAATCAGTACTAAAATCCTTTAACCGGGTAGACTTAACAGTCTTTTGTAAAATCTCTTTACCGAGTGCATACTTCATTGTATGTTTGTAAATCCTTTAACAGGGTGGATTTAGCAATCCTTATTGCTCCTAACAAGGTAGATCATCAGAAGTGATCAAATTGTAAGCCTTAACCGACCAACTTTATTCTGCAGTATTAAAGCTTTGTGGGTTTCATCCCCACCCCAGTTTTACTTTCTTTTTGGAAGGTTTCTGGGTAACCAAATCTATGTGTCACTGTTGTGAATGTTTTTAAGTTTCATGCTTTCTGTATGCAAAGGTTAAAGTAAATTACATGTTAATACATCTGTAATTGAAAGAAAATTTGGAGTTGCCGATTCACCCCTCCCCTCTCAGTAACTCAGTTAATTCCTGAATATTTCCAACAATTGGTATCAGAGCTGCATTGGTTCTCAAGACAAAGCTTAACTAGCTTGAGCGAAGATCCAGGACAATGGAGGTATTCAAACTGAACAAGGTGATTGAAAATGAAAAGCTAGATCTGGAAATGGCCATAGCTAAACTTAAAGAAGCAAAAGAACATCTTTCCCAATCCCTAAGAAGAAGGAAGGAACTTGCAAATCAGATGAATGATCAGAATTACATTGAAGAAAAGATTGAAGATCTTTTTCCCTCTAATAGCTCAAATGAAGCAAACAATGCTGTCAAAGAACTCCTAGAAAAGAATGGGTCTCTGCAGGAAGAAGTGAGAAAATTAAAAAGAGAACAAGAGCTACACTCTACAAGATTTTGTGAGATCTTGGAACAAAGAAACAAGTTGAAAGATGAATTAGATGGAAGGAACATTGAAGTCCAAAATAAAACCCTTCAGCTAGAAAACCTAATTGATCAGATCTCTCATACAAATGAGGAAATTCTGAATCTAAGATCAGAAATAGAAAGCACAAGAGAAGAACTAAGATCTGAAAAGGAAATCAATCTAAGATTGGTGGATGACCTAAATGCTGAAAAACAAATCAATGAAGGAATGCTGAAAAGTCAAGAAGACTTGAATCAGCTGTATGAGCGAAATCTTCATAGGCAAAAAGGAAAAGCAGGACTTGGATACAAAGGAGAAGGTGAATCTTCTAAGCAAGGTACTCAAAGGAATCAGAAACCTACTTGTAATCACTGTGGTAAAATAGGACATACTTCAAATAAATGTTGGAACAACAAAAAGGCAAAATTCAATGGAAAATGTTACAACTGCAATCAACCTGGTCACAAAGAAAATGAATGCAGGGAAAAACCAAGATTCAAAGGTAATTGTCACAAGTGTAACAAACAAGGTCACAAAGCATCCGAGTGCAGATCCAAGACATTCAATCCAGCAGAACAAATTATGAAAGCAATGTTTGGATGGGACTACAACACCTAGTGTAGATGTCATTACTATGGAGAATATGGACACATTGGCATGAACTGCATAAAAAATCATCTAAGGAAAAGAGATACTACCGTAAGATGCTTCAAATGCACTAAACTCAGTCACATAGCTAGAAACTGCATGAATGCTAGTGAAGTTGAAGATGGAAAGAAGAATGAAGCAACTAAGGTCAGGAAACAGGTGAGACAAAAATGGATTCCTAAATCTACCGAGCAAACCAGTCCAAGTAATGGAATGGGTGGCTCTACCGACTCAAACTAGATTTCCAAGAAAGCACTGGAACTGTATTCTCATAGACCAATCTCAAGCAGTTCCAAAACCGAATTAAAAGAAAGATCTAAATCAGCATACAAGATGTAGTAAGATCATAGGAAGGTTGGTATCAGTCTTTACCGAGCAAGGTCGGTACCAATCTTTACCGAGCGAGGTCGGAGCAATATGAATTCTCGAGTTCACCGAGTTGCGAAGTCTTCACCGAGCAATTAATTCTTAGTGGGTGACAGTCTGTTGGAATTCATACCCTAATTTGTACTGAGCATTAATGACAGAGTTGTAAACAAAAAGCAAGTAATCGAACTCATTCTTCACCGTGAACCTTTAGCACTTTGAGAGCAGAAAATTTCAAGAGCAACCCAGCGATTCAATACTTTTGCGAAAGGAATTTTCTGTGAGCTACCATGGCATCATCCAGCACTTTAGTGAAGAAAGGATCAGATATGTTAGTCCAAGGGGAATGGAAAGCACCAGATTTCAAGATCGTGCCTGCAATTGCAGCAGCCCTAGATCCGAACGGAGCTCAATCTCAGATTCCTCCTAAGGTACTACTTATTAATGATATTCACAATCATTTCAACTGTTCAATTCATGAAATGGGGAACCTAGAACTAGATATTGTGCGTGAAGAACTGTGTGTGGATGGTATTCTGAAACCCGAGCACAAACATCTGGAAGATAAAGGTTTAGTTCACATTGCACATCTACCTCGAAACTTTTGAGATAAATGGGTTAGATACATTCTCAGCCATGTACATGATGGCAAGATTTGGCTTGAGCAACCCATAGAGATCACAAAGAAGATGATTCATCAAATCACCGGTCTTCCCATGTTGAACAAAGCAAAAACTACCAAAACCCTAGGTCAGATGGAACTAGAGAAGAAAACCCTAGCCGAGTGGGACGGTAGAGGCATGAAAGTTAGCAGCATTACCGATGTTGAACTGAAGTTTGGTACACATATAATTGCCCATAAGATTTACAGTTCAAGTCGACAAAATAGTGTCTCCTGTGAAGCTATTGACCTAGCATACAAAGTGGTCAAGAATAACTTAATATTTGACCTAGCAGACTTATTGTTAAAGCAGTTTAACAAAAACATGGAAAGCATTCAAACTTCCAAAAACAATCCATGTAAGTTTGGATCCTTATTGGTCTGTTTATTCTTCTATGCTCAGAAATTCTTCCCTTCTAAAGGAAAAGTTGTATGGAGAAAAGATGTGCCAGTCCTTTATGAAATAAATGAATACATCTCAGAAATGGGTGAAAATTTTGAAAGCATCATGGATAATTATTTTGAATCTTTCAAAGAGAAAATGAATGACAGATTCCGGATTCCATAGAAGTTGGTGGAAGATTACAAGGATTTTAGTACTGATTCACCTGTTAGAATGAAATAGTAGATCTCTTGCTTTACAACTAGATTGCTGATTGAGATTCGCTGATGTACTGATCACCTTTTGTGATGAATTTGTCTTTGCTATTCCTTATACTGCTGAAGCCCTTTGTAATTCGCTTACCTCTGCCTTTCTTTCTTTTTCACATACATGCTTCTTACATACATCTTGACATTTTTACAACATTGTTTATATACAAGTCTTAAACAATTAATTACAATTACAATTACAAAGTCGGCTTGACAAATAAACATAAGTGCTACTAAGTCGGCCCAAGTATGGTTACACGGTTCCTGCAAACTAACTCGGTGACTTTCTGATACTCGGCGTCCACTGCATTACTCGGCATCGTCATGCACTTGGTAGAAGTGAAGGCATGGTTCATACTGACCACTCGGTAGGTTTTGAACTTGATAAATACTGGTGACTCGGTAGACATGATGTTACTCGGTTTACACTATCCTGCTTGGTTTGTATTGTCTGCTCAGTTTGCACTGTCTGCTCGATTTGCACTGTCTGCTCGGTTTGCACTATCTACTCAGTTTGCACTGTCTGCTCGGTTTGCACTGTCTGTTCAGATTGCACTGTCTGCTTGGTTTGCACTGTCTGCTCAGTTTGCACTGTCTGCTCGGTTTGCACTCAGAATGCAAATAAGTGTTGTCACTAGTGGCAATTCTGCTTAATGCCAACAGGTTGTCCATAAGATTTAGGGGACAATGGGAGAGATGTGAGAGATAAAATAGGTTCCATTGTGTATTCTCCCATACCATTGTCTTTGATTTTAACTTCTTTAGAAATGTCTTCCATTTTGGATGCTGAAGCAATGTCTATCTGCTTAGTGGAAGATTCTCTATTATTAGGAACAAGTTTATCAACACTTTCTTTCAATGAATTGCAAGTTATGTCTAGGTCAACTGGAATCATCACCTCTACTCCTTCATAAGAAAATTTTACACATTGATGGTATGTGGAAGGAATAGATTTCATTTCATGTATCCAGGGTCTCTCTAGAAGGATGTTGTAAGCCAAAGGTAGATCAAGAACTTGACATATGGTGTCTTTGATAATAGGTCATGTTCTGATAGGTAAGACAATAGTTCATTTGGAAGATCTTTCTTGCTCATCGTATGCTTTGATAGTTATCTTCTTCTTAGGATCAATGGAAGTTTCAGATAATCCCAAGTGTGTGATCAAGCTGTAAGAACAAATGTTGAGACCAATGCCTCCATCTATCAACACATGTTTGACATGATGGTTTTGGATCAAGACTTCAATATGCAAGGGCTGGTTATGCGGATGACTTAAGGAATTATCATCTTCCTCTGAAAAGGAGATATACTATGGAGATGTTAGATGACCAACCATAGCCTAGAATCTATCTAAATCAAGGTTTTTAGGAACATTGGATCTGAGCAGAGCTTTGTCTAGAATGGCTCTATGAGCTAGAGATATTTGAAGCAACTCAAACATGGAGATTTTGGCATTTGTATGCCGGAGTTGTTGGACAATACTGTATGATTTTGGCCTCGTGTCTTTAGGATTTGATGATTTAGAGGCAGCCTTCTATTTAGAAGTAGATGAAATATTGAAAGGCATCTTAGGGATAGTGGATGAATCTAGGATTTTTCCTTGCAGATGTGCCTAAGCTTGTGATTGAGTAACTGCATTAGCTGATTGATTTTCTCTATCTTTTCTTACAATTGTGATGACATTGCAACACTCAGATAGACATGGGTCAACCATATTGATGACATCATTGTTTCTAGAGTAGGCATAATTGACTTTAGCACCCACATTAGGCTGAGAAGATGAATCTCCTTGATTATGTTTCGAAAATGGCTCCATAAATGTTGTATGATCATTATTGCTCTTATGATTGTCAATTATGATTTCTCCATTATCAATTTTGTCTTGTATAATGTGTTTCAAGTAGAAGTAGTTATTGGTTGTATGACCCTTATTACGATGGAAGTCATAGAAATCGATCTCTTTCCACCATTTTGGTTTAGGTTCAGGATCAAATAGTTGGATCTTAGGCAAGAAGATGATGTTGTTAGCCAACATAGTTTTCATGGCAGATTCCAAGGACTCTCCAAGAGGATTAAACTTACATTTAGGATCTATAGCCCAAGGTTTATAGTCAAATGGCTTCTTGCTAGATTTTGTTTCTTTAGCTTCAGAAGCTTTGATGGCTTCGGTGCCAATTGTGAGATTGAAAATGGGTGCCTTAGATGGGGCATGGATAGTATCAACAACGCCATCTATGACAACACCCTTATTCTTGTTACAGTTTTTTCCTTTGCCTTTGGAATTAGATCCAGATTCATACTTGTCCTTTTGAAGTGATATGTCTCCTTTTTGCACAAGTACTTTCTCAATTTTGATTGTGTTTTCTACCATTTTATCAAAGGATGTATGATTTTGCATTTGCAAATGGTAGTCCAGTTCTGGAACAACATTGTTGACGAAGATTTCTAGTGTCTCAATTTCTAGAATGGGTCTAGCATATAGAGAAAACTTCTTCCTCTATCCTTTGAGAAAAGTTAGGAATGGTTCTCCTGAGTTCTATTTCAGATTACAAATATCGATCATAGTGACCAAATGTTGAATGTTGTAGGAGTATTGATGATAGAATAGTTTGATTAACTCCTCAAACATTTTGGTAGTTGGAGGCATTTTTGAGAACTAATGAATAGCTGACCCTCCCAGAGATAGAGGGAAAAGACATATTAAGTAGGTTGGTTCATGCATGAACTCCTTAGATTAAGTACATAATTCTCTGACATGATCTTGAGGATCAAATTTTCCATCATACTTATCATATTTAGGCATGTCCACTCTTTTATGGAATGGCGGTATGTACAAGTCTTTATCGAATGGAAAAGGGCATAGAGCCTCCATGGAAAACTCCTTAGGTTCCTTTTATTTTTCAATTTTTTTAAGTTTGACTTGCATGGCATGCATCTGTTTCATCATAGCAGTGATTAGAGTTTCTTCCTCATGTAAAATGATATCTTCAACATTAAAGTTGGGAGGAAGTTTAGCCCCTTTATGAGCTAACTCTAGAAAGTATGTTTCATTGTCTTCCTTCAAGAAATGCCTGATCATTTTCTTGTAGTCATCATCATTTTTATATCGAGTGATTTCAAAAGGTGTGGGTTCTTGATCCACACCATGTTGAGAGTGATGTCCTTGAGACCTATGATGTGTCCCTCCTTGAGACATGTTAGGATTTTTAGGACTCCCTAGGAGAGATTGATGTAGATATTGTTGATTGACTCCTTGGATTGATGGAGGAGGGGCTATGTAACCAGTTTTCAATCAAGGATTGCCAAGACCTTTGTCTTTGTAAAGGATTGAATTGTATAGTTTGTCAAAGGTTGGACCCATGTGTGTAGAAAAAGGTAAGGTATGAGGTGCTTCTTTGGATTTCTTATGTGATAAAGCTATAGTTTCCACCATTAACCTTGGGTGAAGTAAGAGAACAAGATGAAGACAACTGAAGAATGACTTGATTCAAGAAGATCGAATGATGCAACCTTGTCAAGATTGAATTGATTGAAGATTATATTGGATGTAAATGAATGATATTGTTCCCTAGTAGTATGGGTAGATGCCCAAAATATGGCAGACATGAGCTCACAACACTTAGCCATTTAATAAGAAGACTGAATTTGAAGATAATTTTGACAAGGTTTTGACACAAGATGAAAAAGACTCAAATCAATAAATCAGAAGGATGACTCAAGAGACCACTTTAGGAAAATGATTGAATTTGTTCTAGTTTCTGCTATGTTCCTGACATAGTGAATGTTTTGACAAAATCTAGAAATAGGCTATAAAAATTGGATTCCTAACAAATTTGACAAGTTTCTTACAACTTTTTGAAAATTATCAAACAAGTTTCTACAAGCTCGTATGACACTGAGTATGCTCTCAAATGACAATTGACATGACTCATAGGACAATTACTTCTAGGGATAATATTCTTTTGATTTCTGGTGACAACACTCATACGACAGAATACTAACTCCCATACTAAAATACAGGGGTTATGAAATGACTTTTTCTCAAGACTCATATGACAATTTGAGACTATGGGACAACTTTTGACTCTAGAGAGGAATTTTGCTTCAGATTTTACAATTTTTAGGTTTTCAATTTCAGATTGTTCACAAAATTTTATGTCCAATCTTGAAGATCTATGTAATAGTCCATCTCAAATAACCAAGTAGATATCAAGCATGTAAAACAACAAGCAAGGGAAGAAAAAAATCATTTGAAAACAATGAACAAGAGAAAAAGAAGCCTTGTGCATGAACAAGAAATAGTGACTTAATGTGCTAATCCCTAGAAGTGCTATTTGTGTATGTTCCAAAAAGTTTTTCAATAATGCACATATTCCTAGAAAATGAAAAATTGGCCTCACTAGGGTTTGTAGTAATGGTATGACTCTGCAACTTTTGTGATCTCAAGAGGGCGAACTCCAATCCAGGTGCACCAAGGTTTTGACAAAGTCTGAGAATTTAATCAATTAGGAGCTTCTAGGGAGATTTGACGACCCAACAAGAGACCACACCTATGAAGATTTTCTCCACAAGGACATTTATATAGTGGCTGCTACTACCATAACAAAAATGGCTATTACCGCTTGAGGTTTCATCCTTGTGGTTGACCTAATTAAGGCAATGTCCACTATGGTTAACCCTCTCTAAAGGTGACTCACAAAAGATACCACAGGGGGACTAGATCAGATTCAAGGATCTAGGTTTCTGGTACTATCCAAAAAGGAAGTAGAGCATAATCCCCTAGCCTCTTCACTACACCAAAAAAAAGTAGATAGATTAATCTGACACGCTAAAACTAAAATTATCTCACAAAGATCTATGATGTCAACTGCTTATGATCTATCAACCTCTCTAGAGAGAGAATTTATCGATCAAAAGTTGAAGACTCAAAAATCTAGCAGAACGCAAGACAATCTCAGTATCCTCCCTACCTACAAGGGGATCCTTCATCAAGAAGAGCTTTGCATGCATGAATAAGTGAAAGAAGCCCACTCTTTCAAGATCATCCAAAAATAGTGTTCATAGGGCCTATTTACTATGTGTAACAGATATGCAGAAAGAAAATCAATGTTCATTTTATAGCCCAAAATGAAGTCTGTGATATGAAAGCAAGAAAAGTCACACAAGCTTGACACGTGAGAGTTTGTTTTATGTCCAAATCTAAGTGTTAACATGCTTAGTAGATTTTACCTATTTTAGCAATTTAGTTGTGCTTTTCCCAATCAGACTCAACAAATATCAGTAAGAAACAGAATATCTCAATTGTTAGGGTTAGTTGTTAGTCCAAATCTAAAAAACTACCTAAAATTATGAAATGAAAATTGAATCCTAGTATCAAAACTTGTAAGATAGTGGGTTACCTCCCAGACGACAGTCTAAAAACTCATATGATAGTGGCTATCTTACCAAATGAAAATCTGTAGGTCATGATATGAGCCTCAAAATCCTCAACTGTCGTACGACAACTAGTAGCTTCTAGTATGACTTTTTGATAAAAGTCATACGAAAAATGTATGAAAAGAGAATAAAATCACAAAATTGAATAGAAAATAGATAGAAATTAAAATAGAAGAGATGGAAACCCATTTTAGGGCACCAAAAATTTGTGTGTGAAAATTGTACCTAGCTATGGACACAACACTTTAGTAAAACATTAGAGGTTAGCAAATCAAGAAATCTGCAAATAAGAACAATATAGCTAACCAGGCGATTTACTACCTTCTAGTAGGTGCAAGTATGGTATTCTCATATTCAAACCGAGATTAGTGACAATGCAACACCTAAATGAAGGATTTAATGCTAAAAGATGAATGTAGAATAATGTAGATTAATCTATATTTTTATATTTTCTATGCAATTAGGATGAAAAACTGGATGAATATAATCTAGAAGTGATTAAAAATGATATGAAGATTTAATCTAAGAATGATATGAATTGATATGAAAATCTATGCGATGCTATGAAAAACTATGAATTGATCTCACAAAGTCACCTATCGTAAAAGCTTGATTCTTCGTATGTAATTTCACTAGAGTAATTGTGCAAATTCGAGAGATATTTTGAGAGATATATTTGTGAAGAGATGAGCCTTGTTTTTATAGAAATCTAGGGCTTGAGGATGCATTGAGAAAAACCATAAATCACTCTTGATAAACTCGGGTTGATTTTTGAGTTATCAAGAAATCAGAGATAATTAACTCACAAAAATTATGCAAAAGTAGTGTTTATCTCAAAAATAGAGTTTTAGATCAAATTTTCAACTCATCATCAGATGTTGAGTTTAAATTTAAAATTGATTGTTAATTTCTACTTGCCTACTTTTCTGGTTGTGCATGATTTAATTATAAATTAAATTTTAAAAATAAAGTGATTTATTCTCAACTTAACTAATTTTAAATTTAAAATAACTGATTTATGGGTTAATCAATTATTATATCAAACTTTACTCCAATTAAATCATTAAATTTGACAACTTTGATTTTAAATCAATTAAATAAATATTTAATTGATTTTTTGTAGGAATTTTGATTTATTGTCAAAATAAAAACAATATTAATTAGGAATAAATGCAGTTAAATCTAATTAAGTAATTAAGTGGTAGAATTAAATTAATTAATTAAATATTAATCATATTCAATTAATCAACTTTAGGATAAATAATGACATTTATCGCCAAATAATTATTAAATCAAAGATAATTAGGATGAAGGAATATTCAACAAATATTCTCTGATGCAGAATTAAGATAAAATCAATTTTTGATAAGATGATGTGCAGATGTGCCTTAGGTTAGGACTTTGTATTGATTTCATTCGAATTGAGAATGTAGGAGGTTAATGAACCTATAGCCCATTTTGGGGGTATTACAATATCGAGCGACAGTAAACACCGAGCATCATAATAAACACCGAGCAATTTATAAAGTGTTTACCGAGGGTCACAGGAAATAGCATAGTAATCATGAATGGCACATTCTTCTATGCAAACAGTTACAATAGATCAAAAAACATTTTACCAAGATCGAGAATAATTTATTGTTGAAATACAATGAAGATCCTATGTAATAGTTTGATCTAGGTTATTTTTGTACACCGTAGATCTTAGGGTTTTGTAGATAAGATTTGTAAACCTAGTTTTGTTTAGGTGGCATAAAGTTGTATGTTATATATTTTGTATGTTACATCATTTTTTATGTGAACTGATGTATGAGTGAAGAAGCACTTGACGCACTAGCCAACCTTCAAGATTATCAGTTGACAGAGCAAATCAATATTCAGAGGAAATCAGATTAAGCAGAATCAGAGCAGGTTAACCAAGCAATTTAGAGAAGAGATTCATCATAGTAAAGGTGATACTTTATTAGTACTTTATTGATTTGTATCAGAAAATTAAGTTGTCATTAGTAGATAGATACCTATTTCTTTCTAATCATTGTAATAGAGTTTTGTAAAATCTCTTAACAGAGTAGACTTGACAGTCTTTTGTAAATCTCTTTACCGAGTGCACACTCAAGTACTGTTGCTAAAATCCTATAACTAGGTAGATCTAGCTGATCTAATATGTTACTCCTAACAGGGTAAGATCACCAGAAGTGATCAAAACATGTATCCCTAATAGGAAAACCTTTTCTATCTGTAGTAGTGAATAATTTGTGGGTGTCATCCCCACCATAGTTTTTACCTTCTAACAAGGGTTTCTACGTTACCAAAATAATTGTGTTATGGGACTGTTATATTGTTGATTTCATGTTGTTTACTTTCACAAGTTTAATGGATGAATGATACATATATTAGATACAAGTTATTTTTCAAGGTTACTACTTTTTGTTGTTGTAGATCTAAAAGATTGATGTGTTAAAGTTTTTATGGGCACTAATTCAGCCGTCCCCTCTTAGTACCCTATCTCTCCTCATTCCAACAAACCTAACAAAGAGGTGCTTTGGGAAAATACCATAATGAAAACCTAGAAAATAGACATCATGTGTAATCTATGAACTTCTTTCATTCCACACTTGGGAGGTAGTTTCATCCATGTTTTCCTATCATATAAGATCCCTCATATCCCTTATCTTATCACCATCCATGTATTATCTTTTTCCCAACATTGATCTTGACAAGACTAGGAATCTCCCTAGATGAATCGCATGTCCTATCTACTTCATGTTTTCCAAATCCATTTGGTCATATCCCTTATATTATATACATTCTTGTGGTCCATATTGCCTATTTTATCTCATCCTTTAGTCCATATTCCCTTGTCCATTATTGAGGGTTTTTTTCCCTAAAATTATCCTATCCAAATCTCTCTCTTGGTCTTGACATAAAATAAGGATGTAAAATGCAAAAAAAGAAAAAAAAATCCTCTTGCAATGTTCACTACTATAATCCATATGCCAATCAATGCACCATATCACTACCCTATCTTATCATGCCCAATCCCTAATCTTGGTAAAAATATGTTATCCCATCCCATGGATAGTCCTTGGTATCCAAAAAGCTTCAAGACATACTAAGAGACCTATGGCCTTCATCTATCAATCCATAATTTCCTTACCATGATAGACACTAGGAGAAATTCAATAAATCTTTCTCAAGCAATCAAAAAGACCTAAGAATTCAAAAATATTCAAATAAACGACCTAAAAATTCCAACAAATAACTTGACATAAATCCAAAAATATTGAAATATTCATCTCGATAGAAATAAAAAAAAACATGTAAAAGGTCCTCAAAATAATCCATAAAAGACTAAAGTGACCTGAAAAAATGATCAAAAACTATTGGCAAGTTGTCTACACTAAAGTATATAACTAGATATAGTGTTGTCATTATGGCAACAAAGTCACATAGTAGTTTGGATTCAGCGCACTTAGTGTAAAGATCAGAATTTAGTTAAGTGTTGAAGACTGGACAGTGTACAGAGGTCTTGCAGCTTAGAGCATCAACACATGTGTGTACAGATGAATTATGGTATGCACCCTAGAAGTTAGGCTTGTTAGACTATACATATGCTTAGTCTATGAGTGCATAAGTAGAGATGTAAAGATGTGAAAGTTATAGTTAGTTTAAGTTGCATAGCCAGTGTGTGCTAGCAAAGAATAGAGCATGGAACCAACAGTTAGCATTTTGGTTTGCGATTATAATGTAATATTGTAAAGGCCATGCACCTATTGTATTTAGGTTTCCGACATGTTTACATGTATAATTGTAAGCATGCTTAAGATAATTCATTTGGAAGTGTTGTTTTTAATTAGTTATAGGGCTGACCTATTTATGTATTTTGTAAGAGCACATAAATATAAGGTGCACCCATTGTATTTAGTATGGAAGTGGTAATAGAGTTGTGATAAGAAGAGCAGAGGTATGCGAAGATAGAATAAGATGTATTAAAGATTTTCTAGAGGTCAAAGCATCAGTGCACCAAAGGAACTGATCAGACAAGAAGTGTCACAGTGATAGTTCACCAGCAGATATAGTGTGTATCTAAAATCAAAAGGTTGTAGCCTTCACCATTTGAGTAGTGAGCTCTAGTATAGTGAGTCCACTCCCCTATCAAGGATCATTGTAAAAGAATCCTAATAGGGTCCAACCCTTAACAAGGTCTACTATACTTAAAGAATTGTAAAGCTACTCCTAACAGGGTAAAGGATCTTCTAACAAGGATCACAAAACACTAGTGCAGAATATTAGTGGGTATCAAGTCCCACCAGGGTTTTTACCTATTTGGGTTTCCCCGTAACCATATTGGTGTCCTATGTTGATTTCATATTTCATGTTTATGTGAATTTTTAATTCATTTCTTAAACATTTATGTTCAGCATAAAGATTAAAGTTAAAAGTTAAAATACAGTGAACACTAATTCACCCCCCCCCCCCCCCCTCAGTGTTCCCATTCCTAACAATTGGTATTAGAGCTCTGGTCCTCAGCATAGAAGTTTAACCACTTTAGGAGATAATGGACAAAGCAGAAATGAAACATTTGAAAAGAAATCTTGAAGCTGCTCTTGAAGATCTGGACAAGTCAAAAAGAGAATCTGAAGAACTAAAGGATAAACTCAGTGATTCTCAGTTAGTCATCAAGAAGATAAGGAAATATTTGAAAGAATGATCTACCAGTGATCTAGGGACAATGGTCAAGAAGCTAAATGAAGAAAACAAATCCTTAAAAGAAAAATTTGAAGAGGTTGATGATAAGCTGACTAATAATCAGGCAGTCCTTGATGAACAAATCAAAGAGAACCTTCAGATGAATGAAGAACTAAGGAAAGCAAAGATGGAAATGTTGGAGCTAAGAAATAGCAAAGGAAGCTTGGAGTCTGAATTAAAAGAAGCAAAGAATCATATTGACAAATTACACACCAGTGCTGATTTGGTAGAATCTCAGTTGTATGCAAGAAGAGCCAAAGGAGACACTAGCTGTATTGGATACAATGAAGCACAAAATCAAATTGACAATATGTGAGAAAGAAAGGATTCACAAAAGGACTCTACTGATGCTGAAAAGACTAAAGATCAAACCATAGATAATGGTGGACCACCTAAGATTGAGTGCAAGCAAGTAGAACACATGTATTTTGCTTGTTAAAAGCATGGACACATTGTGAGGAACTGTACAGAGGTAAAACCTTTTAATGGTTAGTGTTATTCATGCAACAAGTTTGGTCATAGATCTATGAATTGCAAGACTAGTAAGAAGAATAGAATTCAGCAAGATCAGAGAAATCAGAACCAAACAAATGTAAGAAGTGCTCAGAATGTTACATGCCAGATATACAACTATAATGGTCACATAAAAAAGTAATGAGGAATAGTGACTCATGTCAATGCACCAAGGAATATAAGACCTCCAGTCATTTTTCACTCTTGTAACAAGGTTGGACATATCTCAAGTTTCTGTAGATCAAAAATGCAAGGTCAGGGAAGCCCTAAAAAGGCTGAAGAACCAGTTTTAGATCCCATAGGAGAAGTTAACTTTGTCAAAGCCTCAAATGATGTGAGAATGATTTGGTCAGAGAAAAAGAAGGAAAAGACTGATGAGAATGTATTGGATGCATCCCCAGTGAACGCACCCTCTACATCTGCATGAATGGCCCTCAGGGTCATAGGGGGAGCTAATTTAGCTCTAGACCCCTGTGTGGCTGGTATACTCATCCTCAGAGTATGTGCCTTTGGACTTAAGCTTTTGGAGTGTATAGGAACCTTTGTTCAAGAGCACACATGATGAATGTTAGCGGAGCTTGATTTTGAAATTTTGAAGTGAGAGCCTAGTTTACGCAACGTGCATTAATGGTGGATTTTTCACTTTTAAAGTATATAGAAGTCATTTGATTGATCATTGCATTCAAAGTCAGAGTGATAGAGAGTAGAAGGAGCCTTGGAAGTTGTTGTGAAGTCTTGGTGATTGATCTATCAGAGATTTGTTGCAGTTATCAATATATTTGATCAGTTGCAAAAACCCTAGCTCATTGCACTAATTTAGAAGCCATCAGATTATCTCTAAGTTCAGTTGGAAAGTGATTAACAAGTAAGTCATGGCCACTCCCATTGTTTATGATGTCACTAAGAAGAAAAGATATGTTTTCAAGAGGCACCCATTTAAATCCACCCTAGATGATTTAGAGGGAGCTTTCTCCCACATGCCTATGGGTGTCATGCATGTACAAGACATAAGGGCTTACATCTACTATAAGAAAGAACCTATTGGACTAGATAGGTTAAGGGCACACATGGATACCATGTTGAAATAGGACAAAACATTCATGGATGAATACACCAAATGGAATGATCACCCTATTGCTGAGTATGCTACGACATATGAATTCTATGAGATAGAATGGATAAAGATCTTATTGAGTAGAATCCATGATATCTATTTTGGATTGGAGATGTTCTAGTTAGAATCACAAATGACTTAATTCATGAGATGATAGGCCTTTCTAGAATAGGCTTTGTCCTTCCTATGGGAAAGGATGTTAGGAAAATGGTAGAACAAGTATGTAAGTCAAGGAGCAATAGGCACGGTATGATCATCGAGCCTATTGAGTAAGCAGACATCAAATTGATGTCAATGATACTAGGGTATAGATTTCATCACACCAGCAAGGTGAATAGTGTATCTACGGGCACTATTCTGGAAGCTATGAGACTTATGAAGGAAGATGGGGAATTCAACTTGTGTGAGATATTGCATGCACAATTGATAGATAACATCAAGGCCATCAAACATGACAAAACAAAGATATTCAAGTTTGGGTCCCTAATCATCTATATGTACCTTCATAGTATTGGGAAGATATCAAATTTGTACTTGGACAAGTCCATTCCAACCATGCCTCATATATCCAACAAAGCATCCATATAGATTATATTAAGGGATTATATCACTTTGGAAATGAAGACCTTTAGAGCTAAGATGCAAATGAGGTATAGGATTCTAGAAAGAATTATAGAGAAGTATAAGGATTCAATATGCTTTATGGTGGAGACTGATACTACATGTATGGAAGCTATTGAACCAAGAACTAAGTGGATTCATCCACTTGGGTATGAGGTAGAGGAACAAGTTCTTGAAGCATATGCGCAAGTACTTCTGTCAGCCCCCAAAGATCCTAATGAACCTAGGTGGGGAACCTATGAGGAAAATAATAGAGAAGTTGATGCAAAACTTAACAATGCATCAACTAAAAGAAAGGTTGCAAAGGTCACTTCTGAGATCTTGAGAATACATGGTGTGTCTCAAGTAGACCTTGATAAAGAAAGGGAGGAAAAGATTCCCCTAGAATTGAAAGGCATAGTAGCAGAGGAAGAACAAGAAGATCCTAAGTTGAAGAAGATAAAAACTAAATCAGATGACAGTCAGAAGGGTAAAGAAGATAATACTCCTTCCACGCCCATAGACACTGTTGATCTTGCCACTCCTCTAAAGTATAAGCCTATATTCAAGAGTAATAAAGAAGCTAGCACTAATCATCCATCTTTACGAGCATTAAGGAGCAAGAAAATCATTCAAGCACCTCCTAAGGTAGGATTCAGACCTAGCCTTAAAGTATTGTGCACTAGAATTATTGAAGAGGGAAGAATTGATCAATTAGGGAAGTTTTATGAAACCTATAGTGAGATTGACAAATCAGAGATACATGAGATGATTGTAAAACATATGATAAAGTTCAAGAAGATAGTTCTTGAATTGAAAACATAAATTCTTGAAAAAGTATGGGAGATAATGGATACCTTGAAGAGACAAGCCACTGAAGAAGACTTTAGAATAAGGGAACAAATTCTTGATTCCACTCTTCCAGTATGTTCTATTGAAGAAAGGTCATTGTTACTAAATCTAGTGAAGCCACACTTAAGGATGAAGATGAGAACTCTAAACATTATGAACAAAGACTATGAGCTGATAACAAAGGAAACATAGAAGGCAATTGAAAATTTTTTATTAGAACAACACATAAAAACACCTACTGCGCCCATCACTCATGCACCTAGTAAGCAAGACAATAAAGAAGAGACCCTCAATGTACCAGTGACAAGTCCTTAGGACTCAACAGCCATAACAGAAACTCAAACAGAGGCAGACAAGTCTATGCCCATCTCAGAATCACACGGAGGTAGCACTATTTTCATAGATAATGTGGAGATAGCCATGGCGGCTACTGATAAGGATTTGGATAGGTTTGAGGAAGCCTTTGTTAGTACTAAAGAAGCTGAAATCTTATGCATCAATTCACCTCCCACTCAGCAAGAAGAAGTACTCATAGAAGATATATCTGATAAGAAAGAAGAAGAAGACATAGAAAAGAAAGAAGAAGATACTTTTGTTGATCTTGCAAAGGTAAAACCAGAAGTGATGGAAAACACTCCCATCACTCCCTCCTTAGCATTGTTGTCAAGTTTGACACCTGACACAAGTAGTTTGGACTCTTGGAAAGAAGAAGACCTGATTAATTTTAGCTTCTTGGCTATGGAGAAGGCAAAAGAAAAACAAGTTATGAGGAATCCTCTCCTGATAGAATCAGTGAATATTTTGAACAATTTTCTGCTAGAGGATAAGAAAGTGCTAAAAGTACATTTGATTAATGATGTGAGTTCAGTCCTCTCACAGTTCAAAAGTAATTTTTCTAGCCTAGAAGAATCTGTGTCCATAGTAGGAGAAGAAAAGTACTTAAAGAAGAGACTGAATGAGTTAATGAAAAACTTTGCAATAGACTTGAATTCTCTTAAGTCTGGTCAAGCATCCTTGAAATATTTTTCTAATGAAGGAAGAAGGATTATTGCAACATGTATGGATCAAGACAAGCTCACCGATGCTAACTTCAAGAAGATAAAAGAAGTAGAAGTTTTCATTAAGAAGGTAAAGAATTTAGTGTCATACACATCCACTGATGTGAACATGTGCAAAAATGTCTACCAAGGATAGTTAGACAAGATTGAGAAGGAAGGAAAAGAGATAACAAGGATAAGGTCTAGACAAACTTAGTTGAGGAATGGTCTTGTGCCCTCTTTAGACATCCTCAATTAGAATATAAAGGAGATTAATGCCACCATGGTAACTTATGGTCATGGTCCCATCAATGACTTGGAGAAGATGGAGAAGCTTCAATATGCATTATGCACCCATCTCCAGATAGTTGACTCTCTAATAACCTTTTGGAAGAAGGAGATCCAAAACCTCAAGATTTCATATCCAGATGTTTTCCCTCAGTGAGTATGTGTATATACAATTTTTTTATGCACCTTTGTCATTAATGTCAAAGGGGGAGTTGTGTATAGAATATGGAGTATATATATGTATAGGGAGATATAAGATTATGTATAAAAATGTATAGAAGACAAAAGTTTTTGCGTAAAGGAATAGTTAGCAACTTGGCCATATTCCTTTGTTGCCATCAATGACAAAGGGGGAGATTGTTGGCAAGTTATCTATATTGAAGTATATGACTAGATACAGTGGTTTCATTATGGTAATAAAGTCACATAGTAGTTTGGAGTCAACGCACTTAGTGTAAAGATCAGAATTCATTTAAACGTTGAAGATTGGACAGTGTACAAAGTTCATGCAGCTCAGAGCATCAACACATATGTGTATAGATGAATTATGGTATGCGCCCTAGAATTTAAGCTTGTTAAACTATACTTATCCTTAGTCTATGAGCGCATAAGTAGATACAGAAACATGTGAAAGTTACAGTCAATTGAAGCTGCACAGCTAGTGTGTGCCAACAGAGAACTGAGCATGGAGCCGATAGTTAGCATTTTGGTTTGCGATTATAATGTAATATTGTAAAGGTCATGCACCTATTGTATTTAGGTTGCTGACATGTTTATATGTATAATTGTAAGCATGCTTAATCCAATTCATTTGGAAGCGTTGTTTGTAATTAGTTATAGGGTTGACCTATTTATGTATTTTGTATGAGCACATAAATATAAGGTGCACCCATTGTATTTGGTATGGAAGTGGTAATAGAGTTGTGATAAGCAGAGAAGAGGTATGTGAAGACAACATAGGATGTATTAAAGATTTTCTAGAGGTTAAAACATTAGCACACCAATGAAACTGATTAGACAAGTAGTGTCACAATGAGAGTTCACCAGCACATATAGTGTGTATCTGAAATCAAAAGGTTGTAGCCTTCACCATTTGAGAAGTGAGCTCTAGGACAATGAGTCCACTCCCCTAACAGGGATCATTGTAAAAGACTCCTAACAGGGTCTGACCCTTAACAAGGTCTACTGTACTTAAAGCATTGTAAAGCTACTCCTAACAGGGTAAAGGATCTTCTAACAAGGATCACAAAACACTAGTGCAGAATATTAGTGGGTATCAAGTCCCACCAGGGTTTTTACCTATTTGGGTCTCCCCGTAACCATATTGGTGTCTTTTGTTGATTTCATGTTTCATGTTTAATTAAACATCAACATCAATCCAATCAATGTTTAGTAAGGATATTGAAAAATTTATTTCATGTCAATATATTATCGATTTATCTTTCATGATTATGTTCCTAAGCCTCTCAAGGAAACCATTTAGTGGCAAGAGAAGCCATGATTTATCATAATCCTTTTTTTTATAATAAAAATTTCCCTATCAACTGATAGGGGAGGTGAATCACTTGATGAAAAATTATTAAACATAATTATAAATAGAAACCTTCTCCACAATGCAAAAAAACTTTAACACATGAGAACACAATAACATGAATATTTTTTGTTTAGGAAAACCCTATTGAGGGAAAAACCTCAGTGGGGATGATACCCACAAATCAGTACTAGGAGTATAATAACCTGGCAAAGATTTATAGCCATGTTAGGAGCTAATTAAGTATAATAGAATAGTCCTTGTTAGAGGAAAGACCCTGTTAGGAGTCACAACCTTGTTAAAGGGTTTTACAAATGGCTCACAACCTGGTCACTTGACCAAAGGAAGGTTAAATCCACCTTCAGGACTCACTATCCAAAGATCTGAACGATATACAATAATATTATTTGAACTGATTTCTAGAACTAACCTCTACCAAGATAGTCCTTCATTGTTCCTTAATGCACAACCTCTACTTTATAGAATTAGTTCTTACTGCTGGAAAGCTCACACATATTCATTTTTTCTCCAATCATAAGTGAAGACTTCCTTACATGCAAGTTACATTCATAATTCCTAGGTCAGTCAATTATAGGACCTCTCCCATAAAACATTACATCAACCCATGTGAAGATATAGATGACATCCTTAACAATATTACAATAATTAGAAATCATGAAATAGTTGGCCACAACACTAATTTAGGCTTAACAATTCAAGAACACACTACCACCCATGGATCAACTTCTAAATGATTATTTGCTAATGTATATGTCATAGATGATGTCACCAATCACACTAGTATGTTGTGATCACACAATGAACTCTCACACATGTCTTCTATCATTCCTCAAGCTTAAAAGCTTTAATTCATCTTCACACTAAAGTTATACTACAACTATTGAGACCAACTCTATGAGTTTCCCAGTCATCGACCCTCTAACTAGTTTTGGCCAATTCATCCATAGCTTGAGAAAATAAGAATATAAAAATATAAAAACATGACCTCAACTAGTAAAAATGTTATGCTACACAAATCTCAGCTCGCAGAAGCTAAGTCATCTTATATTGACCATACAATTCTCTGCAACCTTTTTATCCACTTTGTCTAAAACTTCTTGATTCCCTTAGTGAAACATATGTTGACATCAATGAAAAAATAATGAATTCCAACAAAATATGTTAAAAAAATTCCAATAATCTCCCCCTTTGGCATTGATCGAAAAATATGAGAAAAACCATTAATAAAAAAAGTTTCCTTTCTTAACAACCTTCTTCAAAGCTCCCCCTAAACTAGTAAGGTTTTTTCACCAATATCCCTCCCTCTTTGACATCAATGGAAAAGGGTACCATTAAAAACATATTTTTCTTCCTTCTTTTCTAGGTGTATCTTTTTAAAAATTTCAAGACCTTCAACTACCAGGTGCAAGATCACCTTTCTCTGATTAGCTATGCTTAAACCATTACTCCCCATGAGGAGTAACACCTTTGTATAAAGTCCACAAATGATATAGCTTTGATTGCTAATGGACATGTGCACTACTTTATCTCCTTAATTACCTCTAGGTAGGGTTCTCACTCCAAGCTTACCTCTAATATATTCAAAGGTATATTTTTTCAACGGTTTGGTGAAGATGTCTACAATATTCTCCTTTATGAATACATATTCAAGCTTTACCTCTTTCTCTTTCACTTTATCCCTCATAAAATGATACTATTTAAAATATGTTTTTTTTTTAGTGCATTACCATATTTTTTGACATATTCATTGTATGAGTATTGGGTATGTGCAAGATCATGAGGGGCCAAACTATGCCCTTAAGTGGCAATGAAAAATCAGCAAATCAGGGTTCGTCAACTTGACGTGAAAATTTGAATTAGCTATCAACATAATACCAAAAAGTTGTAAGAATAGAATCTATAGGAAATTGAATGGAGTTTCTAAACTACTAGGCCTTTTCTAAAAAAAAATTAATATAATTGGTGAAAAGTATAGATTTCAATACAGCAGTACAAAAATTTCAGGAAAAAAATAAGAAGTAGGTGTATGTCTAACCACATTAATCATGATCAAATGATAATACTTTTTTATAATATTTTATATATAAGTAGTAGACTCATTCCCAGATGTGATGCATATTTTTTTGTAATTTTATTCCGAAAAAATAATTAATTATGAATTTTATGCTACAACATTTTCATAATAAAAAAACTCTCGTGTCTGACCACTTTAACTCATTCAAAACTTTCCAAAATTCAATTTTTTATTTTTTTTCCTTATAGTAGGCAAAGCATAGAATGTGATGCATTTTTTGGATTTCAAAAATGTTATACCGTTTGAAAGTTATAGCCATTTTTCTATCAGTATATAAATCAGCACTTTAGAGGTAACTCAATTAGAAAATAACTAATAATTACTTACCAAATTCAAAATTTCACAGCAATTATATCGATAGAAAGCTGATAATCTCCTTAAAATACCCTTTTTCATTTCATCAAATTCGGGTGAAAAAAAAATTGTCAACTACATGGTCGAAGTCTGGAACTCAGAGAAACAGGGGAAAAACACATTTTTGTGACATTTCAAGAGTTGCCCAGGTAGGTTTGGTGCACAAAGCAATACCGAGCCAAATCGGGTACCCGGTTTTTCCCAGCAGAATTTTAAATTTTAAATTTTCCCTCACCTTTCTCCCTCTAATTTATTTCCAAACCCTTTCTCCCTCCAATTTCTCCATAGTTCAATATATTATATATCAAAAATTATATATTAGATTATATATTATATATATTAAATATTAGATAATATCTATTATATTTTAAATATTATATAATATACATTTTACATTAAATATTATATAATATACATTTTACATTAAATATTATATAATATATATTAATATTAAATGTTACATTATACATCATATATTATATATTATTTTATATGTATTATATATTAATATGTATTTTACAATATATCACATGATATCTTCATTTTAAATTGTATGTAATATATATTTTATATTATAATATTAATGTGTGTGTGTGTGTGTGTGTGTGTGTGTGTGTGTGGGTGTGTGTGCAGGTGTGTGTGTGTATGTGTGTGTATTATTTATAAAATATTGTTGTATATATAATAAAATCAAGTATAGTATATATATATAATATATATATTATATAGGACATATTAATACATAGGTTAATTACACTAATATAAGGCATCCAAAAGGTTTCCAAAGGGGTCATAGAGGGTTCCTAAGAGTCCTAAGGCTTGAGAAAGTGTACTAGGACCCCTTAGGTCCCAGTGCAACCCCCGACAACACACTGGAGCACTCAATTGTGTCCCAAGGGGTCATACGACCCCTTGGGACACACTTTAGTGTTAAAATGTATCAAAAGAGATCATGGGGAATTCATAGGGGTCCTAGTACATCTTATCATACATTAGGACCCCTAGGAAGTCCTCATGACCCCTATTGACACATTTCAACACTTAAGTTTGTCCCAAGGGGTCGTATGACCCCTTAGGACACACTTGAGTGTTCTCATGTGTCAAAAGGGGTCAGCGAAACTTCCTACGGGTCCTAGTACACCCATGCATTAGGACCCCTAGGAAGTCTTGATGACTCCTTTTGACACATTTCAACACTCAAATGTGTCCCAAGGGGTTGTATGACCCCTTATGACACACTTGAGACTTCTAATGTGTCAAAAGGGCTCATGGGGATTTCCTAGGGGTCCTAACATGTGATAAGGCATACTAGGACCACTAGGAAGTCCCCATGGCCCCTTTTGACACATTTCAACACTCAAGTGTGTTCCAAGGGGTCGTATGACACCTTAGGACACACTTGAGTGTTCTAATGTGTCGAAAGGGGTCATGGGAAATTCTTAGGGGTCCTAGTATATCTTATCACATGTTAGGACCCCTAGTAAGTCCCGATGACCCCTTTTGACACATTTCAATAGTCAAGTGTGTCCCAAGGAGTTGATGAATCCTTAGGAAAAACTTGAGAGTTCTATTGTGTCGAAAAGGTTCATGGGGAATTTCTAGGGGTCCTAACGTATGATAAGGCATACTAAGACCCCTCAAAAGTCCCCATGACCCCTTAAGACACACTTGAGCATTCCAATGTGTCAAAAAGGGGTCCGGGGACGTCCTAGGGGTCCTAACATGTGATAAGGAATACTAGCACCCCTAGGGAGTCCCCATGACCCCTTTTGACACATTGGAATGCTCAAGTGTGTCTTGAGGGTCATTGGAATGCTCAAGTGTCTTAAGGGGTCTTAGGACCCATTAAGACACACTTGATCATTCCAATGTGTCAAAAGGGGTCATGGGGACTTCCTAGGGTTCCTAATACATGATAAGGTGTATTAGGACCCCTAGGGAGTCCTCATGAACCCTTTTGACACATTGAAACACTCAAGTGTGTCCAAAGGGGTCCTAGGACCCCTTAAGACACACTTGAGCATTCCAATGTGTCAAAAGGGGTCACTGGGACTCTTTAAGAGTCCTAACCTATGATAAGGCATACTAGGACCCCTAGCAAGTCCCCATGACCCATTTTAACACATTGGAATACTCAAGTGTGTCTTAAGAGGTCTTAGGACCCCTTAAGACACATTTGAGCATTCCAATGTGTCAAAAGGGGTCATCGGGACTCCCTAGGGGTCCTAACGCATGATAAGGCATACTAGGACCCCTAGGGAATCTCCATGATCCCTTTTGACACATTGGAATGCTCAAGTATGTTTTAACAGGTTCTACGACCCCTTAAGACATACTTGACCATTCCAATGTGACAAAAGGGGTCATGGGGACTTCTTCGGGGTCCTAACACATGATTAGGCATACTACAATCCCTAGGGAGTCCCCATGACCCCTTTGGACACATTGGAATGCTAGACTGTGCCTTAAGGGGTCATACGACCCCGTAAGAAACAATTGAGCATTCCAATGTATCAAAAGGGGTCATGAAGATTTCCTAGGGGTCCTAACATGTGATAAGGCCTATTGGGACCCCTACGGAGTCGCCATGACCTTTTTTGACACATTGGAATGCTCAAGTGTCTTTGAAGGGGTCCTAGGACCCCTTAAGACACACTTGAGCATTCCATTGTGTAAAAAGGGGTCATTGGGACTCCTTAGGGGTCCTAATGCATGATAAGGTGTACTAGGATCCCTAGGGACTCCCCATGAATATTTTGAAACATAAGAATGCTAAAGTGTGTCTTAAGGGGTCTTAGGACCACTTGGGACACATTTGAGTGTTCCAATGTGTCAAAAGGAGTCATGGGGACTCCCTAGGGGTCCTAACACATGATAAGGCATACTAGGACACCTAGGGAGTCCCCATGACCCCTTTTGACACATTGGAACACTCATGTGTGTCTAAAGGGGTCGTAGGACCCCTTAAGACACACATGAGTGTTTGAATGTGTCAAAAGAGGTCATGGTGACTCCCTAGGGGTCGTAACACATGATATGGTGTACTAGGAACCCTGAGGAGTCCTCATGACACCTTTTGACACATTGGAGCACTCAAGTGTGTCTTAAGGGGTCCTATGACCCCTTAAGACACACTTGAGCATTCAAATGTCTCAAAAGGGGTCATGGGGACTTCCTAGGGGTCATAACCTATGATAAGGCATACTAGGACCCCTAGGGAGTCCCCATGACCCCTTTTGATGCATTAGAATGCTTAAGTGTGTCATAATGGGTCCTCAAACCCCTTAAGACACACTTGAGCATTCCAATGTGTCAAAATGTGTCATTGGGACTTCCTAGTGGTCCTAACATATGATAAGACATATTAGGACCCCTAGGGAGTCCCCATGATGCCTTTTGACAGATTGGAATGCTCAAGTGTGTCTAAAGGGGTCCTAGGACCCCTTAAGACACACTTGAGCATTCCAATGTGTCAAAGGGGGTCATGGGGACTTCCTAAGGGTCCTAACGCATGATAAAGCATACTAGGACCTATAGGGAGTCCCCATGACCCCTTTTGAAATATTGGAATGCTCATGTGTATCTTAAGGGGTCCTGGAATGCTCAAGTGTGTCTTAAGGGGTCCTAGGACCCCTTAAGACATAATTGAGTATTCCAGTGTGACAAAAGGGGTCATGGGGACTCCCTATGGGTCCTAACACATGACAAGGCATATTAGGACCCCTAGGGAGTCCCTATGACCCTTTTGACACATTGGAATGCTCAAGTGTGTTCGAAGGGGTCCTACGACCCTTAAGACACACTTGAGAATTTCAATGTGTCAAAAGGGGTCATTGGGACTCCCTAGAGGTCCTAACATGCGATAAGGCATACTAGGACCCCTTGGGACTCCCCATGACCCCTTTTGACACATTGGAACTCTCAAGTGTGTCCGAAGGGGTCCTAGGACCCCTTAAGACACAGTTGAGCATTCCAATGTGTGAAAAAGGGTTATTGGGAGTCCCTAGGGGTCCTAACATGTGATAAATCATATTAAGAGTCTTAGGGAGTGTCCATGACCCCTTTTGACACATTGGAATAGTGAAGTGTGTCTTTAGGGGTCTTAGGACCCATTAAGACACATTTGAGCATTCCAATGTGTCAAAAGGGGTCATGGGGACTCCCTAGGGGTCCTAATGCATGATAAGGGATACTATGACCCCTAGGGAGTCCCCATGACCCCTTTTGACACATTAGAATGCTCAAGTGTGTCTTAAGGGGTCATATGACCCCTTAAGACACACTTGAGTATTCCAATGTGTCAAAATGGGTCATGGGGAATTCCTAGGGGTCCTAACACATGATAAGGCATATTAGGACCTGTAGGGAGTCCCCATGACCCCTTTTAACACTTTGGAATGCACAAGTGTGTCTTAAAGAGTCCTATGACTCCTTCAAACACACTTGAGCATTGCAATGTTTCGAAAGGGGTCATTGGGACTCCCTAGGGGTTCTAATGCATGATAAGGCATACTAAGACACCTAGGGAGTCCCCATGACCACTTTTGACACATTGGAATGCTCATGTGTGTCTTAAGGGATCCTAGGACCCCTTAAGACACACTTGAGCATACCAATGTGTCAAAAGGTGTCATGGGGACTCCCTAGGGTTCCTAAAACATGATAAGGCATACTAGGAATCTTGGGGAGTCCAAATGACCCCTTTTCACACATTGGAATGCTCAAGTGTGTCTTAATGGGTCCTACGACCCCTTAAGATACACTTGTGCATTCAAATGTGTCAAAAGGGGTCATGGGGACTTCCTAGGGGTCCTAACACGTGATAAGGCATACTAGGACCCCTAGGGAGTCCCCATGACTCCTTTTGATGCATTGGAATCTTCAAGTATGTCTTAATGGGTCCTAGGACCCCTTAAGACACACTTGAGCATTCCAATGTGTTAGAAGAGGTCATGGGGACTTCCAAGGGGTCCTAATGCATGATTAGGTGTAGTAGGACCCCTAAGGAATCCTCATGAACTCTTTTGACACATTGAAATGCTCAAGTGTGTTCAAAGGGCTCGTAGGACCCCTTAAGACACACTTGATCATTCTAATGTGTCAAAAGGGGTCATTGGGACTCCCTCGGGGTCCTAACATGTGATAAGGCATACTAGGACCCCTAGTGAGTCCCCATGACCCTTTTTAACACATTTGAATGCTCAAGTGTGTCTTAAGAGGTCTTAGAACCCCTTAAGACACATTTGAGCATTTCAATGTGTCAAAAGGGGTCATGGGGACTCCCTAGGGGCCCTAATGTGTGATAAGGCATACTAGGACCCCTAGGGAGTCTCCATGATCCCTTTTGACACATTGGAATGCTCAAGTCTATCTTCAGGGGTCCTACGACCCCTCAAGACATACTTGAGCATTCCAATGTGTCAAAAGGGTTCATGGGGACTTCTTAGGAGTCCTAACGCACGATAAGGAATTTTACGATCCTTAGGGAGTCCCCATGACCCCTTTTGACACATTCAAATGCTAGAGTGTGCCTTAAGGGGTTGTAGGACCACTTAAGACATACTTGAGCATTCCAATGTGTCAAAAGGGGTCATGGGGACTTCCTAGGGGTCCTAACATGTGATGAGGTGTATTAGGACCCCTAAGGAGTCCCCATGACCCTTTTTGACACATTGGAAGGCTCAAGTGTGTCTGAAGGGGTCCTAGGACCCCTTAAGATGCACTTGAGCATTCCATTGTGTCAAAAGGGGTCATTGGGACTCCCTAGGGGTTCTCACTCATGATAAGTTGTACTAGGACCCCTAGGGACACCCCATGAACATTTTGACACATTGGAACACTAAAGTGTGTTTTTAGGGGTCTTAGGACCTCTTATGACACATTTCAGTGTTCCAATGTGTCAAGAGGATTCATGGGGACTCTCTAGGGGTGCTAACACATGAAAAGACATACTAGGACCCCTAGGGAGTCCCCATGACCCCTTTTGACACAATGGAATGCTCATGTGTATCTTAAGGGGTCGTAGGACCCCTTAAGACCCCTTAAGACACACTTGAGCATTCCAATATGTCAAAAGGGGTCATGGGGACTTCATAGGAGTCCTAATGTGTGATAAAGTGTACTAGAACCCCTAGGGATTCCATATGACCCCTTTTGACACATTGGAATGCTCGAGTGTATCTTAAAGGGTCCTACAACACCTTAAGACACACTTGAGTATTCCAATGTCTCAAAAGGGGTCATGGGGACCTCCTAGGGTTTGTATCATGTGATAAGGTGTACTAGGACCCTTAGGGAGTCCCCATGACCCATTTTGACACATTAGAATGCTAGAGTCTGTCTTCAGGGGTCTTAGGACCCCTTAAGACACACTTGAGCATTCCAATGTGTCAAAAGGGGTCATGGGGATGTCCTAGGGATCCTAACATGTGATAAGGCATATTGGGACCCCTAAGGAGTCCCCATGACCCATTTCGACACATTGGAATTCTCAAGTGTGTCCGAAGGGGTCCTCGGACCCCTTAAGACACACTTGAGCATTCCAATGTGTTGAAACAGGTCATTGGGACTCCCTAGGAGTCCTAACATAGGATAAGGCATGCTACGACCCTTAAGGAGTCCCCATGACCCCTTTTGATACATTGGAAGGCTCAAAAGTGTCTTAAGGGGTCCATAGGAATGCTCAAATGTGTCTTAAAGGGTCCTAAGACACCTTAAGACAAATTTAAGCATTGCAATGTATCCAAAGGAGTCATGGGGACTCCCTAGGGGTCCTAACGCATGATAAGGCATAATAGGACCCATAGGGAGTTCCCATGACCCCTTTGGACACAATGGAATGCTCAAGTGGGTCATAAGGGGTTGTAGGACCCCTTAAGACACACTTGAGCATTCCAATGTGTCAAAAGGTGTCATGGAGACTCCCTAGGGGTCATAACACATGATAAGGCATACTAGGACCACTTGGGAGTCCCCATGACCCATTTTGACACATTGGAATGCTACAATGTGTCTTAAGGGGTCCTAGGAACCCTTAAGACACACTTGAGCATTCCAATGTGTCAAAAGGGATCATGGGGACTTCATAGGGGTCTTAACATGTGATAAGGCATACTAGGACCCCTAGGAAGTCCACATGACCCCTTTTGACACACTAGAATGCTAGAGTGTAACTTAATGGGTCCTAGGACCCCTTAAGACACACTTGAGCATTCCAATGTGTCAAAAGGGGTCATGGGGACTTCCTAGGGGTCCTAACACGTGATAAGGCATATTAGGACCCCTAGGCAGTCCCCATGACTCATTTTGACACATTAGAATGCTCAAGTGTGTCTTACGGGGTCCTATGACCCCGTTGGACACACTTGAGTGTTCCAATGTGTCAAAAGGGGTCATTGGGACTCCCTAGGGATCCTAACACATGATAAGGTCTTCTAGCACCCCTAGGGAGTCCCCATGACCCCTTTTGACACATTGGAATGCTCAAGTGTGTCTAAAGGGGTAATACGACCCCTAAAGACACACTTGAGCATGCCAATGTCTCAACAGGGGTCATGGGGACTCCTTAGGGGTCCTAAGGCATGATAAGGTGTACTAGGATTATTTGGGAGTCCCCATGACCCCTTTCAACACATTGGAATGCTACAATGTTTCTTAAGGGGTCATAGGACCCCTTAAGACACACTTGAGCTTTCCATTATGTTAAAAGGGGTCATGGGGACTTCCTAGCGGTCCTAATGCATGATAAGGTGTACTAGGACCCCTAGGGAGTTCCCATTACCCATTTTGACACATTAGAATGCTCAAGTGTATCTGAAGGGGTCCTACAACCCCTTAAGACACACTTGAGCATTCCAATGTGTCAAAAGGGGTCATGGGGACTTCCTAGGGGTCCTAACGTGTGATAAGGCATAGTAGGATCCTTACAGAGTTCCCATGAACCCTTTTGACACATTGGAATGCTAGAGTGTGTCTTTGGGGGTCCTAGGACCCCGTAAGACACACTTGAGCATTCCAATGTGTCAAAAGGGGTCACGGGGATGTCCTAGGAGTCCTAACGCATGATAAGGCATATTGGGATGTCTAGGGAGTCCCCATGACCCATTTTGACACATTGGAATGCTCAAGTGTGTTTGAAGGGGTCCTAAGACCCGTTAACAGAAACTTGAGCATTCCAATGTGTCGAAAGGGGTCATTGGGACTTCCTAGGGGTCCTAACATGTGATAAGGCATAATAGGACTCCTAGGGAGTCCCCATAAGCACTTTTGATACATTGGAACACTAAAATGTGTCTTAAGAGGTCCATTGGAATGCTCAAATGTGTCTTAAGGGGTCCTAAGACCCTTTAAGACACATTTGAGTGTTCCAATGTATCAAAAGGGGTCACGAGGACTCCCTAGGGGTCCTGACACATGATAAGGTGTACTAGGACCCCTAGGGAGTCCCCATGACCCCTTTTGACACATTAGAATGCTGAAGGATGTCTTAAGGGGTAATACGACCCCTAAAGACACACTTGAGCATGCCAATGTCTCAAAAGGGGTCATGCGGACTCCTTAGGGGTCCTAAGGCATGATAAGGTGTACTAGGATTTTTTGGGTGTCCCAATGACCCCTTTTGACACATTGGAATGCTACAATGTGACTTAAGGGGTCATAGGACCCCTTAAGACATACTTGAGCTTTCCATTGTGTCAAAAGGCGTCATGGGGACTTCCTAGCAGTCCTAACACATGATAAGGTGTATTAGGACCCCTAGGGAGTTCCCATTACCCATTTTGACACATTGCAATGCTCAAGTGTGTTCGAAGGGGTCCTAGGACACCTTAAGACACACTTGAGAATTCTAATGTGTTGAAAGGTGTCATTGGGACTTCCAAGGGGTCCTAACATGTGATAAGGTGTGCTACTACCCGTAGGGAGTTCCCATGACCCCTTTTGATACATTGGAATGCTCAAATGTGTTTTGAGGGGTCCTAAGACCCCTTAAGACACACTTGAGCATTCCAATGTGTCAAAAGGGGTCTTGAGGACTTCCTAGGGGTCCTAACATGTGATAAGGTGTACTAGGACTCTTAGGGAGTCCCCATGACCCCTTTTGACACATTGGAATGCTCAAGTGTTTCTTAAGGCATCCTGGGACACCTTAAGAAACACTTGAGCATTCCAATGTGTCAAATGGGGTCATCAGGACTTCCTAGGGGTCCTAACATGTGATAAAGTGTACTAGGACACTTAGGGATTCCCCATGACCCCTTTTGATACATTGAAATGATCAAGTGTTTCTGAACGGATCCTAGGACCCCTTAAGAAACACTTGAGCATTCCAATGAGTCAAAAGGGATGATGGGGACTCCCTAAGGGTTCTAACACATTATAAGGCATATTAGGATCCATAGGGAGTCCCCATGACCCATGTTGACACATTGGAATGCTCAGGTGTGTCTTGTAGAGTCTTAGGACCCCTTCGAACAACTTGAGCATTCCATTATGTCAAAAGGGGTCATTGGGACTCCCTAGGTGTCCTAACATATGATAAGGCATACTAAGACTCCTAGAGAGTCCCCATGACCCCTTTTGACACATTGGAATGCTCAAGTGTGTTTTAAGGTGTCTTACGACACCTTAAGACACACTTGAGCATTCCAATGTGTCAAAAGTGGTGATGGGGACTTCCTAGGGGTCCTAACCCATGATAAAGTGTACTAGGAACCTTAGGGAGCCCCCATGACCCCATTTGACACATTAGAATGCTCAAGTGTTTCTTAAGGGGTCCTACGACCCCTTAAGAAAGACTTGAGTGTTCCAATGTGTTAAAAGGGGTCATGGGGACTTCCTAGGGGTCCTAATGCTTGATAAGGTGTATTAGGATCCCTAAGGAGTCCCCATGACCAATTTTGACACATTAGAACACTCAAGTGTGTCCGAAGGGGTCACAGGACCCCTTGAGACACACCTCAACATTCCAATGTGTGAAAAGGGGTCATAGGGAATCCCTAGGGGTCATAACGCATGATAAAGTGTACTAGCACCCCTAAGGAGTCCCCATCACCCCTTTTGACAAATTGGAATGCTCAAATGTGTCTTAAGGGGTCCTAAGACCCCTTAAGACACATTTGAGCATTCCAATGTGTCAAAAGGGGTCATGGAGACACCCTAGGGGTCCTGACATGTGATAAGGCATACTAGGACCCCTAGGAAGTCCCCATGACCCCTTTTCACACATTGGAATGCTCAAGTGTGTCTTAAGTGGTCCAACGACCCCTTAAGGCACACTTGAGCATTCCAATGTGTCAAAAGGGGTCATGGGGACTCCCTAGGGGTTCTAACACATGATAAGGCATACTACAACCACTTGGGAGTCCCCATGACCCCTTTTCACACATTGGAATTATAGAGTGTTTCTTAAGGGGTCCTAGGACCCCTTAAGACACACTTGAGCATTCCAATTTCTCAAAAGGGGTCATGGGGACTTCCTAGGGGTCCTAACATGTGATAAGGCATATTAGGACCCCTAGGGAGTCCCCATGACCCCTTTTGACACATTGGAATGCTCAAGTGTGTCTGAAGGGGTCTTAGGACCCCTTAAGAAACACTTGAGCATTCTAATGTTTCAAAATGAGTCATTCAAACTCCATAGGGGTCCTAACATGTGATAAGGTGTACTAGGACCCCTACGGAGTCCCCATGACTCCTTTCAACACATTAGAACACTGAAGTGTGTCTTAAGGGGTCTTAGGACCCCTTAAGACACATTTGAGCATTTGAATTTATCAAAAGGGGTCATGGGGACTCCCTATGGATCCTAACGAGTGATAAGACATACTAGGATCCCTAACGAGTCCCCATGAGCCCTTTTGACACATTGGAATGCTCAAGTGTGTCTTAAGGGGTCCTACGACCCCTTAAGACACAATTGAGCATTCTAATATGTTGAAAGGTGTCATGAGGACTTCTTGGGGGTCCTAATGTGTGATAAGGCATACTAGGACCCCTAGTGAGTCCCCATGACCCCTTTTGACACATTGGAACTCTCAAGTGTGTCTTGAGGGGTCCTACAACCCCTTAAGACACACTTGAACATTCCAATGTGTCAAAAGGGGTCATGGGGACTTACGAGGGGTCCTAACACGTGACAAGGTGTAGTAGGACCCCTAGGGAGTCCCCATGACCCTGTTTAATGCATTGGAACACTCACGTGTGTCTTAAGGGGTCCTCAGACCCCTTAAGACAAACTTGAGCATTCTAATGTGTCAAAAGTGGTCATGGGGATGTCCTAGGGGTCCTAACATGTGATAAGGCATACTAGGACCCCTAGGGAGTCCCCATGACCCCTTTTGACACATTGGAATGTTCAAGTGTGTCTTAAGGGGTCTTAGGACCCCTTAAGACACACTTGAGTGTTCCAATGCATCAAAAGGGGTCATGGGGACTCCCTAGGGGTCCTAACACATGATAAGGCATACTAGGACCCATAGGGAGTCCCCATGACCCATTTTGATAGATAAAAATTCTCAAGTGAGTCTTAAGGGGTCCTATGACCCCTTAAGGCACACTTGAGCATTTTAATGTCTCAAAAGGGGTCATGGGGACTTCGTAGGGGTCCTAATGCATGATCAAGCATACTAGGACCCGTAGGGAGTCCCCATGACCCCTTTTGACACATTGGAATGCCAGAGTGTCAAAAGGGGTCATGGGGACTTCCTAGGGGTCCTAACATGTGATAAGGTGTACTAGGACCCGTAGGGAGTCCCCATGACCCCTTTTGACACATTGCAATGCTCAAGTGTGTCCAAAGGGGTCCTACAACCCCTTAAGACACACTTGAGCATTCCAATCTATAAAAAGGAGTCAAGGGGACCCCCTAGGGGTCCTAACATGTGATAAGGCATACTAGGACCCCTAGGGAGTCCCCATGACCCCTTTTGACACATTGGAATGCTCAAGTGTGTCCGAAGGGCTCCTAAGACCCCTTAAGACACACATGAGCATTCCAATGTTTTAAAAGGGGTCAATGGGACTTCTTAGGGGTCCTAACGCATGTCAAGGCATACTAGGACCCCTAGGGAGTCCCTATGACCCCTTTTGACACATTGGAATGCTCAAGTCTGTCTTAAAGGGGTCCTACAACTCCTTAAGACACATTTGATCATTCCAATGTATCAAAAGGGGTCATGGGAACTCCCTAGGGGTCCCTAACACATGATAAGGCATATTAGGACCCCTAGGGAGTCCTGATGACCCCTTTTGACACACTGAATGCTCAAGTGTGTCTTATGGGGTCCTACGATCCCTTAAGACACACTTGAGCATTCCAATGTGTCAAAAGGTGTCAAAAGGGGGCATGTGGACTTCCTAGTGGTCCTAACATGTGTTAATATGTACTAGGACCCCTACGAAGTCCCCATGACCCCTTTTGACACATCTGAACCCTCAAGTGTGTCCGAAGGGGTCCTACAACTCCTTTAGATACACTAGAGGGTTCATATGTGTCAATAGGGGTCATGGGACTTTCTAGTGGTCCTAGTATTCCTTATCATGCATTAGGACTGCTAGGAAGTCCCCATGATCCCTTTTGACACATTAGAATTCTTGATTGTGTCCGAAGCTACCCCTTCAGACACTTGTTAGGACTCCTAGGAAGTCCCCATGACCCCTTTCGACAGATTGGAATGCTCGAGTGTGTTTGAAGTGACCCCTTCAGACACACTTGAGCATTCAATGTGTCAAAAGGGGTCATGGGGACTTCCTAGGGTTCCTAACATGTGATAAGGTGTACTAGGACCACTAGGAAGTCTCGGTAATCCCTTTCAACATTCAATTTAAATATTATGATGTATGAAGTTTATATATATATATATATATTATATATATATATATATATATATATATAATATATATATATATATATATATATATATATATAATATATATATATATATATATACTAACGTTTAAGGGGTATTATGTAAATATTTTATATATTTTTTAATATATATCTATATATATATATATATAGAAGATATTATTATATAGAATATATATTAATATATAATTATATCTATAATACATATTAAAAAATATATAAAATATTTACATAATACCCCTTAAATGTTATATATATATATATATATAATTTGTACATATAAATATAATATAAGTTCATTAAATATATTTATATACAATACATATTAATATAAAAAATATATTAATATAAAATATATATGACATACAATTTAAACATTCTAAGATATTATAATATAAAATATTTTAATATAAAATATATATTAATATATAATTATATATAATATATATTAAAAAATTTACATAATATCCCTTAATACCCCTTAAATGTTATATATATATATATATATATATATATATATATATATATATATATATATATATATATATATATATATATATATATATATATATATATATATATATATATATATATATATATATATATATATATATATATATATATATATATATATACTATATATATATATATATATATATATATATATATATATATATATATAATTTGTACATATATTTATATAATATAAAATATAAATGACATACAATTTAAAACCCCTAAGATATTATAATATAAAATATATAAATTAATATATAATTATATATATAATACATATTTAAACATTATATACAAAAGTTCAATTTTTTCATATACTCCGACCGTTTTTTCATACTTGGCAAAATCGGGTACCCAATTTCCTCGATTTCAAAAGTTCAAATTTTTCATATACTCCCACCATTTTTTCATACTCAGCAAAATCAGGTACTCGATTTCATATCGGGTAACTGATTAGGCTTGTGTTTTAGTGGCAGGTTTGCCCAGGTGTACTAACACCCAGGCCTACTAAAAAGTCAACAAGCGCTTTCATGCGCTTTTGGACGAGTGAAAAGTGAATATTTTTCACATCGCCATTTTTGGCCCCTCGTGATCTTGCACATACCCTATTATCACAATGTATGATAATGGTTTCACCAAAGTTCACACCAATGTCCTTCAACATCTATTTCATCCAAACAATCTATGTGAAATTAATTGCAGTAGTGAGATACTCCGATCAATTGTTGACTGAGTTATACAGTCTTTCATTTTTCTTAACCAAGAAACTAAGCTCTTCCCAAGGAAAAAGGCTCCTCCACTTGTGATTTTCCTATCATCTACATTGCAAACCTAATCTACATCATTGTATTCTTCTAATGCAAAGTATTTTTACCTATCATACCACAAGCAAAAATTAATTGTTCCTTTTAAGTATTTGAATATCCTCTTGAATGCAACAACATGTGTTTCCTTTGGATATCCTAGGAATCTCACAATAATTCTGACTACACTTGTAATATCAGGTTTATTATGTGTTAGATACTAAAGACATCCTATCATTGATTTTTATTCTATGTAAGGTACACCTTTTGTCTCATATGAAGTAGACAACTTATTCCTTGTTACCATGGGAGTTCCAACTAGTTTACTATCATCCATGCCAAATTTATTTAGAAGTTCCTTAAGATACTTGGTTTGAGATATGAAAATCTATTCTTGCTCTAATTTATTTGCAATCCTAGGAAGAACTTTATCTCCCCTATCATAGACATCCCAAATTCACTCTTTATCTCTTTTTCAAACTTGTTACTAATAGCATCATTACATCTAAATATAATATCTTCAACAAAGACTTATATTATTAAAATGCATTCATCATTGCATCTCAATTATAAATTTTAATCTGCATTACCTATTTTGAAACCAAGATATAATAAATACATGTCCAATCTAGCATACCAACCTCTAGGTACTTGTTTCAAATAATATAGTGTCTTCTTCAATCTGCAAACCATGCCTTCATTACCTGATAGAGGAAAACCATCAAGTTCCTCAATGTAAAATTATTCTTCTAAGTCACCATTAAGAAATGTTGACTTGACATCCATCTAATAGACCTCAAAATCCTTATATGGAGCATAGGCTAATACTAACCTAACTACTTCCAATCTCGTAACTAGTGCAAAAGTTTCCTTAAAGTCAATTCCTTTTTGTTGTGAATATCCCTTTCATACCAATCTATCTTTTTTTTAGTCACAATACCATCTTCATTCATGTTATTTTTTAATACCCATTTTGTACAATAACATTCTTGTCTTTAGGTCTAGGAACCAATTCCCAAGTGTTGTTCTTTTCTATCTAATCCAATTCTTCTTCCATTTCTTTGATCCATGATTCATCTTTTCATGTTTCATCAGTAGTCTTTGGTTCACCCTGTGAAATAAAATAGATTGCATCCCTAGTTTGCGACCTTGTTCTAGTGCCTTTTGTGTTGTCTCTGATGAATTTGTTCTGTGGATGATTCCTTTGCACATATTTAGGTGTCCTAGACAACTATGTTTTCTCATCTAGATTCATATCTATCATCTAAATTTATTGTGATTGATTCTAATTTGTTTCTTGTCCTTGTTCTTCATTATGGCCTTGATTTTTACTAAAGATTATTTTGATTTAGTCCTTCTTCCCACTCTGAGACATGAGAATTAAATTTGCAAGGTCTTTCATGTACTTCAAAATTTTCATCAATCCTAACATTTTCACTTTCAATCATCTTTCTAGTTATTATATTATAGAATCTATAAGATTTACTCTTTGTAGAATACCTAAAGAATATGCCCTCATCAGTCCTTTCATCAAATTTCCCTATGCTATCATCCCTTCTAATATAATACTTGCTACCAAAATTTTTGAAAACTTAACAGTAGTTGTATGACCAAACAAAATCTCATATAGTGTCTTACTAGTACCATCTCTAACCTGAACTCTATTCATTGTATATATTATGATATTAAGTGCCTCTCTCCAATTCATATGTGAAATGTTTCCCTCAATCAACATAGTCCTTGCAACATCAAGAATTGAACTATTTCTTCACGTAGATACATCATTCTACTATGGTGTTCTAGGTGCATATGTCTGTCTCAATATTCCATGTTCTTTGCAAAAGGTATTAAATTCACTTGATATGAATTCACCATCTTTGTCTGATCTCAGACATTTGATCTTCAACCCTTTCTTTTTCTCCACTTTTTCCTTAAGAATCTTGAATATTTTAAAATCTTATGATCTCTCTCTAAGAAACCCTACCCACATCTTTTAGAATAATCATCACTAAATAGAAGGAAATACCTATCACCAAAGTATGAATTGGTTTGAGTAGGTCCACATAGATCTATATGAATCAGATCTAACTTGTTTCTGTCTGAAAAATATTTTCTATCAAAGCTACTTCTTGTCTTCTTTCCCATAATACACTCTCTACATGTGTTAACTAGCTTCAAAATCTTAGGTAGATCTCTGTCAACATTAGTGTTTCTTTCCTTCACAATATTATCAAAGTTTATATGAAAAAACCTTTTATGACATATCCAATTGTCATCAAATTCATCAATAAAACAACTTACCTTAGTAGAGTTCAACTGAAAGACATTACCCATTGTCTTTGTCCTATATGCAATCAGATCTCCTCTAGAACTTCTAATTGTACAGTGTTCATTATTGAATTGTAGATGATAACCCTTGTCAACTAATTGACCAACACTCAATTGATTATGTATCAATCCATCAACAAACAAAACATAATCAATGTTAGTTTTACCATCCAAAGTAATATATCACCTTCTAATGATTGTACTAAGAGTATTGCAAGCAAGCTTGAAAACACCACTATCATACTTTCCTAACTCAAAAAAAATTCTTTATCACCAGTCATGTGTTTAGAGCACCCACTATCTATGATCCAATTGACGTTCTTCTCAACATAAGATACCAATTCTTTTTCTTCATAGATAGGTTCTTCCTCTTTTATTACCACAAAATCAAGTATATCATTTATATCTTCATCATCATTAGATGCATCATCACTAATATAGTAACACTCCTTGTATTTCATATATCTACCATACTTAGGTTTATGTTTAGGAATTCTAGTTGGACATATAGAAGAAAAATGACCAACCTTATTGCAATTAAAGCACTTTAAAGGTAATTTTCCTTCAAACTTACCTTTAAATTTCCTTTCTCTTCTTACGATCATGGCTAGGAGTTTTTCATCCACATTTTTTTCCAGTTCTTCAATTTCCTCCCAATTATTTTCTCTATTTACTTACTCTGTTGGAATCAAAAAGAATTGTTCATTCTTTTCTATTCTTATGCACTATTGCCTTGAATGTGGTACCAACTTTTTTTAAAGCCTCCTTTAGTTTTGAGGTCTAAAATTTTGTTAGCTTGGACACTAACATTTGTCTTTTGAAATCCTTAGTCAATGGAATGATCTCCTCTATGACATGCACTTTAGTTTTGTACGTTGGTGTCATAGGTCACATAATATTTGAAATGACTTCATCCTTATTGTAATTTCCTCCATTGTTTATGATCATGATCACACATTCTATAACACTTTGAACAAACATCCTTATTGTTTCATCTTCTTTCATTTGAAGTATTTCCATCCTCATTCTCCAATTCTAAAGTTTGGCTCCTTTAGTGTATATGTCTTCTTCATACAAAGCTATCAATATTTTCCATATATGATGTTCTTTTTCTAGATCTCTGATCTTAGATAGTTCACCTTTAGATAATGCACTTATCAGTGCTTCTCTGGCTACCATGTTGTACTAAAACATCTTATTTTCATCATCAATTGTAGAAAGATCTTCCAACTCATCTTGAGTTTTGAGTACTAGATCTTTATTAGCCACTAGCCAATAATCCTAGTAAAAAAAAAACAAATTATTCTTCATCTTGTCTTTCCATGCATCAAAATTCTCTACATCAAACATGGGATTTTGTTTCCTAAAGTAAGACATCTTTGATCTTTTTCCTCAAGTGGTCAAGGTTTCTCTTAGAGAACCAATAGCTTTGATACCAATTTTTATAATAAAAATGTCCCCATAAACTAACATGGGGGTGAATCAGTTGACGTAAACTTATTAAACTTAATTACAAATAGAAACCTTATGCATAATGAAAAATAAGTATAACACATGAGAACACAATAACACTAATTTTTTTTTTTGAGGAAAACCCTGCTAAGGGAAAAACCTTGGTGGGGATGGTACCCAAAAATTATTTTATGAGTATAATAACCTGACAAAGAGTTCTAGCCCTATGAGGAGCAACAACCATGTTAAAAAAATTTACAAATGGCTCCTAGCCTGGTCACATAACCAAAGGATGGTTAAGTCCACCTTCAAGACTCACTATCCAAAGATCTGAAAGATTTACAATAATATTATCTGAACTAACTTCTAGAAGTAACATCTACCAAAATAGTCCCTTCCTTGTGGCTTAATGCACAACCTTTTCTCTACATCAACAGTCCTTGCATCTTGCAAGCTCTCACATCTTCATATTTTCTCCAATCATAAGGAAATACTTCCTTATGTACAAGTTACATTCATAACTCCTAGGTTGTCCAATTATAGGACCTCTCCCATAAAACATTACATAGAACCATGCGAGGTTATACATGAGATCCTTAACAATATTATAACGATTATAAATAATGAAATAGTCAACCAAAACACTAATTTATTCTTAACAATTTAAGAACATGCTACAGTCCTGGGTCAGCTTCCAAATAAATTTTCACTGAGGTATGTGCCACAGATGATGTCACCAATCACACTAGTACTCTGTAATCACACAGTAGACTCTCTCGTGTGTCTTTTGTCATTCCTAAAGCTTGCAAAATTTAATTCATATTTTCATTAAAGTTATACTACAACTAGTGAGACCAACACTGTGATTTTTCTAGTCACTAACCCTGTAACCAGTTTTTGCCTATTCCTCCATAACTTGAGAAAATAACCATATACACATGTGAACATGAACTCAACTAGTAAACATGTCATGCTACATAAATCTCAACTTGTAGGAGCTAGGTTGTTTTATATTAACCATAAAATTATCTGCAACATGTTTATCTAGTCTATCTACAACTTCTTGATTCCCTTACTAAAACATTTGTTGACATCAATGACAAAACAATGAATGCCAACAACATATGCTACAACAATGCCAATAGTTTTTCTTTGTTTTGTTTTTTTGTGGAATTTTGCAATGAAGTTGTAATGCAAGTGTGCCTAGGGTATTTGTGATAAGAGCCTTCACATATCTATCAAATATTAATTACAAGGTATCACAATGATACAAGATTGTGATGCATTGCATATACCTTGACTCCAAGCATAGAAACCTAGAAAGGAGCCCAAAATTCCTTTTTTTTTTGTTGCTTCAATAAAGATAGTAGTAGCATCCAAATGGTCAATATTTGGGTGCATTCATATCTCTTTCTTTTCAATAAGGCATGATGATAAAAATGGTGAAAATATCCAGCAACAACTTATTACATCATTCACGATTATAGGATAAGTTCAATTCTTCTAATTCATCTCTCCTAATTCTTTCTTCTAACTAATTTTCCTCTAAATAATTTTGTTAGTGCTAATAGTGTTGGAAACAATTGTCTGAAGGAAATTGATACTCAAATTATGTATTGTCTTTGATGTCACACAATGTCATAATCCGTAGCAATCAGTTCCTACCGAGCTCAGTCGGTCTGCCAGACAGGAAGATTAGTGCTTACCAAGTCCACTCGGTTATCAAAGAAAATCAGTGTCTACCGAGTCCACTCGGTTATCAAAGAAAATCAGTATTTACCGAGTTCAGTCGGTCATCAAAGGAAATTCAGTGTTTACTGAGTTCAGTCGATTGTCGAAGAAAAGTTAGCATTTACCGAGTTCAGTCGGTTATCGAAGGTAAAGGATTGTCGGTGTTTACCGAGTTCTCTCGGTCTCTGAAAGATTGTAGAAAGTTATGGTCACTGAGCACTGTCGGCCCTTGAAAGATTTTTGCAAATAAAGTTTTCTTAATTCAGCTGACTGTTATACTAAGTAATGTCGATTTGACAAATCTAAAATCATATAAATAAAAGGTCAAATGTGAAAAATAAACAAGATATACAGTAGAAGATTTACAGAAGAAAGACAGGAAAGGTGTGTGCGAATTTGTGAAGGATGTTCAGATATCCTTAAGGTGCAGCAAAGATTTATTTGATCAGGAAGGATCACACTTATGCAGAATAGAGATCTGTAATCAGCAAGGCAGTTGCATTATTATACAGGTCATTTTCATTGTTACCTTTTTATCATTTTAACAGTGAATTCTAAATCTCTTAACCGAGTTGGTTTAACAACCATATTGTAAATCCTCTAACAAGGTGACAATTCCATTGAATTGTTTTCAAGACCTCTTACCAGGCCACTCCTAGCAGGGTGATTAAATCCTCTAACAAGGTCACACCTAACAGTGTGTTTTGTAACCTTTTACCGGGTTGGCTTCTAACCGGGCATCACTTCAGAAAAGTGAAAATCAATATCTAGATACATTGGTGGTTTTTCCCATATTGGGTTTCCACGTTAAATCTTGTGTCTCTTATGTTCTTAATTGCTATCTTAATCATATACAAGTGTTGATGAATATCTAAAGATAATTTTGCTAATACTTTCTGCATCTTCAAAGTTACTGCAATCTATTTACCGAGTGCTAAAACAGATAGTATTCTTTAAGATATCCTAAGGGATCTGGAAAGAAATAATAGTGAAGTGTTTTATGGTTGACTGATTCACCCCCCCCCCCCCCCCTCTCAGTCACTTCATCCATATTCCATCAATTGGTATCAGAGCATTTGGTGCTTGCAGGAAGGGTTTCAAGGACCTAAGCTAAAGATCAGGATGTCTTACAAGAGGGAAATTCCGAAGCTCAACAGAGATAAATTTTCAGCATGGCAAGGTCTCATGCAACTTCATCTAGCTTCCATTGGTGATTCAGGATGCAAATACATTGATGAAGAATACACAGTTCCTACTGGCGCATTAACTGTTGAAGACATTGCAGAGAAAAAGACTCATAACACCATGATGATAGACATTGCCTCTGCTCTCAGCTATGAAGAATTTGATGATATTAAAGAATGCACTACTGCATATGAAATGTGGATGACACTAAAGAAAATATATGGTGGTGATGCAAATGTGAAAAGAGCCAAAGAAGAAAGCCTAAGAGGATAGTTTGACAAGATGAATATGAAGGAAGATGAAAACATTGCAAAATATGTTGAAAGAATCAAAGCAAGTGTCAGTGCAATTAGAGCTTCTAGAGGAACAATCTCAGATGAAATTGTTATAAGTAAGGTAATCAGAACATTACTCCCTATCTATGCAATAAGAGTATCAGCTATTCAAGAAAGAAGATGTGAAACAAACCACAATATAACTTTGGATGCTTTAGTTGGAAGATTGACAGCCTTTGAATTAGACAACTATGATAACTATGTTCCAAATTCCAGAAATATTGAATCAACATTTGAGGCCAAGGTTTCACTAAAGAAAAACAAGAAAATAAAAGAAGTTCAGTCAGAAAGTGAAGAAGTATCAGAAGAAAGTTCTGATAGTGATCTTGAAATTGTAGAAGCATTACTTGCAAAGAAGTACTCTAAAGGGAAAGGTAAATATAAAGGTAAAACTCCTTTAATCTATTTTTCATGTGAAGAAATTGGACATATTGCAGCTAGGTGCCCAAACAAACAGGTCAAGGAAGAGAAGAGAAGTCACAAGTACTATGGCAAAAAGAATTTCAAATCATTCAAGGATAAAGGTAAGAAAACATGTTTTATGGCTAAAGATTCTGATGATAGTGAAGAAGAAATTGTCTTTATTGCTATAAAAGATGAATCTGATGATGATGAAGATAAGATGGCACTTATTTCTCATATAAGCAAAGATGATATATGGATAATAGATAGTGGATGTTCACACCACATGACTGGTGACAAGACAAAATTTGAATATCTAGAAGACTGTGATAGTGGCAATGTAAGATTTGGAAACAATGAACCTTGTTGTATAAAAGGAAAAGGAAGAATCTCATTAACCAAAGAACTCATATGTGATAATGCTTATTGGGTTGAAGGACTAAAACATAATCTTCTAAGTGTAGCACAGCTAATCAACACTGGTTTCAAGGTTGAATTCATGAATGGTCAAGCAAGACTGCTGAATGAAAAAGAAAAACTCATTGGATCAGGCAATCAAACTAAAGGTAACTTATTTTATCTTGATCTCAGTGAATATTCATGTTTTATTGCTCAAATTGAAGAAAGTTGGCTATGGCACAAAAGGTTATGTCATGTGAATTTTGATAACATGATAAAAATAAGCAAATTCAAGAAGGTAAGAGGCATTCCTACTTTGAAGAAACCTGATACTGGTCTATGTAAGAATTGTTAGATGGCAAAATGAGTAAAACTAGTTTCAAGAGTAAGAACTATCAGTCTAAAGAAATTTTGGAAATTGTGCATACTGATTTATGTGGACCTATTGGAATACAAAGCTATACTGGAGATGAATTCTTTATTCTTTTCGTTGATGATTATTCTAGAATGATGACTGTTATGTATTTAAGAGAAAAGTCAGAAGCATTTGAAAAGTTCAAATGGTACTTAGCAAGAGTGGAAAAGGAAACAGGGAAAAGATTGAAATGCTTAAGATCAGACAGAGGTGGTGAATTCATCTCCCATGATTTTAACAATTTTTGCATTGAAAGAGGAATCAAAAGATAGGTATCAGCTCCTAGAACTCCTGAGCAAAATGGAATAGCAGAAAGAAGAAACAGATCTATTATGGATTGTGCAAGGACTCTAATGATAGAAAAGAACATCGCTATAAAGTACTGGAAGGAAGCTATCAGCACTGCAGTTCATACCTTGAACCGAGTACAATTGAAGAAAGACACATTCAAAACTCCTTATGAATTATGGTATGGCTATAAACCCAATGTAAGTTACATGAAAATATTTGGTAGAAAGTGTTATATCTTAAAAGAATCCAGAAGAAATAAATTTGATGTGAAAAGTGATGAAGGAATATTCCTAGGATATTCTAGCAAAAGCAAGGCATACAAATGTCTGAACTTATCTACTCACAAAGTCATAGAAAGTATACATGTAAAATTTGATGAGTTTGCAGAAAAGACTAAGGAAGAAAGCAAAAGGGAACCTAAGAACTAGAGAAGATTCATTTACATTGAACCTGAAACATTGGCAGACACAACTATCAATGAGGAAACTATATCTACCGAGCCGAGCACAGTTACCGAGTCACAGGAAGAAGTTCAAACTGAGTCACAGGGAGAAATTCAGACTGAGTCTCAGCCTGAAGTTATCGAGCAAATATCTACCGAGCCCGAGCAACCTGAAGAAGAGATCCTAGAAGACAACAGCATGAATCATTCAAAAAGCAAGGAACCTATACTAGCCAAATATGTCAAAAGACATCATACTCCAGATCAAATCATTGGAAACAAATCAGATGGTACTATGACAAGAAGCAAGCTAAAAGGTACATGTCTGCTTACTGATTTTGAACCTAGAAATATCAAAGATGCATTGGAAAATGAAAGTTGGATTGAAGCAATGAATGAAGAATTAGAACAAATACAAAAGAACAAAACATGGACTCTTGTACCTAGACCTAAAGATAAGAATGTAATTGGAACAAAATGGGTATTCAGGAATAAGCTGAATGAAGATGGTCAAGTATCTAGAAACAAAGCTAGATTGGTATGTAAAGGTTATTCTCAAGAAGAAGGTATAGATTATGGAGAAACTTTTACTCCTGTTGCAAGATTAGAAGGTGTAAGAACTCTACTTTCTTATGCAGCACACAAAGGATTTAAGGTATATCAGATGGATATAAAAGCTACATTTCTCAATGGAATTCTTGATGAAGAAGTCTACATAGAACAACCTGAAGGTTTTGTTGATCCAGATAAAAAGGACATGGTCTGCAGGTTACACAAAGCATTGTATGGATTGAAACAAGCTCCTAGAGCATGGTATGAAAGACTCCATAACTATTTGATTCAGATTAATTTCAAAAGAGCCAATGATAACAACAATCTGTATATTAAAGAAGGACCGGATGACAAAATTGTATTGGCAGAAATATTTGTAGATGATACTATATTTACAGGGAATGAGGATCAGTGCAAAGAATTTTCAGAGAAAATGAACAAAGAATTTGAAATGTCTATGTTTGGTTTAATAAAATTCTTTGTTGGTCTTCAAATTCAGCAAAGCAAGAATGGTATATACATTACTCAATCTAAATACATTAAGGAAATACTTAAGAAGTTTGGTATGGAAGATTCAAAACTAGTTGGTACACCCATGTGTACTAGACTTAAACTTACCAAAGATGATGATTCAAAAGAAGTAGATCAGACCTTATATCGATCTATGATTGGAAAATTGCAGTATGTAGTACACACAAGACCTGATATTGCCTTAGCAGTCGGTATAGTAGCTAGATTCTCAGCAAAACCTAAGGAAAATCATATGATGGCAATCAAAAGAATCTTAAGATACTTAAGAGGAACTGAAGAATATGGTTTGTGGTATAAATTTGGAGGCAATCTAGACTTAAAAGTGTTTATTGATGCTGATTGGGCAGGGAACATTGATGACAAAAAAAGTACAAGTGGTGGAGCATTTTTTCTTGGAAAAAGACTGGTATCCTGGACTAGTAAAAAGCAGAATTGCACATCTCAATCCACAGCTGAAGCAGAATATGTTGCTGCTGCAGTAAATTGTTCAAATATTGTTTGGTTTAAACAGTTATTAGTAGGTATGAAGGTTGAAATCAAAGAACCAGTTGTTATATTTTGTGACAATACCAGTGCAATAAACATTTCAAAGAATCCAGTGATGCATTACAAAACCAAGCATATTGCTATTAAATATCACTTTGTCAGAGAATTGGTGCAGGACAAGGAAATCAGATTAGAATATATTCATACAAAAGAGTAGATTGCAGATATTTTTACCAAACCATTACCTAAGGATGCATTTGTGTATCTAAGAGGTAAGTTAGGGGTCATTCCCCTATCCGAGGCTCACTAAATATAGTTTTAGTGATGCATCAACCAGAACATGACTAAAAATAAACATGTTGATGCAACATATTCAAGGAATCATTGCATATGAATCAGTACTTGAGGTACATTAATTTACACCGGTATTATGTGAATTGTCTTTGGCATGTGTTGTCAAAGAGGGAGTGTTTGCTATGTCTTTGCTATTACTTCAAGAAATTTTCAATAGTCAGAAGGAAGAATTTTCAGAAAAAAGGAAGTTTGCTGACAAAGGGAGATTTGAATCTGAACCGAGCTAATTCTTTCAAATTTCTTATGCTATGACATATTGTGTTGCCATCAATGCCAAAGAGGGAGATTGTTGGAAACAATTATCTAAAGGAAATTGATACTCAAATTATGTATTGTCTTTGATGTCACACGATGTCATAATCCACAGCAATCAGTTCCTACCAAGCTCTGTCGGTCTGCCAGACAGGAAGACTAATTCTTACCGAGTCCACTCGGTTATCAAAGAAAATCAGTGTCTACCGAGTCCACTCAGTTATCAAAGAAAATCAACATTTACCAAGTTCAGCCGGTCGTCAAAGGAAATTCAGTGTTTACCGAGTTCAGTCGGTTGTCAAAGAAAAGTTAGCATTTACCAAGTTCAGTCGGTTATCGAAGGTAAAGGATTGTCGGTGTTTACCGAGTTCCCTCGGTCTCCGAAAGATTGTAGAAAGTTATGGTTACTGAGCACTGTCAGCCCTTGAAAGATTTTTGCAAATAAAGTTTGCTTAATTCAGCCGACTGTTATACTAAGTAATGTCGATTTGACAAATCTAAAATCATATAAATAAAAGGTCAAATGTGAAAAATAAACAAGATATACAGTAGAAGATTTACAGAAGAAAGACAGGAAAGGTGTGTGCGAATTTGTGAAGGATGTTCAGATATCCTTAAGGTGCAGCAGAGATTTATTCGATCAGGAAGGATCACACTTATGTAGAACAGAGATCTGTAATCAGCAAGGCAGTTGCATTATTATACAGGTCATTTTCATTGTTACCTTTTTATCATTGTAACAGTGAATTCTAAATCTCTTAACCGAGTTGGTTTAACAACCATATTGTAAATCCTCTAACAAGGTGACAATTCCATTGAATTATTTTCAAGACCTCTTACCAGGCCACTCCTAGCAGGGTGATTAAATCCTCTAACAAGGTCACACATAATAGTGTGTTTTGTAACCTTTTACCAGGTTGGCTTCTAACCGGGCATCACTTCAGAAAAGTGAAAATCAGTATCTAGATACATTGGTGGTTTTTCCCATATTGGGTTTCCACGTTAAATCTTGTGTCTCTTGTGTTCTTAATTGCTATCTTAATCATATACAAGTGCTAATGAATATCTAAAGATAATTTTGCTAATACTTTCTGCATCTTCAAAGTTACTGCAATCTATTTACCAAGTGCTAAAACAAATAATATTCTTTAAGATATCCTAAGGGATCTGGAAAGAAATAATAGTGAAGTGTTTTATGGTTGACTGATTCACCCCCCCCCCTCTTAGTCACTTCATCCATATTCCATCAAATAGTACTTATAATATCATCATAGGTATTGCATACATAATTATTCATAAATTTGTATAGAAAATACAAAAAATATAGAAATGCATTTGTTACATTTTCACATAGGAATCATAGCATCCGTTAATGCATCAGCATCATATAAAAATATAACATTATCAACAAATTAATGTTCATCTGACATATTTTTTCTCTTAATTTGTTGAGGGGGCATAAATCCACCTACTATTGCTAGGGCAAGCTGGGACAGGACTTGATAAGTTATTCTTTGACACAACATACATAATTACATTGTATCAAAGAGGGACAAATGTAGACACCAAAAATGGACATAATTGTGAGCTATTGTTAAGTGACTAATTATTCTTCTATAATTTAATGGTTATTTAATCATTAATTACTCATCTTATTTTCTTCTAAAAATCCAATCTTTTTAATCTTTTAATCATTTAATCATCACTCTAATATTAATTAAATAATTAAATTTATTAATAAATTACTTTTATTTAATTGATCTATATTAGTTGATTTAATTCAATTTCCTATTTCCCATAATTTAAATTTAATTATTCAAATTAGCTAATTATTCTTCCAAATTAATTTAATTTCACATGAATTTCAATTAATTTTATTTCTAGAATTAATTTCTATTTATTTTCATTTTAATTTTGTATTTTTTATTTAATTGAATTTTTAATTCAATTAAACTTCCAAAAAATGTAAAATATAAAATATAAAATACGAGGCAATTATAATTTCTAAAAAATCGTCAAAATTTGAGAAAATAATTTTTGAAAATCAAATCAGCTTGATCATAAAATAATTATTTCTGAAAATTCAATTTTGGAACTTTAATCTCTCAAAATCAAATAAATCCTCTCATCTTTATCTCATGTTTTATCTCTCTACTTTTTTAGTAAAACTAGAATTAAATATGTTTTTTTTTTTTGGAAAGCTACCCAAATCTTCCCAAATCTTGACTTATCTTTTTATCTAATCTACTTTCCCAGAACCAAGCTCAACCATATGTGGATTTCCTAAAAATCTATATAAGAAACCTTCATTCTTAACAATTTCAGCTCTCAATTTTGTATTGAACTTATGTACAATAAATCCTTTCATCATATTTTCTTGGATCTTTGAGTCAAGGTGCTACCACAATCACAGCTGGGTGCCACACATCAACAAACAAAAGAGAAGGAAAAAAAGCATAGAGTATTGAATGGTTTTTTTTAATTAGTTATTTTTATTTAACCATTCATGCTTCATATCTGGTGTTTTTAGGGCTTCTATGTGCTTAGTAGTTGATTTATTACAATTTCTAGATAATTTGGTGCTACTAATCTCTTCTTCCAAGTATTGCAGAAACCCCCACTATGCCTCCTCTATACATCACTATCACTATCACTAACAGGTTCATCTCTTACCCTTTTATACACTCTTTGAATTTCCCTCCGATATGGTAAGTAGGTGGACCTATTTTCTTCTTGTTTACTTGTATCATGTGTCAGTTGAGGTACTGCAACTATAGGCCGAGTTCTTATTTGTGGTGTTGGAACTTCCTTCCATGGAGTCACCTCACTAGTATTATTTCCTTACAATCTAGCCATATTCTCCTTAAGAGAAAGCATAATTTCATGAAAATGATTTTCCAACGTATTCATCTTCACAAATAAAGGATTGAAGGTCTTTAATGGATCATAATTTTGATCTATTTTTAGGACAATATTTGAGACTTTACCATAGGAAATGCATTTCTCTTTCCTCTCCTCTTGCACATATTTATTAAACTCATTCTTAATCAAATATTTTGGGAAATTAAACTCATTGGGAAGAGAGGATCCTTTTATCCTAGTTCAAAACACATTGAAAAATCATTCAGGTCACTATGTCCTATAGTGCCAATCCCCAAATGATAAAGAATACAAATTTTATAGGATGAACCTGGCCACCTTTTGATATCAAAAAATATGCAGCAATTGTGTAAATAGTGAAAATTGTACCCCTACGTTTCTTGTCAATTCCTTCTCTTAAATGCAGCTAATTTGCCACAATACTTATGAAAATCCTAATTTCAATGGAAAACTATATGACAACAAATGCAATTTTCCTACAAAACCATAAACTCTCGAAACAATACTGACATGTAACGCCTCGCTAGGGAAACCAAGAGAGATTAACCTAGAACATGATACTAAGTTTGATGAATAATTTTTTTTTAAAGTTTACATTACAAGATAAACATTAATACAAAAGAAACAATCATTTACTCACATTAACACAACAACTAACATAGATTACAAAACTCAAGGGTCCCATGACATAGAATTGCATAAGAATAGAAATCATCTAAATAACCATAACAAAATATTCCATATCATAGATATAGCAAATACATCTTACATCAATAATTACAATCCTCATGGACAACCATGAAACCTACATAAAATCACATCCATTGCACATTTCGCAGGGTATGTAGTAATCACTCTAACAATAATAGTACAATATCCATATTAGGTGTCACATGCAATACTTTAATACAAGATTACAATGAATGAAGATAAGAACAATTCCACCAATGAAGAATCATAAAGAACCCAACTATAGAAGGTCCATCAAGCACTAGAACAAGGACATAAAATCTCAAATGGAAAAGAATCACTACCACCCATCCATGTGGATCCACAAAGGTCCACCCCACCCTATTGAGGAGATAACAATAGACCCCACTCAGATAACCGATACCAAAGAAAGATGAAATCACTAAGAAACGGGATCTTGAAAGCTCTCTAACTCCAGGTGTACAAAAGATAGTGACAGATAAGACTCACTAATCCAGAGGCAATCGACACATGTAGGATAACTAGACTATGCATAGGAAGGTGTCATCATGTACTTCTAACCCTTAAGTTTCATCCTTGCAATCTCTTTGTACCCTAGCACTCAAGTGACCATACATGGTATCAATGACCTCTCATATAGAAAAAGGCATTAACTATGCTAGACACACACTTCTCAAGGTGGCAAGCATCATCTCATCCTCCTTCCTAGTCTATACTAGAACTCAAGCATGGGTGAGGAAACACATCTTATTAAGTTCATTTCAATACCTCTCAAAGTCATATTATCTTATCACTTGATTAAGATTACTTACAATAAGTGATCCCGGCAACCACTTGTAGGCCCCGACACTAGTTATTGTAAGCCACCCCCTAATACACATCTAGGTAACCTACCTTAGGCTCATAGATTCCACATAGATCTAACATAGGTATACAACCAGGTAATCCCAATTCTAGTATCATACCCAAGAACCAAAAATAAATACAAGATACCCATTTTCACAATACAATATTGTTGGAAATATAGATGTAGTAACTAAGAGAGGCGGGGGGGGCGTGAATCAGTTAACCATAAATTTTCTTTCCACAGATCCCTTAGATGTCTTATTAAATCATTTGTTGTTGTTATTCAGCAAACATACAGAGAAATGCTGAAACTTGGTTATTGCAGTGAGTATTAATTATAACTGTTCTTAAGCATTCATCAGTGATTAACATACATGAATAAAGAAAATAACATGAACACAAGAGACACTAGATTTAACTTGGAAACCCAATATGGGAAAAACCACCAATGTAACTAGTTATTGTTTATCACTCTTCTGAAGTGATGCCCTGTTAGGAGCAAACCCGGTAAAAGGTTACAAAACACACTATTAGGTGTGACCTTGTTAGAGGATTTAATCACCCTATTAGGAGTGGCCTTGTAAGAGGTCTTGAAACAATTCAATAGAACTGTCACCTTGTTAGAGGATTTACAAAATGGTTGTTAAACCAACTCGGTTAGGAGATTTTGAAATCACTACTACAATGGTAAGAAAGTAACAATGAAATGACCTAAATAATGATGCAACTGAATTGCTGAATACAGATCTCTGTTCTACTTCACTAGATCCTTCCTAATCAAAATATATCTCTGCTACTCCTCAAGGATATCTAATCATCCTTCAAAATTCACTCACACTTTCCTTCTTTTTCACTTCCACACTTTTAATTCACAACTTGACCTTCTATATATACCATTCGGATTGTCCATTTAGATTGTCAAGTTAGCACTAATAACATTACTAATCATTACAACAGTCGGCTGGAATAATCAAACTTTATTTCTCAAATTAATAAAATCCTTTACTGGACCAACCTTGCTCGGTAAACACTAATCCAAAAATATTTCCTTTGGTGACTGAGAGAACTCAGTAAGCACTGCAAATTCTGCAACATCCTTTGGAGATTGAGTGAACTCAGTAAACACTAACTTTCCTTTATTAACCGTGGAAGCTCGGTTAACACTATTTTCTACCATACTTTTCTTTGACACCCAAGATATCTCGGTAGACACTGAAAACTGCCTCCTGACCAACTGAGCTTGGTAAATACTGAGAACTACTTTTCTGACCGACTGAGCTTGATAAATAATATGACATTTGTGTGACATCAAAGACAACACATAATTAATCCAACAATCTCCCTCTTTGGCATTGATGGCAACACAATATGTCATAGCACAATGAAATTTCATAGAAAACATGGAGTAAGGAGCATATCCTTAGCTTCATTCTAATTCTTAACTATGAGAACTCCCTTTGTCAAAAAACTTCACTTTCTGACTAAAAACTCTCCCTCTTAGAAATCTACAGAAATTTCTTGAAATATGATAGCAAACTCTCCCTCTTTGACAACACATGCCAAAGACAACACATACCAGGTGAATAGTAATGTACCTTGAGTATTGATTCATATGCAATGATTCCTTAACTAAGCTGCATCAACTAACTAATCTTTAATATGCTTTGGTTGATGCATTACTAAAACTTCATTTAGTGAGCCTCAGATAGGGGAATGACCCCTAACTTACCTCTTAGATACAAGAATGCATCCTTAGGTAGTGGCTTGGTGAATATATCTGCAATCTATTCTTTTGTATGAATATATTCTAATCTGATTTCCTTGTCCTGGACCAATTCTCTAACAAAGTGATATTTTATAGCAATGTGTTTGGTTTTGGAATGCATTACTGGATTCTTTGAAATATTTATTGCACTTGTATTATCACAAAATATAACAACTGGTTCTTTGATCTCAACCTTCATGCCTTCCAATAACTATTTGAACCAAAAAATATTAGAGCAGTTTACAGCTGTAGCAACATATTCTGCTTCTGCTGTGGATTGAGATGTGCAATTTTGCTTTTTACTAGTCCAAGATACCAACCTCTTGCCAAGAAAGAATGCTCCACCACTTGTACTTTTTTTGTCATCAATGTTTCCTGCCCAATCAACATCAGTAAACACTTTTAAGTCTAGATTGCCTCCAAATTTATACCACAAGCCATAATCTTCAGTTCCTTTCAAGTATCTCAAGATTCTTTTGATTTCCATCATATGATTTTCTCTTGGTTTTGCTGAGAATCTTGCTACTATACCAACTGCTAAGGCAATATCAGGCCTTGTATGAACTACATACTATAATTTTCTAATCATTGATCTATATAAGGTCTGATCTACTTCTTTTGAATCATCATTTTTGATAAGCTTCAATCTAGTACACATGGGGGTACCAACTAGTTTTGCATCTTCCATACAAAACTTCTTAAGTATTTCCTTGGTGTATTTAGACTGAGTAATGTAGATACCATTCTTGCTCTGCTGAATTTGAAGACCAACAAAAAACTTTATTTGACCAAACATAGACATTTCAAATTCTTTGTTCATTTGCTCTGAAAATTCTTTGCATTGATCATCATTACCTGTAAAAATAGTATCATCCACAAATATTTCTGCCAAAACAATTCTATTATCTAGTCCTTCCTTGATGTACAAACTACTGTTATCATTAGCTCTTTTGAAACCAATCTGAATAAGATAGTTATGTAATCTTTCATACCATGCTCTAGGGGCTTGTTTCAGACCATACAATGCTTTGTGTAACTTGTAGACCATATCCTTTTTGTCTAGATCAACAAAACCTTCAGGTTGCTCAATGTAGACTTCTTCATCAAGAATACCATTGAGAAATGCAGATTTTACATCCATTTGATATACCTTAAATCCTTTATGTGCTACATATGCAAGTAGAGTTCTTACACCTTCTAATCTTGCAATAGGAGAAAAAGTCTCTCCATAATCTATACCTTCTTCTTGAGAATAACCTTTACACACTAAGCTAGCTTTGTTTCTAGATACTTGACCATCTTCATTCAACTTGTTCCTAAATACCCATTTTGTTCCAATTACATTTTTGTCTTTAGGCCTAGGTACAAGAGCTTATGTCTTGTTTTTCTCTATTTTTTCTATTTCTTCATTCATAGCCTCAATCCAACTTTCATTTTCCAATGCATTTTTAACATTTTTAGGTTCAAAGTCAGCAAGTAAACATGTACCTTTTAGTTTACTTCTTGTCATAGTACCTTCTGATTTGTTTCCAAGAATCTGATCTGGTGTATGATGCTTCCTGACATACTTGGCCAATACAGGTTCCTTGCTTCTTGAATGAGTTACATTGTCATCTTCTTGAATTTCATCTTCAGGTTCAATTTGCTTGGGCTTAGTAGATATTCGCTCGATAGCTTCAGGTTGAGACTCGGTTTCTTGTGACTCGGTTTGAATTTCTTCTTGTGACTCGGTTACTGTACTGGGCTCGGTAGATGCAGTTTCCTTATTGATAGATGTGTCTGGCAATGTATCAGGTTCAATGTAGACAAATCTTTTGTAATCCTCTAGTTCCTTTTTGCTTTCTTCTTCAGTCTTTTCTGCAAACTCATCAACTTTCACATGTGCACTTTCTATGATTTTGTGAGTAGACAAATTCAGACATCTATATGCTTTATTTTTGCAAGAATATCCCAAAAATATTCCTTCATCACTTTTTACATCAATTTTCATTTTCTAGATTCTTTTAAGATGTAACATTTACTACCAAATACTTTCAGGTAACTTACATTGGGTTTATAGCCATACCATAACTCATAAGGAGTTTTGAATGTGTCTTTCCTCAACTGTACTTGGTTCAAGGTATGAACTGCAGTGCTAATAGCTTCCTTCTAGTATTTCATAGAAATGTTCTTTTCAATCATTAGAGTCCTTGCACAATCCATGATAGATCTGCTCCTTCTTTTAGCTATTCCATTCTGCTCAGGACTTCTTGGGGTTGATACCTATCTTTTGATTCCTCTTTCAATGTAGAAATTATTGAATTCATGGGAGATGAATTCATCACCTCTGTCTGATCTCAAGCACTTCATTCTTTTTCCTATTTCCTTTTCTACTCTTGCGAGATACCATTTGAGTTTCTCAAATGCCTCTGATTTTTCTCTTAAATACATAACAGTCATCTTTCTAGAGTAATCATCAACAAAGAGAATAAAGAATTTTTCTCAAGTATAGCTTTCAACTCCAATAGGTCCACATAAATCAGTATGCACAATATCCAAAATATCTTTAGACTGATAGTTTCTACTTTTAAAGCTAGTCTTTCCCATTTTACCAATCTGACAATTCTTGCATAGACCAACATCAGGTTTCTTCAAAGTAGGAATACCTCTTACTTTCTTGAATTTTCTTATTTTCACCATATTATCAAAATTTACATGACATAACCTTTTGTGCCATAACTGAATTTCTTCAATTTGAGCAATAAAACATGAGCATTCACCAAGATCAAGATAAAATAGGTTACCTTTGGTTTGTTTGCTTGCACCAATTAGTTTTCCTTTATCATCTAGCAGTCTTGCTTTGCCATCCATGAATTCAATCTTGAATCCAATGTTGATTAGCTATGCTACACTTAGAAGATTATACTTTAGTCCTTTAACCCAATATGCATTATCACATACAATTTCTTTGGTTAATGAAATTCATCCTCTTCCTTTTATACAAGGTTCATTGTTTCCAAACCTTACATTACCACCATCATAGTCTGCAAGGTGTTCAAACTTTGTTCTGTCACTAGTCATATGATGTGAGAATCCACTGTCTATGATCCATGTATCATTTTTTCTTATATGGGAGATAAGTGCCATCTCATCTTCATCATCATCAGATTCATCTTTTACAACAATGGAGACAATTTCTTCACTATCATCAAAATCCTTAGCCAAAAAACATGTTTTCTTTCCTTTATCCTTGAATGACTTGAAATTCTTCTTGCCATTGTACTTGTGACCTTTCTTCTCATCCTTGCTTTGCTTGTTTGGGCACCTAGCTACAATATGACCAATTTCTTCACATGAGAAACAGATTAAAGGAGTTTTACCTTTGTATTTACCTCTGACTCTAGTATATTTCTTTGCAAGTAATGCTTCAATAACTTCAAGATCACTATCTAAACTTTCCTCTGATTCTTCTTCACTTTCTAACTGCATTTTCTTGCCTTTCTTAAGTGAAAGCTTGGCCTCAAATCCTGATTCAATATTTTTAGAAGTTGGAACATAGTTGTCATAGTTATCTAATTCAAAAGCTGTCAATCTTCCAACTAAGGCATCCAAAGTTATATTGTGATTTTGTTCACATCTTTTTTCTTGAATAGCAGATACTCTTATTGCATAGATAGGAAGCAATGTTCTAAGAACCTTACTTATAACAGTTTCATCATCAATTTTTCCTCTAGAAGCTCTGATTGCACTAACACTCACCTTGATTCTTTCAACATATTTTGCAATGTTTTCATCTTCTTTCGTCTTCATCTGATCAAACTATCCTCTTAGGCTTTCTGCTTTGGCTCTCTTCACATTGTCATCACCACCATAAATTTTCTTCAGCTTGTTCCACATTTCATAAGCAGTTGTCTAGTCTTTGATCTCATCAAATTTTTCATAGCTAAGAGTTGATGCAATGTCTATCATCATGGTGTTATGGTTCTTTTTCTTTGCAATGTCTTCAATAGTTAATGTGCCAATAGGAATTGTATATCCTTGATCAATATATTTGCATCCTAAGTCACCAATGGAAGCCAGATGAAGTCTCATGAGACCTTGCCATGCTGAAAAGTTCTCTCTGTTAAGCTTTGGAATTTCTCTCTTGTAAGACATCTTGATCTTTAGCTTAGGTCCTTGAAACCCTTCCTACAGGCACAAAAAGCTCTGATACCAATTGTTGGAAATATAGATGTAGTAACTGAGAGAGGGGGGGGTGAATCAGTTAACCATAAATTTTCTTTCCACAGATCCTTTAGATGTTTTATTAAATCATTTGCTGCTGTTATTCGGCAAACATACAGAGAAATGCTGAAACTTGGTTATTGCAGTGAGTATTAATTATAACTGTTCTTAAGCATTCATCAGTGATTAACATACATGAATAAAGAAAATAACATGAACACAAGAGACACTAGATTTAACATGGAAACCCAATATGGGAAAAACCACCAATGTAACTAGTTATTGTTTATCACTCTTCTGAAGTGATGCCCTGTTAGGAGCATACTTGGTAAAAGGTTACAAAACACACTGTTAGGTGTGACCTTGTTAGAGGATTTGATCACCCGGTTAGGAGTGGCCTTGTAAGAGGTCTTGAAACAATTCAATAGAACTGTCACCTTGTTAGAGGATTTACAAAATGGTTGTTAAACCAACTCGGTTAGGAGATTTTGAAATCACTGCTACAATGGTAAGAAAGTAACAATGAAATGACTTAAATAATGATGCAACTGAATTGCTGAATACAGATCTCTATTCTACTTCACTAGATCCTTCCTGATCAAAATATATCTCTGCTGCTCCTCAAGGATATCTAATCATCCTTCAAAATTCGCTCACACTTTCCTTCTTTTTCACTTCCACACTTTTAATTCACAACTTGACCTTCTATATATACCATTCAAATTGTCCATTCAAATTGTCAAGTCAGCACTAATAACATTACTAATCATTACAACAGTCGGCTGGAATAATCAAACTTTATTTCTCAAATTAACAAAATCCTTTACCGGGCCGACCTTTCTTGGTAAACACTAATCCGAAAAGATTTCCTTTGGTGACTGAGAGAACTCAGTAAGCACTGTGAATTCTGGAACATCCTTTGGAGACTGAGTGAACTCGGTAAACACTAACTTTTCTTCGTTAACTGTGGAAGCTCGGTAAACACTATTTTCTACCATACTTTTGTTTGACACCCGAGATATCTCAGTAGACACTGAAAACCACCTGCTGACCAATTGAGCTCGGTAAATACTAGGAACTGCTTTGCTGACCGACTGAGCTTGATAAATAATATGACATTTGTGTGACATCAAAGACAACACACAATTAATCTAACAAATATAACATGTGCCTACATGGTCAATTTAGGGTGATAAAGCATAATACACGCACACCATATCATAAAACAAAATACACATTAATAAGACTCATACCCTAGCCTCTATATTCCTCCTAGGTCATCTAATGCCCCATTGACACATTTAAGCAAAAGAAAACACTCAAGGAAGAATATACCATTTACATTAAAAAAAAACTAAAAAATAAACTAATATGCATTTAAGTCCAACAATGACATAACAAATTCCATAGACATAAACGTTTAATCACTAAGAGAATCAGATTCCATAAATCACTAAAACAATGCTAATATAAAAATGCTCTCTAAAGTCTCTAATAGTTTCAATTTGATAAAAATGCCCATTTACAATAAATACGTAAATCATTTATCCAATTAACTAACTGGTTCACTAGAGGTCACATGTAGGGTTAAAGTTCATTCCCTTAATTCTATAGTTTTGAAAAGCTATTAAATACACATCAATCCCAATATATATATATATATATATATATATATATATATATATATATATATATATATATATATATATATATATATATATATATATATATATATATATATATATATATATATATATATATATATATATATATATATATATACTACACTTAAAAAAATAAAAATTAAATTAAATTAATCTAATTGCATTTTAAAAAATAATAATATATATATATATATATATATTATTAAAAATATATTTTAAAATATATACAATTTTAAAACTACCTATTAATAGAAATCACACATTAAAAGTATTTAATAAAAAACAAAAATTAAAATAAATTTTATTTAATTTAAAATGAATTTATAAATTTTAAAACAAAATTTAAAAAAAAACTAATCTATAAAAGTTAATGGGTGGGGAGTGGGCCCCACTCACTCCCACACCTTGTGCCCATGCGCGCAGCCCAAGTAGGTAGGGGTACTATCTACGGAGTACCCACTACCCATGACAGTGAGGTATTGTGCAGGTAGTACCTACTACTCATGGCAGCAGTACGCGAGAGGGGGGTAGGGAGGTGTGGTGGCCCCTGCCCCCATAACAATTTTTTTAAATAATTTTTTTAGTTATATTTTTTAATTTATTTCTAAGAACGTTTTATAATAAAAATGTGAATATCAAAATAGATATATATATTTTTAAAAAGAAATATGAAATATGGAATAAGGGAAATTATATTTTTTTAAAAGATAAACACATTCTTTCAATGCATTTCTTTCCAGGTGAATACATTTTGACTTTTTCTCTTCTTTGTCCTTTTCTAGGTTTTATTATTTTTTGTACTATGCATTTTTTTTAACAGACTGCATTTTTCCAGAGAATGAATTTTGTTTTTACCCAGAATGCATTTTTCAACCAAAAATTGATTTTCTTCCATAGAACAAATTATTTTTCCAAAACACAATAATTGGACTATAAGCTAGTTTATTTTTTTGTTTTCTAGGAGATCTATAATGAATTTTTCTATGAAATTTTGACTTCATAATCCTATTATGCCAAGTCTCAATAAAAGCTTAAAATAATATATCTAAGGGTTTTCTAAATACCCGAAACCATAGAAACTCCAAACAACAGGGTATGTGCAGGATCAAATGAGCATGCCAAACTAGGCCCTTAAATGGCAATGAAAATTCAGAAAATCAAGTTTAAGCAAGTTTACATAAAAAATTGAACTAGTTATAAATATTATATCAAAAATATGTAAGAAGAGAATATATAGAAAATTGAATTTAGTTTCTAAGATACTAGGCCTTTTTTGAAAAACAATTATTCTATATGTTTAAAATTTCAAATTTCAATGTAGTAGTACAAAAATTTCAAGAAAAAATAAGAAGCAGGTGTATGTCTGACCACCTTAAACACAATCAAATGATAATTTTTTTTTCCAAGATTCTAGATATCTGTAGTAGAATCATGTCTGGATGTGACACATATTTTTTTGTAATTTATTTTCAATTAAATGATTAATTATGATTTTTCTTCTACAACTTTTCTAGAATACAAAAACTCTCGTGTTTGACCATGTTAACTTAGTCTAAACTTTATCAAATTGAAAACTTTTTTATTTTTATTGTAATAGGAAAATCATGGAATGTGACATGTATTTTGGATTTCAAAAATGTAATATAGTTTGAAATTTATAGCTATTTTTCAATAAGTTAATCAATCAGGACTAGAAAGATAACAAATAGGTGTATGTCTGGCCACATTAAACAAAATAAAATGATAATATTTTTTAATAAGTGTGAGGCCTCATCCCGAGCCCATCATAGTCTTTCTGATTTTTGCATTTGAGATAGACCTATTTGATACTATTTTATGATGCTTTATGCTTTTCTGACATTTTATGTTATGTTTTTATCACTTTAGTAGTTTGATGCACATTATGTTATGTTTGGATGATGATTACTGAGACATCAGTTTGGAACCTACATGTGTGTTTTTAATTCTGTTTAATCAATGAATTATGATGTCATGAGGATATTTAATTTGCAAATTAAATTAAATTATATATGTATGCAATGATTATGTTTCAAGTTCAATTTATTGATGAATTGTATATTTCATGATGAGATTTATGTAAGTTATAAATGAATGATTATGCCATTTGAAATTTTGACTTAATTATGATTAATTTCTTGAGAATTGTTTGATTATGAAAGTTATGGAATTTACATGTATATTTCCTTGGACTACTGATATTGGACTTGAGTGTGCAGGGAAATAGGCCATGGTAAATTCAAGGAACCATCACAGAGACTAATGTGAAAATTAGTTTGAGCCAAGGTTGCTTCTAGTGAGAGGCAAAAGCCTCGTTGTATCATATTTAATTTGTGAAAGTAATGTACATGAATTTATTTAATTTATATGTTTAATTGTTAGTGTGATTTATGTTGAGAGTGCCCAAGTGGATATGCCACATGGCTTGTGATGTGTCATTTTTGGTTGTGTCACTTGACACTTGTGTGTACTTGTGGCCATGACATGTCCACTTGGGTATTGGTTGAACACCAACCTAGGATGGTACCATTTAGGATCCCCATGAAAATCACTTGGTTAGGGAGCTTGAGGTTTTGTCATATCAATGAATTTCGAATTTGAGCTTTACATGGGCTTTTGGGGGGCTTAAAAGGTGTCTATGGAAGTGTTAGGGCTATTTTTAGTAAGCCCACTTGATATACCTATGGGTAAGGCATATTTTTATTCCTAGGACAACCCCATGTTGACCAAAAGACCCCTCCAAAAGTTGGATTTTAAAAATGGCCAAAAATCCACTTTTGAAGCAAGGCTTTGGGTAGAGTTTCATCCAATAATGATACAAGTCTTTGGTCCACCTTTTTGTGCAACCTTTTTAGGAATCTATATTTGGAAACCATGTAAGAAACTTGGAAAGACCATCCAATGAGAGTAAGATCCTATCCCTAGGAGATTGTGTGGAGGCCTTTTTAAAGTGGACTCTTCTTTTGGAAGAGTTTGACACCCACTCTCTAGATTTGGAGACTTAGCTATTTTTTTTAGAGGACTTTGGAAAGTGGAAAAATATCTTCATCAACTTTCTTCCATAAGCTTGGATCTAGGTTGGTGGTATTCTTCATTTTTCTTATTTTTAAAGAGGACTTTAAAATATTTTACCAAGATTGAGGAACATTTAATGTAATGATATTCATTTAATGCAATGCATATCTTTTGTAATAGTTGATCTAGATTATTATTGTACACCATAGATCTTAGGGTTATGACTATGTTGTGTAACCTAATTTTGTTAAAGCAGCAAAAAAAAAATACTATTTATTTGTGTGTTTTCATCATTTTTGTTGTGAGCTAATATACGATTCACGGAGCACTTGAAGCAATTGCCTAACTTTAAGTCTATCAGTTAACAAAGCAGAACCGAGTACAGAGGAATTCAGATTGAGTAGAATCAGCAAAGGCTACTGAGCAGTTCAGAGCAGAGATTCATCACAAGTAAGGTGATATTTTATCAGAGCTTATAGACCTGTATCAGACAAGCGAGTTGTCAAATAGCAGATAATTGCCTATTGCTTTTTAACAATTGTAATAGAGTTTTGGATAAAATCTCTTAACAAAGTAGACTTAACAGTCTTATCGAAATCTCTTAACCAAGTACACACTTCATTAGTGTTGTTAAACTACTATAACTAGGTAGATCTAGCTAATCTAACATGTCACTCCTAACAGGGTGAGATCACCAGAAGCGATCAAACTTGTAGCCCTAATAGGAAAACCTTTTCTATATGCACTAGTGAAGAATTTGTGGGTGTCATCCCCACTATAGTTTTTACCTTCTAGCAAGGGTTTTTGCATTACCAAAATACTTGTTTCATGTGATTTTCATATTGATGTCATGTTGTTTACTTTCATAAGTTAAATGAATGATTGATACATGAAGTTAGATTCAATTTGTTTTGGTCAGTTATTACTATTTACAATTACATATCAGAAAGGTTTACAAGTAAAAGTTTTTGAAGACACTGATTCACCCCTCCCCTCTCAGTACCTATCTCTCCCAATTCCAACAATTGGTATCAGAGCACAGTTCTCTTATTGAATAGTTTAACCATTCAAGGGTAAGGATCTAAGTCATGGAGAGATACAAGCTTGACAAGACTATTGAGAATTAGAAGATACAATTGCAAATGTTTGTGGAACAATATAAGCAAGCCAAGGAAGGACTGAAGAAATTACTAGTTGAAAGGAAGAACCTAGCTATTCTAAAAAATGAGATCAGTTACCATGAAGAACCTATTGATGAAATGTTTGAGCATATTGGATCTAGTTCTGGAAGTATTTCTGATAGATCTGAAAGCATAATCACTTATTTATTTGAAAAAAATCAACATTGAATTGATCAAGTGAAAGCACTACAAATAAGTCAAGAATCTCAGATGGTGAGAATGATAGAAACACTGAACAATGCAAGACAAGCCGAGAAAGAAAGGAATCTGACTATTGATGGCCAAAGACATATGACTGAATAACTTCAAGCTAAAGAGAGTGAGATACAGAGACTCACTGATTTTCATTTCCAAGTAACTAATCAAATGATGACTGTAAATCAAGAGATAAACTGAGTGAATGGAGAATTGTCAAGAAGACTAGAAGATGTTGCAAGACTCAAAGAAGAGAATGAGAAGCTAAGAAATAAAGTGAAAAATCAACAGCAACAAAATGAAATGAAGAAACTTGCTAAGGACAATTCTAAGAAGATTGATGATTTTTTGTCTAATCAAAGAAGATTTGGGGGTAGAGCTAGAATAGGATACACTAGCGAAGGAGAATCATCCCAACAAGCTGAACAAGTCAACATCAATCAAAATCAAAAACCTAAAGTGTTGGCATGTTATCACTGTGGCAAACCATGACATACTTCTAATGTGTATAGAAGCAAAGATCAAGGTAAACCTCCTGTCACTCCTAAGTTTAATGGATATTATTACTACTATGGTAAGTTTTGACATCCTACTTATTAGTGTATAGCTAAACAAATTGATCTTGCTAGCAATACCACTATGGAAGAAATATGTTATATGTGCAATAAACATGGACACACTGCACATGAGTGTAAGGCTAAGAGGAAGCAAGTATGGACTCCTAAGCAGCAAACACAACGAAATCCCTATCAACCAAAGAGACAAGGTAAGTCTTATGTTTGGGATTATAATACATGGGCTAACTGCACTGCTTGTGGTAGATATGGACACATTGCAGAAAATTGTTACAAAAAGAGTCAAATTGGACAATCAAGAAGATGGACAAGCACTGGAATGGCTTGTATGCACGGTCATAGGGTCGGTCATTTAAGAAATAATTGTAGAGACCGAGCACCAGATGAAAAACATATATTTGAAAGTGGATATACTATTGCAGATATCACAAAATTAAGGAACGCTATGTGGAAGAAGGCATCTAATGAGAATGCTGAGTCAAGTAATGTTGTCGGTGAAACCTCATCCACTGGATTGGGTGACATCAGTACTTCCACTTAAGGAGAAATAGGTATGTATGGCACTGACATTTCAAATGATCACATTTTACATACAGTTCCTTATGCATGATGTACTTATACCAAATCAACATGAATAAAGATGCACTATGGTTTATATGTCATGACCTAACAATGTTATACCATTGGTAAAAGAGAGACCAAGAGCTGGTTACCCATCGGTAATCATTATCTAAGGTTAACTGAGCATATGTATCAACTGATGAAGAAATTCTATGTTAACTGAGGGGATGAAAATTCTAGTTGTCATTGAGCTGACAGCTATTCATACTGAAAGGTAGGTCAAGCATTTATTACATGAAAGTTTGAGGAGGAATATCAAAAATTCTATAAATACACAAGAATAGAGTTCATTTTTACATTACGACTTTGAAGAACAGAGAATTCAAAGAGCAGAGTTTGTGCTAAAAGATTTTCACAAGGATTCAAGGCTACTTTAAATCAAATCAACATCACTCTTTGACGATACCGAGTAAGCTCATTTGCTATCAAACACTTTTTATCCTACTACTTGCCAAAACCCTAGAATCGATTTATGCCATCTACATCATCTGCAAGAAAATCACAAAGTATTGAGGAGGAAGTTAATCTAATCATTAGGGAAAATTTTGACGAACCTAAGTTTAAGCCACATCCCAAGGTTGTAGCACAAATAGATATAATGGGTTCTTTTTCAAGCATACCAGAAAGGGTTTTATTGATAGAATACTTAAGATCATATATTCATTACAAAATTGGAGAAGTTGGAGATTTTGAAACTATAGCAGCATATCAAAAACTCTGTGGCCCCGATGGAAAATTGAAAACAAATCACAAGAAGATTGAGGAATCAGGGTTATCATGTTTTATACACTTTCCACAATCATTTAAAATAGATTGGATTAGAATCATTCTGAGCAAGTATCATGATGACAAATTTTGGTTGGATAAATCGATAGAGGTCAACAAGAAAATGATCAGTAGGGTTACTGGGCTCCCTATAACCAACAAGGCTAAGGCTTTTTGTAGTTCATCATGACTGGATGTTGAGAAGAATACTGGAGCATAATGGGATGGTCGGGCATTAAAGATTTCGACAATTAGAGACCTAACAGTCAAATTTGCAGCACATGTGATCGACTACAAGTTATTTTAATCAAGCAGACTCAACAGTGTACCTTGCAGCGCAGTAGACATGGCACACAAAATTATGGTAAAAGGTCACCAGGTTGATCTTGCCGAGGTACTATTTCATCAACTTCAGGAGAATATGAAGACCATAAGGAAAAAGAAGTCTAACACATGTAAGTTTGGATCACTACTTGCTTGCATATTTTTCTATCTACAAAAGTATGTAGCTGGCATCGGTAAAGTAAATTGGAAACTGGATATACTGATAACAAAATAGATCAATGAAATGATGAATAAGTTAGGAGATATGTTTAATATAGAGTTTGATGCATACTTCAAAGAGTTTCAGTCTAAAATGCATAAAAAAAGCAAAATTCTGAGGAAATTAGTTCAAAGATTTGAGAATGATAAATGCTTTGTAGTCAACACAGATTATACTTTGATAAAAGTAGTTGGACCTAGGATAAAATGGTTGACACCAATGGGATATGAAATGAACCATGATTTTTCATTGAAATCTATTAATGCACTACTTGCACTACCAAAAGATCCCATTGCCACTAGGTTCGGAGTATATGAAGAGGCCAAATCTAGAATTTCAACAAATATGGAGATCGGTAAAATATCTAGAAAGGTAAAGAAGATGAGGAAAAATATCACTTCTAAATATGGAGATGGGTCTGATACATTTGAAGAGACACTAGTTGAATAGGCAACCGAAGGTCAGTTACAGTTAGCTGACAAACCATATGATAGTGAGGAGACTGAGTCTGACAAAGAAGAAGATCCCACACCGGTTCCTCCACTTGAAATTCCTATAAAGAAGTAGTTACCAGTACAAGAAGGTATGAAGACAAGATCATCAACTAAATCTTCATCACCTGAGAAGAAAGAAGCAAAGAAAGTAACAAAATTGAGGGCAGCTACACAGATAAAGAAATATATCAAGAGAAAGAACAAGGTTGTAGCTGAGGCACCAAAGAAAAAGAGAAAACTGATAAGAAATAAAGAAGATCTTGAGGATACTGAGACTAAAGATGACGTCAATCAATTACAAGTGGTCAGTAACAAGGAAAAAATAATAGATGAAATTATTGAAGACATAATTGAACATGGAGATCTCACTGATCCCTTACTAGATAGATTTGAAAAAATGTCAAAAGAAGATCAAACCAAGATAGAAGAGGCCATCATCCAAATGATGATAAAATTCAAGAAAGTTCCAATGGAATTTTCCTATGCATTACCAAAGAGGTTGGATGACAAAATTACTGAAAAATGGGCTATTGCACTAGACATCGAGAAAAGAAAGAGAGAACGCTCTCTAGTTCAGGCAACCTCACATCTAAGCTTTGGAGAAGTTAGTGAATACTTGACCAAATACCAAGAAAACTTTATGATCAAGAATAGAGCCTTGATGATCATGGATGAAAATGTAGCAGATATGGATACCACAACTAATTCTATGTGGACATCAATTTTGAAGGCCGAAGAAAAAGCTGAGCAAGAAGAATTCTTAAACTTGTCTAAGAAGAGACACAATTCCAAAGGTAAAGGTATTTGTATTGATGAGGGAACATCAAAGAAATCAAAGAAAACTGGTATATCAGTTACCGAGGTAATTGATATCACCGAGGAAAAGGAAGAGATAAGTATTTCACACGATACACCGGATAAAGTTGAAATTCAACTGGAGAAGAAAACTGATGACGATGTACTCATTGAGGACATCACAAATGATGATCCTGATGACAAAGATGATGAAGATGTAAATATGGCACCAAATAAAGATGAAGCACTAGACATTGAATGTCTATTTACATCACTACCAGGTAAACTTCCTGTACTTGCAGAAGTAGCTAAAATTCTTTCCCAAGTACAACCCGATGGCTCAGACCCCAAGAAAAACAAAGACATCGCAAGGGCTCAAGACATAGAGAAACCTCCATAGACAAATGAGCCTATGTAAATAGAGGCACCTTCCATCGAGGCAAAGGAAAATGAAGAAACAAAGGAAATTGAGGTGATCCCACTTGACACCACATCCGAGACTCCTACTATATCAACCGAGACTACAGCTACCAAGGAGCAAGGAAGAATGTGTGTTAACTAGGAAGCATACTCCAAAATCTAGAGATAAAACTATTGTTATTATTGGGAAGAAATCACCTCTAGCACCAGAGAAGAAGAAGAAGAAGAAAGGAAAAGGACTAGTCACCCTAGATGAAGTGATCATTATCCCTGAGTGTGACTTGAGGACCCTAAGCCTCAAAGAATTGAGTAAATATGGGGAATTATGTTCAAGAAAGGTAGCGCAAGAGAAGTTGAAGCAAGAACACAAATGAAAAGAAATCTTAACAGATGTGTAAGATATCCTACAATAGGTAGTACCTAAGGTGAATATTGATGAGGATACTCCTATCATAGATCAACTTGCTACACTTTCTGAGAAGATCAATAACCCGAATATTGATGCAGATAAATGGATTGAAGAAAGGGCAAAATCTAGGATACAACACAAATTGGCAGAGAAAATTAGCCTAGAAGTGGCATTAAAGAAGGTCAAATTATCTGAGGTAATCACTGAGATAAAAACCATCACCCAGTTAATTTGTCAATATTTATTGAAGCTTTGTACTATAGACACCTTCACTATTGAAGTTAGTGAGAAGATCAAAGGATTGGAAGCAGAAATATAGTTGAGTACAAATGCAGCTATAACTGAGCCTCATGCTTTCTTAAAGCATATTCACCGAGTTTAGGAACTCTGGCAGTTAATAGAAGATCTGAAGAAACAAGAAGAGCACATCACAGATCAGGTTACTGAGTTATAGAAAGAACTCCTAATATACCTTAAAAATTTTGAGGCACACATTGTCAAAGCCGAACAACTCATTGCAACATCAAAAATTTCAGTGTTAGATAACATCTTTGACATGCATGCACAAGTCAGTCTTGAGCACATTGCTCTCATCAACTTAAAAGAGGAATGGGACAACCTCTTGGAGTTAGTGAAGGAAACCCACCAGCATATTTTTGACAAGATGTGAGTATACTACTTAATTTTTGTATTTGGCATTACTATCAAAAAGGGGGAAAATAATGTATAAGTCGTTATGCCAAATATGTACATAGATGCTATGTATACTACATATTACCCAGAGCATGCACCGAGGGGGAGTACTTAGTACTTAGAAATTTTTTTGATGTGTATATGTATATGGTGGAGATATAAGTTATATAGAAAAATTTTTCTATATACATTTGAAGTTTTGATACTAATTCCAAAGGGGGAGATTGTTATCTCTATTGAGAATTTAAGGTTGTCATTAGTATCAAAGGTTTGTAAAGATATCGGTCAGTCACTTACATTGATCTAATCGGTAACATGAAGCATAACAGACTAGTTGGTAAAGCATATATATTGAGCAATAGATAGCTTACCGAGAACCAGTAGACACCAACACTAACACCGACAGATAGTATACACTGAGCATCACAAAATACATTGAGTAGTTTATATAGTGTTTACCGAGGATCACAAAAAATGGCATAGTAATCTAAAATGGCACATACTTCTATGCATACAGTTACAACAGTTCATAAAATGTTTTACCAAGATCAAGGAACATTTAATGTGATGATATTCATTTAATGCAATGTATATCTTTTGTAATAGTTGATCTAGGCTATTATTGTACACCGTAGATCTTAGGGTTATGACTATGTTGTGTAACCTAATTTTGTTAAAACGGTAAAAATAGAACACTATATATTTGTGTGTTTCCATCATTTTTGTTCTGAGCTGATATATGATTCATGGAGCACTTGAAGAAATTGCCTAACTTCAAGTCTATCAGTTAACAGAGTAGAACCAAGTACATAGGAATTCAGATTGAGTAGAATCAATAGAGGCTACTGAGTAGTTTAGAGAAGAGATTCATCACAAGTAAGGTGATATTTTATCAAAGCTTATAGATCTGTATCAGACAAGCGAGTTTTCAAATAACAGATAATTGCCTATTGCTTTCTAACAATTGTAATAGATTTTTGGATAAAATCTCTTAATAGAGTAGACTTAACAGTCTTATGGAAATCTCTTAACCGAGTACACACTTCATTAGTGTTGTTAAAATCCTATAACTAGGTAGATCTAGTTGATCCAACATGTCACTCCTAACAGGGTGAGATCACCAGAAGTGATCAAACTTGTAGCCCTAATAGGCAAACCTTTTCTGATGTAGGAGCATCTTGGGTGTAAGAGGAATCTTGCATAACCCAAAAATATTTCTGGTTTTGTTTTCAATAAGGGCTATCTTGTGCAGAGCTACTATTTATGGAAACTTACTATTTTTAGTAAGTTGGTCATATGATCTTAGAATGTTCTGATTTCATAGTTGGACGTTCATCCTAGTCATATCAGCCTACCAGTTGAGTTTCATTGCCACATCATCTGTATTGGTGAAGTTATTGATATTTTTGGGTACAAAATCTTTTAGGTCAATTTTGAAGGCCTTAGAGGCTCCGGATCGTGATCGACCCTTGGCTAACCGGTGCTTGCGCTTGTTAGGCACTGTAGATCTCATCTTGGCATTTCTAAAAAGTGGTTAAAATAGAAAAATTTATGGCCTTCGAAAGTTGGGCTACCTAAAATCATATTTTGTATTTCTTTTGAGCCGACCCTATTGTAAAATTTTTGAAAGTAAACTAATTCTATGTATAGTCGGCCTTAAGGGCTAAATTTTTGGAACCTCCTTGTGCAGTGGAAATTGCCTATATAAGGAAGGCTTGTAGTGTTGTCTTAGGTAGTTCGGGATAGTTTTGGGTAGTAGATCTAGGTAATGATTTGAGGCTTTGTCCTATAGAATATTGTAAAGGGAATGCCCATGTGGCTTTGCATATTGTAATTTTGAAAGTTTGTAATTCCACATTTGTGGAGATAATAAGAAGCCCATTTTCTAGTCTTGCATATTGTTGTTGTTTCTCTATTTCTATTATGTATTTGTTGTATTAAGGGGAGCACCCTTCATCATTTTCTATCTTTAGTAGTGAATAATTTGTGGGTGTCATCCCCATCGCAGTTTTTACCTTCTAACAAGGGTTTCTGTGTTACCAAAATACTTGTGTCATGTGATTGTCATATTGATGTCATGTTGTTTACTTTCATAAGTTAAATGAATCATTGATACATGAAGTTAGATTCAAGTTGTATTGGTCTGTTATTGATGTTTACAATTACATATCAAAAAGGTTTACAAGTAAAAATTTTTGAAGGCACTGATTCACCCCTCCCCTCTCAGTACCTATCTCTCCTAATTCCAACAATAATTGTTATCTCTATTGAGAATTTAAGGTTGTCATTTGTATCAACGGTTTGTAAAGATATCATTCAGTCACTTACATTGAGTTAATCGGTAACATGAAGCAGAACAGACTAGTTGGTAAAGTATATATACCGAGCAAAAGATAGTTTACCGAGCACAAGCAGACACCGACACTGACAGACAGTAAACACCAAGCATCACAAAATACACCAAGCAGTTTATATAGTGTTTACTGAGGATCATAGAAAATGACATAGTAATTTGAAATGGCACATACTTCTATGCATATGGTTACAACAGTTCATAAAACATTTTACCAACATCGAGGAACATTTAATGTGATAATATTCATTTAATGCAATGTATATCTTTTGTAATAGTTGATCTAGGTTATTATTGTACACCATACATCTTAGGGTTATGACTATGTTGTGTAACCTAATTTTGTTCATATATATTTGTGTGTTCATATCATTGTTTTTGTGAGCTGATATATGATTCATGGAGCACTTGAAGCAATTGCCTAACTTCAAGTCTATCAGTTAACAGAGCATAATCGATTACAGAGGAATTCAAATTAAGTAGAATCAGCAGAGGCTACTGAGCAGTTTAGAGCAGAGATTCATCACAAGTAAGGTGATATTTTATCAAAGCTTATAGATTTGTATCAGACAAGTGAGTTGTCAAATAGCAGATAATTGCCTATTGCTTTCTAACAATTGTAATAGAGTTTTGGATAAAATCTCTTAATAGAGTAGAATTAACAGTCTTATGGAAATCTCTTAACTGAGTACACACTTCATTAGTGTTATTAAAATCCTATAACTAGGTAGATCTAGCTAATCTAACATGTCACTCCTAACAGGGTGAGATCACCAGAAGTGATCAAAACTTGTAGCCCTAACAAGAAAACCTTTTCTATCTGCACTAGTGAAGAATTTGTGGGTGTCATCCCCACCGCATTTTTTACCTTCTAACAAGGGTTTCTACGTTACCAAAATACTTGTGTCATGTGATTGTCATATTGATGTCATGTTGTTTAATTTCATAAGTTAAATGAATGATTGATACATGCAGTTAGATTCAAGTTGTTTTGGTCGGTTATTACTATATACAATTACATATTAGAAAGGTTTACAAGTAAAAGTTTTTAAAGGCACTCATTCACCCCTCCTCTCTCAATACCTATCTCTCCTAATTCCAAAAATTGGTATCAAAGGCATAGTTCTCTTATTCAATAGTTTAACCACTAAAGGGTAAAGATCTAAGTCATGGAGAGATACAAGCTTGACAAGACTATTGAGAATCAGAAGATACAAATGCAAATGTTTGTGGAATAGTATAAGCAATCCAAGGAAGGACTGAAGAAATTACTGGCTGAAAGGAAGAACCTAGCTATTCTAAAAAATGAGGTTGGTTACCATGAAGAACCTATTGATGAAATGTTTGAGCATATTGGATCTAGTTTTGGAGGCATCTATGATGGATCTGAAAGCATAATCATTGATTTATTTGAAAAAAATCAACATTTAACTGATCAAGTGAAAGCTCTACAAATCGGTCAAGAATCTCAGATGGTGAGAATGATAGAAACAATGAACAATGCAAGACAAGCTGAGCAAGAAAGGAATCTGACTATTGATGACCGAAGATTGATGACTAAACAACTTCAAGCTAAAGAGAGTGAGATACAGAGACTCAGTGATTGTCATTTCCAAGTAACTAATCAAATGATGATAAAATTTGAGAAAGTTCCAATGGAATTGTCCTGTGCATTAGCGAAGAGGTTGGATGACAAAATTACTGAAAAATGGGCTATTGCACTAGACACCAAGAAAAGAAAGTGAGAATGCTCTCTAGTTTAGGCAGCCTCACATCTAAGCTTTGGAGAAGTATAAAAACTCTCGTATCTGACTAATTAAATAATTAATTATGAATTTTCTACTACAAATTTTCCTAAGTAAATAATTAGTTATGATTTTTCTGCTACAAATTTTCCTAACTATAAAAAATCCCGTATCTGACCACCTTAAATTAGTCTAAACTTCATCAAATTAAAATAATTGTTTATGAAGGTGAAGCATAGAATGTGATGTATATTTCATATTTCAAAAATGTTATATTGTTTGAAAGTTATAGTTGTTTTTCAAAGAGTCTATCAACCAGGACTTCTTTTTCACATCACCACTTTTTGGCATACCATTATATTTCACATGCCCAACATCTATTAAGATAAAATGGAATTACTCAAACATGAGAACACCATTTATTTTCAAAACATAAACTAACAAAAGGGTTTTCAAACCCTACCTTGGATTCAATGCAAAAAATTTGAAAATGAAGCGCTTGAAGAATGTAGAAACCTGAATCCTCCAAGAATGGATCCAACCAATAGATCTAAAACAACGTAGATTCCAAGCACAAGAATGAAGAAAAACACACAAAGATTTTGACACAACATGCAACCACAAACACCCAGATCCTCCAAAATGTAAAAAACACAAAGCTCTCCAAAAATCCTCCAAAATGTGTTCAATCCCAAAATGAATGAACAATTCCCCCTAAAGAGATTCAATATCCCCCTTCCATGCAAACCCTAATGACAACACACTAGTCAATCCCTAAAACAATTCAACTCAAAATTGAAAGAAAATCCTAATTAAATAAATAAAATATATTTTTAATTGCACAACTCAACTTTGACTCCTTAGAACAAGTTGCTATTTTTTTAATTCAAATTAATTTTTCAACAATATTAATGCACATGTAATTAATTAAATAATATATTAAATAGATAAAATATTTAAAGCATAATTAAACCACACAATTAAATATTTAATTATTTAATAAGGCATAAAAGCATATTTAACTCTAATTTTAATTATATAATTAATTAAATCTAAATATTTGAATATTTGAATATTAATTAATTTTCTCAAATAAACATAGGAATATAATTAATATTCAATTTCAACTATAATCATTAAATCAATAATCACAGAAAATCACTCACTTATGAAATAAATCAACTAAGACCAAACAAAGAAAAACCGAACAAGCTCAAGGAAGGGATCCATGAATTCACATCAACTAGATGAATCCAGGTAAGGTATTCAAACTGATACTCATCCAGTCTTAGGATAAATAGGCTTAGGTTAGGGTTTTGGGTCTAATTCGATACTTTATTTTGATTCAATATGGTTTTAGACTCATTTGTCATAAATTTTATCACTTTATATGTTATATGAACACTACCTTACGATGTCTAAAAACTAACTTGTGACACTAATATGGATCTGTACTTATGGATAATCTAATTTTATGAATGCTAGGGTGAAATGATGAGATTTATTAATAAGACTTATTAGGAAATTAATATATGATGTAATTATGATGCTTTGTGGTCCAAGAGCACCCACAATAAACTCAATAGATAATTCTCATCAAAGTCCTAAGAACATCTAGTTAGGTTAGATCTTCTATCTAGGCATCTAGACCAAGTTTGTAAGACCTAGTTCCAAGATTGGCATAACTATAAGCCCTTGGTCAACTATGGTCAAAGGTGGTCAGAAGGCTGAAAATATTTGGATTTTTTTTATTTTCATCTTTTTAATACTTTAGATCCATGTTGGATCACTATAGGTCTAGACCAAGTTTGGTCACCTAGAATGCAAAATTGCAAAAATGTTGTAAAAGTTGCTTAACAACTTTGACAACTTTTACCAAAAGTTGTAAACAAAGCCCCCAATGGCCATATGGTTTGAAATTCAGTTGTAACTAATGGGGGAAGCCTTCATAAGCCCTTTCAGGTGGGTGGAAGGTAACAATTTGTAATTTGACAATTTGAATCAATAAAATATCAACATTTCTCTACAATTCCTGAGGAGAACTGAAGTGTATAGATAGCTACGGATAGGAGGGCATGAAACTATGAAACCAAAATTTGGATCTTGGAATCTACTTTCATTTTCAATTGGTCTCATGTTCTAATCTATCCTAGTTTGTGAGTTATCTGGATTTTAGTGGGACTGTGTGGATTGAAGGCCTAAAACCAGGGTTCCCAATAGGCTTGATTGTTTGGACCAATTCCACCATGGGAAATTGATGCCCCTTGGTGGAATTCAACCTTTTTCAATTTATTTTAATATTTTTTAGGTTATAAGTGTGGATTTGCAGGGGAGTGGATTTTTCTGTAATGCCCTAGGTGTACATCCTTATGTGTGCACCAATCAGTGTACATCCCTATGTGTGCAAAAAATAATTATGGGAGCATGTGATGGAATATAAAAGGATTTTGAGTCCTTTTATATGCCATCACATGCTCCCATAATTATTTTTTGCATTTTCTTGGAGGGAAGAGCACTTGTACTGCAATTGGAGACCTAATTAGGCCTATTAGTCCGGTCTAGTTTTGTTGTTTCAGCATCCTCCATTTAATTTCATATCTTAGTGATTGGATATGTTCCATAAAGCCCAAAAGGGTGTCAGAATCTCCAACCTATTTCATATCTCATGTGGAATCATTTTGACTTATGTTCAAAATTCCTTCTAGGGAAGGCTACAAGCCTAGCCATTGGTTTGTGAAGCAACTAGTATGTGTGGGTTTCTTGTAAGTGAAAGAACCATTGGAACTAAAACAAATAGGACCTAAATAGGCTGATCAATTATTGTAGGCCACCCCTAGTTTTGTGAGTCATTTCATGGGGTTTGGTTTCTTATTGAGTTAGGGGAACACCTTAGCAAGCCTTGGTCATTGGTGCTTAGAACCTTGTGGAACCTAGTGATTAGGTTATCCTTGAGATTTGGGGTTGTGATAGCCTCACTCCTTGTTCATTCTACACTTGGGATAAGTGTAGGGCACTTGACCTTCAGGTTGGTGTACTGAGTACCCCAATTCTTACCAATTGCACACTGTTTAAGGATTTTGACTGCCCACTTTGCATCAAGTGGTATTAGAGCTATGTCTACTCCTGAGGATGAAGAGATCCCTGCAAGGGTCACAAAAAATTAATTAGCAAAGATTGTGAGAGAGAAAAGGGCTGCAAACATAGCCTTAACTAAGAGGCTTCAAGAACTTTAAAAGAAGCTAGATAAGGATAAAGAAGATGGGTCTAAAAATGAAGAAGGGAGTGAAGAGGAGGAAGATAATCCCGATCAATACATCCCTGTAGACCAAAGGCCCCTCATTGATTCCCTAAAATTCCATGGGGAGAAGAACCATGGAGGGAAAGATAGACTTGTCAGTCTTCAATGGCAAGATGAATGCATATTTAGCCTTGGATTGGGTAGAGGCTTTGAAAACATTCTTTGAATGTGAGGACATCCCTGAAAAGTAAAGGGTAAAGATAGCAAGATCCAAGTTGAAGGGAGCAGCCCTAACTTGGTGGAACTTCATCCAAAAAAAAAAGGGTGACGAATGGAAAGAGCATGATCAATTCATGGAATAAGATGATAGCACTCATTAAGGAGACATATGTGCTTGAAGAATATGGGGTACAACTCCATAGGAGGAAGCAAAGATTGAAGCAAAAAGACATGGATGTAGGATCATATACCAAAGAGTTCCTAAAATTATGTATGAAGACCAATGTGGCAGAAGATGAAGAAGAAAAACTAGCAAGATACATGAATGGTTTGAAGGTATCCATTCAAGAGGAACTTAACCTACACTACCCTACCACAATCAACAAGTGCTATCAAATGGCACTCAAGGTAGAGGAGAAATGGAAAATAAAATAGGAGTTTGGAAAATAGAAGAGTAATGACAATGGGAAGAACTTTAGAGGGAAAGGAAACTCTTGGAACAAGGGACAAAATAGTGGCAGTAGCAGTAGGACCCCTGACCAAGGAGATAAAGAAAATAGTGACTCAAATTCAAGAGGAAACTATAGGGGAAGGAGGCCCTTCAATAGAGGAATAAAAAACTTTGGAAGAGGTAATGGACCATTGAGATGTTTCTATTGCAATCAAATGGGACATCATGCAAGAAGGTGCCCTGAGAAGAGGAATAACAATCAAGGTGAGACGAGAGCACAACTTATCCAAGAAGATAAAAAAGAAGACAATGCTGATACTAGAGACTTGGAACTAGAAGGAGTATGTTTGATGATGAGACAAGTCTTCCTTCAAGTACCACCAAACCAAGAGCCTCCACAAAGGAAGAACCTCTTTAGGACAAATATCAAATGTCATGGAAAGGTATGTAATCTACTTATAGATTCTGGTTCAACTAAAAATTTAGTATCTTGTGAAATGGTTCAAAATTTAAACCTCCCTAAGAAGCCACACCCTTTCCCCTATCATGTCTCATGGCTAACAAATGCCAACAAACTCTAGTAACAAAACAATCATGGATAGAGTTCTCAATTGTAGATTTTAAGGACAAAGTTCTTTGTGATGTGGTTGAAATGGATGCCTCACATATCCTTCTAGGAAGGCTTTGGAAATTTGATGTAGATGCCATACACCATTGTAGGAAGAACACCTACTCCATCACCAAGGATGGAAATTTTTTTACCATGAAGCCCCTGCCTAATAGCAAGTCTGAAAAAGAACCTACTATCATAATCATGGGAGAGAAAGAAATGTTAAAAACATTGAAGGAACCTGATACTGAAGCCTTTGTCCTAATCTCCCAACCCAAAGACAACATAAGGTCTGACCAAAAAGATCCTATACCAAGAGAAGCTAAGGAACTACTTGAAAAATACAAAGATGTCACTACTAGTGACCTGCCCACAAGCCTCCCTCCCTTAAGAGATATCAGTCATCAAATTGACTTGATACCTGGTTCCTCTCTACTTAAAAAGGCCCCATATAAAATGACACCACTGCAACATGCAAAGATTGCAAAACAAGTTGGTGAGTTACTAGAAAGAGGGCTCATTCAAAAGAGTCTCAGTCCATGTGCAGTGCCATTAGTCTTAGCCCCTAAAAAGGATGGAAAATGGAGGTTATGTATTGACAGCAGGGCCATCAATAAGATCACCATAAGATATAGATTCCCCATGCCTAGGATTGAGGATCTATTGGATCAACTAGGAGGTGCTTGCTACTTCACCAAGATAGACTTAAAGTCTAGATACCATCAAATGAGGATCAAACCAAGAGATGAACAGAAAAAATCATTGAAGACTACTGAAGATTTGTTTGAATGGTTAGTAATGCCCTTTGGATTGAGCAATTCCCCTAGCACTTTTATGAGACTTATGAATGAGATATTCATTGATTTCATTGGAAAATGTGTTTTTATTTACCTTGATGACATACTAATATTCATTCATAGGAAGGAGGACCATCTTGATCATGTGGAACAAGTACTAAGAAGACTTCATCAACACAAGTTGGTAATCAACTTGGAAAAGTGCATATTTATGAGGAAGGAACTTGTGTTCCTAGGATTTGTGATCTCACAAGGTACCATCAAGATGGACCTTGAGAAGGTAGAAGCAATCATCAACTAGCATCGACCAAAGAACCAAGGTGATGTAATAATATTTCATGGACTTGCAACTTTCTATAGAAAGTTTATCAAAAATTTTAGCCATGTGTGTGCACCTATGCTTGAAACCATCAAAGGATGAAAGAAGAACAAGTTTGTGTGGACAAAAGAAGAAAATAATGCATTCCAATAATTGAAGAAGAGGGTTTCCCAATATCCTATCTTGGTCATCCCTAATTTCAACAAAGACTTCACTATGGAGACAGATGCAAGAACTTGGCTATAGGTGCAGTCCTAAGTTAGGAAGGTAAGGTAGTTGCCTTTTTCTTAGAGACCCTAAATGAGGCCAAAAGAAAATACTCTAAATATGACCTAGAACTCTATGCCATGGTCCAAGCTCTCAAGAAATGGAGGCACTATTTGATCCCAAAGGAATTTTTGGTATATACTGACAACCATGCATTAAGTTTCCTTAATTCACAAGAAAAACTCTCTATCAGACATCTAAAATGGGTAGAATAGTTGCAGGCCTACACCTTCAACATTAAGCATAAGAAGGGTATAGAAAACAAATTTATTGATGCCCTTAGCAGAAGGGTTGGTCTAATTAAATAAATACAACTTCAAAGTGTGGGAGTTGAGTCCCTCAAATACCTGCACCCTGACGACCCTGAATTTGCAGAGATATATCAAATCTGCACAAAGATGGTTGGAAGATACCATACTGAATTTTCTAAATATCTGATTTAGAATGGACTCCTATTCAAAAGAGCTCAACTATGCATCCCAAAATGTTCAAAGAGGACAAAAATAATAAGGGAGAAACAGTATGGTGGCCTAGGAGGTCACTTTGGCATTGATAAGATAGTAGACATGGTGAGGAGAAGTTATTTTTGGCCTAAGATGAACAATGATGTCAAGAAGTTCATAGAAACTTGCACCATATGTCAGCAAGCTAAAGGTGTGTCAACCAATCAAGGACTATATCAACCCTTACCAATTCCTTCTAGACCATGGGAGTCCATCTCAATGGATTTTGTAATGGGGTTGCCTAAAACAAAGCAAGGCTTTGACAATGTTTTTGTAATAGTGGATAGGTTTGGTAAAATGGTCCATTTTGTACCATGTAAAAGAACAAATGATGCTTCACACATTGCACATATTTTCTTCAAGGAGGTAGTTAGGATCCATGGTCTACCTCAAAAAATTGTATCTGACAGGGATGTGAAGTTCCAAGGCCATTTTTGGAGGACACTCTTCAAGAAATTGGGAACTAATCTCACCCACAACTCTTCCTATCACCCACAAATAGATGGGTAGACTGAGGTAGTAAATAGATCCTTAGCAAATCTCCTAAGATGCCTAACCAAACAATATGCTTAGATTTGGGATACACTCCTTCCCCAGGTAGATTTTTCATTTAATGATTCCATGATCAGGTCAACCGGAAAAACACCATTTCAAGTAGTATATGGAAAAACACCATTAGACCTGATAGAACTATCATCTGACTTCAAAGTCAATGCTCAAGGCCAAGAACTAGCAGAACTCATCACAAAGGTGCATCATGAGGTCAAAGAAGCATTGCAAAGATCTAGTTTGAAGTACAAGGAACATGCTGATAAGAGAAGAAGAGAGATCCACTTCAAAGTGGGAGACAAGGTTTGGGCATTTCTAAGGAAAGAGAGACTACCTAAGGGTAGATACTCTAAAATTCATATGAAGAAATTAGGACCAAGGATTATACTCAATAAGATGGGTGAGAATGCCTATGAGATTTCTATCCCCCCAACCTTGCAAATATCTCCAATATTCAATGTTGCAAACCTCACCCCCTACAAAGCTAAAACAGATTCAACAAGTGAGCAAGGTGAGGAAACAAACATCAATGATGAAGACTATGTCACCAATATTCCTCAAATAAAATCACTAGAGTTGGAAGAAATATTGGACACCAAGCTATTGAAGCAAACCAGAACCAAGAAGTATATGCAGTACTTAGTCAAATGGAAAGGGCTCCCCAACATAGATGCAACTTGGCTGATCGAAGACCAAATCAAACAACATGGCACTTCGGTGGAATATTTAACCTCAAGTAGGAACTAGAGTTTTAAAATTCAAGGGGAGTGTGGTGTAGGAGCACCCACAATAAACTCAAAAAATAATGTTTATAAAATTCCTAAGAACATCTAGTTAGGTCAAATCTTCTATCTAGGCATCTAGACCAAGTTTGTAAGACCTAGTTCCAAGATTGGTATAACTATAAGCCCTTGGTCAACTATGGTCAAAGGTGGTAAAAAGGCCTAATCAATTAGGATTTTTTTTATTTTCATTTTTTTAATACTTTAGATCCATGTTGGATCACTAGATTAGGTCTAGACCAAGTTTGGTCACCTAGAATGCAAAATTGCAAAAATGTTGTAAAAGTTGCTTAACAACTTCGACAACTTTTGCTAAAAGTTGTAAACAAAGCCCCCAACGGTCATATGGTTTGAAATTCAGTTTTAACTAACTGGGGAAGCCTTCATAAGCCCTTTTAAGTGGGTGGAAGGTAACAATGTGTAATTTGACAATTTGAATCAATAAAATATCAACATTTCTCTGTAATTCCCACAGAGAACTAAAGTGTACGGATGGGTACAGATAGGAGGGTGTGAAAATATGAAACCAAAAGTTGGATCCTAGAATATACTTTCATTTTCAATTGGTCTCATGTTCTAATCTATCCTAGTTTGTGAATTATCTAGTTTTTAGTGGGATTGCCTGGATTGAAGGCCTAAAACCAAGGTTCCCAATATGGCTTGATTGTTTGGACCAATTCCACCATGGGAAATTGATGCCCCTTGGTGGAATTCAACCTTTGTCAATTTATTTTCATATTTTTCAGGCTAGAAGTGTGGATTTGTAGGGGATTGGATTTTTTGTAATGCCCTAGGTGTACATCTCTGTGTGTGCACCAGTCAGTGACTTAGAAAAATCACCATAACTCTTGGTTGGGGATTCACCAAGACTCTAAAATCTATATTTTGAGTCCTTTTATATGCCATCACATGCTCCCACAATTAGTTTGTGCATTTTCTTGGAGGGAAGAGCACTTGTAGTGCAATTGGAGACCTAATTAGGCCTATTAGTCTGGTCTAGTTTTTTTGTTTCAGCATCCTCCATTTAACTTCATATCTTGGTGATTGGATATGTTCCTTAAAGCCCAAAATGGTGTCAAAATCTCCAACCTATTTCATAGCTCATGTGGAAGCATTTTGACTTATGTTCAAAATTCCTTCTAGGGAAGGCTACAAGCCTAGCCATTGGTTTGTGAAGCAACTAGTATGTGTGGGTTTCTTGTAAGTGAAAGAACCATTGGAACTAAAACAAATAGGACCTAAATAGGCTGATTAGTGATTGTAGGCCACCCCTAGTCTTGTGAGTCATTTCATGGGATTTGGTTTCTTATTGAGTTAAGGGAACACCTTAGCAAGCTTTGGGCATTGGTGTTTAGAACCTTATGGAACCTAGTGATTAGGCTATCCTTGAGATTTGGGGTTGTGATAGCCTCACTCCTTATGCATTATACACTTGGGATAAGTGTAGGGTACTTGAACTTCAAGTTGGTGTATTGAGTACCACAATTCTTACCAATTGCACACTGTTTAAGGCTTCTGACTGCCCACTTTGCATCACTTTGGCTTTCTATTAAGTGTTGCAAGTAAAAATTTCTTATTAAATGATGGGTATATATATATATATATATATATATATATATATATATATATATATATATATATATATATATATATATATATATATATATATATATATATATATATATGTTTTAACGAATGAGATAAGATAAAATTTATATGCAAGTGAAATTTTAATTGAATAGGTGATGTTGCAAGAAAATTGTAAGTTGAACATAATTGATTTATATATGTTGAGGATTATATTTCTTGGATTACTGAGAGAGATACCCTATCCCATTATAGCTCTTTAGTTTGTGCGATTGAGAGAGATACTTATTTGAAACTCTTAAAATGTTAGATGCTCACTACTTTATTATGTTATGCTGATTACCTTGTGACATTATTATAGTCTTGTATTTATGGTTAACCTTGTTTTATGAATACTAGCAAAACATGATGACAATTAATTATATGTCTTATTAGGTAATGGATATTTGATGTAGTTATGATGTTATGGTTTCCTATTAAGTGCTGAAAGTAAACTTCTTAATTACATGTGTGTATATATATGTATTCATGAATGGGAAAAGTTAAAGTTTATGTGCAAAAGAATTTCAATTGATAATGTGATGTGCAAATGATTTGTTAAGTTGTTTATAATTGATTCATATATGATGTGGATTTATATTACTTGGACTATTGATGTTGGATTTGTATACACCTAAAAATGGTCACCTAGACTATTAGCCCCTTGCTAGCATTTTTGCTAAAATCATAAATTGCTTGTTCTTGATCAAATCCTAGCTTTATAATTTATTCGATTATTTTCTATGGGCTAACCATTTTATCCTAAGTCTTTATTTATTTATTTAAAAGGAATATTTCCTCCCCTTTTAATAAATAAAAAGACCCCACTTTTCCTCTTATCCTAAGTTGCACAAATAAAGCATTATTCTTATTTTATAAAAGGGAAAAAACACTTTTTGTCTCATATGGACACAAAAGTCAACTTTTATTTTCCCATTGGAAGATATTTGTGCACATGGATTGCTCCTCTTTTAAGCTCCACCATTGATTAAATATTTTGCCTCTTAATCTCCATGGTCCATTCCTTCTCATTTCTTATAAAAGGAGAGCTCTCTTCTTCATTCGAGATCCCCAACTTTTTATGCTAATGTTATGTTGCGGGTTTTCTAGGTACATTTGGAGCTTTTTTAAGATTTGGAGCATTCTTGGCTTTTGCATCTACATACTACTCTAGTTTCATTTCTTACATAGTAGCTTCATTGTCATGGCATTCATAGCTTCATACTTAGCTTAGTTTCCTTTATGCTTTAGATTAATTCATCTAGCTTAATTAGGAAGGCTTGGTAATACTTGTTCTTTCCTTTTCATAGCATAGCTTGTACTTTCATTTCCATAGACTAGCTTGCATCTTTTAGTCTCATAGATTAGCTTGCATTGCATTGCATTCATTTGATTCTTGGGGATATTGGCATTCTTGCCCTTGTCTTCATTGAATCTCTCATTGCATGGTTTACTAGCAAGGTTATTAGCTTAATAGCTCTAGCTGAGAGCATTCTTAAAAACCCTTGCACTCCATGCCTAGGGAGCTATGGATCAATTTTTGAGACCTCATTCTTTTTCAATTTTCATCAATTTTCAGCTTTATTTTAGATCTCTAATTTTTCTATCTTAGAGTGTCGCGTGACATTTTTCCAGTGTCGTGCGACAATTCTTTGTATAGTGTCATGACACTTTACCAGTTAAAAGTGTCGGCCCCTTTGATAGAAAGTGTCACACTGTTTGAGGAGTTCTATCACCTACATATAGCGCGAGCTATCGCCTAGAGATAAAGTGTCACACCCGTATATGGAAAAGTGTTGCATGACATTTCTGGTGACTGTGTTGTCGCCTGTACCCAATAGTGAGCTATTTTTGAGCTGTTTTAGTTATCTTGCAAGTTTTGGGTTCTTTGCTATCTTTTTGAAAATTTTGAAAATTTTTAGCATTTTCAAATTTGTGCCACTCTGGAAAATGGGTGCCCATTTTTGAGAAAATTTTGCAAATGGTATCAAAAAATTGAAGTGTGATATATCATTGGAAAGGTCTTTCCAAGCCTAATCCAACATGCTAGTTTCATTCTCAGATTTTACCATTTGATTAGCTATTTTACTTGCAGATTATTTGATTTTTGATGTGCTAACCCTTGTGGGCCTAACAAGTTGTGGTTGTAGGTGCACTTGCTTGAGATATTTTTCCAAAAGAACACATGTCAAAGAGGGCTACTAATGGTTTTTGCAGGGCTTCCCTAAGCATAAAAACCAAATCAAGTTCTTGTTTAACTGCTTTCTTTATTTAGTGCGGCATATACTAGTTGTTTTATTTCATAGGCACTTAATACCTTGTTGTAGGAATTTTGAGGTGGTAGGAGAGTATGCTCTTCACCCTTGTGGTGAAACAAAAATCTTGACCCATCTTGGGATTTTGAAAGCAAGGGGGTAACTAAATCTTTTCTTGGTGTGTTTGGGAGAAATTTTTGAGATAGCGGAGTATGCTCTTCACCCTTGTGGTGAACCAAAAACCTTGAACTTCAAGAATTGATCCACTTTTTGTTTAGATTTAGAATCCTTTAGTGGGCCTACTCTTGAGAAATAAAGAGGAATGACCCAAGTGGGGACAAGCCTTTTTCCGGCTCTTCCAACCCACTATAATCTCAAGGCTATCAAGGACACAAAACCTTGGTAGACATAACACTTGTCTTCGCTTGATGTGAGTAGCTCATGGGATTGTGACCATGAGAAAAACATTGAGAAAGAATGCTTAAGGTACTCTTGAGGCCACGAGGTCCTAGTCCTTTATGAGGAGAAAGAGGGGTGTTATGAATGGAAGCCCTTACTATGAACCATTAGTTAGAATCCACCTTATTTTAGCTACTTAGCTTCTTGGTGCAAGGATTGATCCAAGTGGACTTACTGGGATCACCCCAAGACACTCACCATATGTGTTCCTTTGGTTGTGTTTTTGACACTTCCATGACAACGCCAATATCTCTTGTGGGCAACCACTTGGTGTGAGGCAAGGGAGCATCAAGTTGTGGGCCACATTGCTAAGTAATGAGCCTTGTCCTTCTAGGTAGTAATTGCTTGAATTGTCTTCGATTGTGCTATACTAGTGTAAACATTCTTAACATTCAAATAAATAGTAGCATTCATAAGGTTTTCTATTTTGATATCACAAGTGCTTGTCTTGGCAAGGTTGCTTTTGCCCTTGTTTCAAGTGTTATATGACATGTTTGATCCTATACTATTTGCAAACCTATCTTTTATCTGCTATTACTGCTTGTCAAACTAAGAAATTGCACTATCCAACCTTTGAACTTGATCAAAATGCTTCAAAACTGAGATTTTTATGTTCACTAGTTAAAGAGTCATACGACCCTGAAATAGTGTCGCACCCTGCTCTAAGAAATATCGCGCGATAGTTCATCCCTGCATAATTGTCACCCCGCTTACCTAGAAAGTGTCACCCAACCTTATTGGAAACTGTCGCTTGGCTTAGGGAGAAGTGTCACCTTGCTATAAACTATCACCTTGTCTACCTAGAAAGTGTCACACAAAACCTTTTTGCTGTCTTGTTGCTGTTGCAATCCAGAGCTGCTAAACTTGCATTTTAACCTATCGTAGAGTGTCTTTTTCTATTCTTACTTGAAGCTGGTCTATTATCTGCATGCTCAGACTTGTTCTAGATTGAAACAAATGAGCTAAAACTATTGGATTTGAGCTTAATGAATGCTACTCTTGATCACTTGTCGCATCACAGTTACCTCTCTAGCTACTTTCTTATTGAGCTTCTTGCTCACTGGTCGGCTCTAGTCAATTGATTGTTGTAAGTGCTTGAGAACTTTTGACAAGCCATCTCTCTATTGTTCTACTTTGACAAGTGATCTTTATTAGCTTTCCTTATCTCAAATCTGAGAAACTTTGTCTCATTCTATTAGTCAACCAACATCTCTTTTCATGCCGGTTACAACTCGGTCTCAATTTGAGTAAGAGAGTCATCCTCCGTTCAATTATACACAGTTACCTTCTCCAACTAGATGCTCACAAGCGCCCATTAGCAACAATAGTTCTAGTTCTAACCAATCTGAGGATTCTAAGGCTACCCTATGGTACAAAGGAGATTTCCTCTTTTCCGCATTCAAGACCCCCAAAAACACAGACAATGTCTCACTCACTTTGACCGAACAAGAAATATTCCAATGCTTGCAAGAACACTTTGAGCATAAGGATAACCAAGCACACTTAGACAAAGAACACAATCAACAAAGGATGGATGCTGCTAGGCACATGGATTATAGAGGGACATTTCATGAGCAACCTGAGACTAGTAACTATGAGCATAGACCTCTTTTTAATGGCAACAATGGAAACAATACGCCACCAAGATCTCCTTCAAGACCTACTTTTGGTATGCCTTCTTCAACTCCTAGACCTCCTCCCTCTCAACATGAGGTAGAGGCTGATGATGAGATTTCTAGTGAGGATCTTATGAGATTTGAACAAGATGTGGTCTCCCAATGAATGATGCATAAGCTTTTAGAGTGTAATGGTGATCAATATTTTCAATATATGACTTCTAGAGGATACAAGCTTCCTCCTGGCTATGATGTTAGACAAATTGTCCAACAAAGAGTACCAACTGAATTGGAAGTCCTTCAAGAAGAATTGCGTCAGACAAATCAATGCCTTACCCAAATGGCAATAGAAAGAGAGCCTCCAAAGGTCTCTTTTGTAGAATCAATTTGTGCTCTTTCTTTTGATAAAAATCTATACATGGTCCCGTTTCCTAGGGATATTGAGGTTCCCAAATATGACAAGTATGATGGAAATGGTGATCCCCATGACCATGTGTGTCACTTTTATGCTCTTAGTATGGACTTGCCTCATGAAGACACATTTCTTCTATGATTATTCCCTCAAACCTTAAGAGGCCAAGCTTTAGAATGGTTTGTGAAATTGACACCACCTCTTAAGACTTTTGATGAGTTGGCTCAGCGATTTACCTAGCATTATTCTTACAACATCCAACAACCTGTCACCATGATAGATCTCGGTAATCTAAGACAACATCAAGGTGAGCCATTTGCAACTTACTTACAATGTTGGAGGTCATTGTATTCTCGATATCCTCATTAGCTACCCAAAAGAGGAAAGATTGACATTTTCATCAACACACTTGTGCCTGAGCTATATTATGATCTAAGGAAACAACTATTCTCCTCTTTCAATGACATGGTTGAAAGTGCATATCGAATTGAGGATGTAGCTATAAGAAAAGGGGATATTGTTATTAATAAAGATGTTAAAGGCAATGGAAAAGACAAGAACAAACCTTGGAATAAGAACAAATATGTTGTTAATGATGGGGTTGTTGACACTCCTAAAGTTAAAGAGCCTACTTTCAATCTCTCCAATGCTATCTATGCAGCAAAACAACAAGAAGCTGCTAATGCTCACAATGCTCCTAAACCTCAATATGCAGATAAGCCTAAGAAGTCATTTCGAAAGTGAGTCTATACCAAGTTGGCAGAACCTTACGATGTGATCCTCAAGACTTTGGCTGACAATGGATATCTTACACTTCTCGATAAACCTGGTAATTGGGATCCGCTAAATAAGCCTGATTGGTGGCGAGAGGATTCTTATTGTCATTATCATAGAAAAAAGGGACATCCTACAGAAAATTGTTTTAAGCTTAAGGATGATATTCAGGATCTTATTGAGAATGACACAATCTCCACTGATGGCTTAACAAAAAATTCTGATCACATAGCTTTCAAAGATCCTCTACCTAAGCATGATAAGGGGGAGACCTCTCAAGCACATAAGAAGAATCATGATGCAAAGATCAATTACACATATCCTTCTAATACACATGTGATTAACATGGTAGAGCCCATTGAGAGTATTCTAATGATGAGGTCTCAAGATGATAATAAAGCTAATCATGGTAAGCCAAAGTTGGTCTTGCAAACATGTGATAGTTCATCTTCCCGAAGTGAGACACTGAATGTTGTTACTAGGGGGCAAGCCAAGATTGTCCTTAAAACTATGCAAGATCCCAAGCCAGCCTTGCCTTCCAAACAAGCGGCTCCTTCAGCCACCCCTAGCTATGATCTTGTCCAACATTTGCAAAAGACACCAGCACAAATATCTATCCTTGAGTTGCTTCGGTTATCCCCTTCGCATAGAGAGATTCTTGATGAGGCTCTATGTACAACATGTGTTCCCAATGACATTGATCCAGATCAATTCTAGGCTATGGTCAACCACATTTCATCTCCGCTATCTCTCTCCTTTTCTGTAGAAGATGACATATCTATTGCTCACCTACATAATCTAGCTTTACACATTGAAGTTCTAGTCTACAATACTTGAGTCCGATGAGTCCTGATAGACAATGGTGTAGGGTTAAATATTGTTTCTTTCAATGTCATACAACAATTGGGTTTGTTAGAATTTGCTGTGGATTCTAAGAAGAAGATTACTATAAAAGCTTACAATGAAGTGGAAAGATCTTCCAAAGGTCTTGTCACGCTGCCTGTCTGAGTGGGCCCTATCACGCAAGATATTAGCTTCCAAGTATTGGACATCCCACTCGCATATAACATTCTTTTGGGTCATCCTTGGATCCATGACATGAAGGTTGTTCCTTCCACTTATCATCAGTGCATCAAATTTCCATACAATGGCACTGAAGTTGTGATTCTTGGAGACCATACTATTGCTATTAATCCTCTTGCTACTACTGAAAAATTTGTTCCTCACAATGAACCTTCTGTTGATCCTAGTATGTCTCTAGTTGCTGCTGAGAAAACACTTAAGATGATGAGCCTTGGTATGGGTGAATATATGCTGGATTCCTTTGCTTCTATACCTATTTCTCCTAGGTCATATGGGAGACCTTATGATCAGATGAAGCCTTCCACTTCTACTATGATGATCTTTGATACTTTTGTTCCTTCATCCATTCCTTTAGAAGTAGAAAGAGAAGAGCAAGTTGTTCAAGAGTGGATCTATAGAGAGGATTCTAGAAATACTCCCATGCTCAATAATTCAGACATAGATATAGATGAGTCACCACTACACACTATGGCTCACATGGGAGATGATCTTCCTTCTACTTCACTTCTTTGGGGAGAAGAATGTATATCTACTGATGATATGGCTAAGGCCTCAATGTGTAGAAATTATGTGCCTAAAGAATCATTGCACTATGATAGACAACGTCACAACATTGCATAGCTACTACAAAGAGGTGATCTCTCACATAATGACATGAGTATCTCTACTTCTCAGCATCTTAAGCCTCTTCCAAAAGATTCTTCCATGACAGATATGGATGTTGATGTAGTTCATACCTCTCATAACCCATCCAATGTAGTTGATGAGTCTCGTGCAGGGTCTGATGAGTTTGTTCCCCATATTGCCTTAGTAGACTATGTTGGTCCTTCTATGACAAATCTAGATCTAGCTAATTTTGGAGCTTACCCTATAGGCTCAACTTCTCTTATCACTAGAGATGACACCTCTCACATAAATGTTGTTGAACACATCACTTCATTTCATCTCACATCAATACCTATTACTTCTTCCACCAGTGAACTAGCAACAAAAAAGATTGAATCAGCAATCAAGTATCATAGTCATGACATCAAAAGAAAAGAGCAATGGTTGGATGGAGAAAACCACATTGTGGCGGTATTTGAACCTAAGAAAAGTAAAAATAAAAATTTGCTCAAGAATACCGATTATCAAATAACAGATGACAAGCTGATTCTCTACAAAAAAATGGTGCACTACTTCAAGCATGATCTCATATCTGTTACACTTCATCCCATTCCTAGAGCTGAGAACAAAGTTGGTAATGCCTTGGTTACTTTGACATCCATCTTACAAATGAAAAAGCATAAATTTTGCTTCAAGTTCCTGGTGGATGAATTACGCTATCCTGCTCACAAATCTTACAATCCTACCATCTTTTCCTATCTTCCACCTCATATTCCTCCTACAAATCTGCCATGCCATTCTTCCCGCCACCCCTTACACTTTGCCTTTGTCTCTGGTGACTTGTATAGGAAGGGTCTAGATGAAACTCTCCTTAAGTGTCTAGAAATAGAGGAGTCAAAAAAAGTGCTAGCTGAAATCCATGATGGCATATGTGGATCACATTCTAATGATCCTCTGCTAGCTCAGACATTGCTTAGGGCTATTATTATTGGTCGAACTGGTTGAGATCTCCTATCATCACAGTTGCAGCATTTGGGCCTGGGGCCTATCAGTTCTCTACCTCAGAGGAAATAGATTCTTGATGCTCGTTTCCGTCTGGGGCATTCTTTGTACATACTTTATGATCCTAAAAAAATTACAAAAAAAATTCATATATGATGCTGAAAAAATCCAAAAAAATCCAAAAATAAAAAAAATAGAAAAAAATAGAAAAAGTGCCTTGGTGAAAACCTGGAAACAAGTGCCTTGGTAGAAAAAATACAAATTTTTTTTATAAAAAGTCTTGAAAAAATTTGCAATAAATCTATCAAGTGGTGAAAACCTAGAAATAGGCACTGCTTGAGACCCTCTACACCTATGTCTATCAATCTTGCATGGCACTCATTCGCTCCACTTCTCACTTTGCCTCTCCTAGCCTGGAATTGACTCTTGTCTTAGTCTAGGGGGCATACATTGTTTTAAGCTTATCTTGGGTCTCTTTGTCCATCTGGGTTTCTTAAGCACCTCACAAATAGTGTTTTTCAACACCACCCCAACTGTCTTTTTCAACACTACCCTAGCTTTGAGTGTTTCTCAACACTTATCAGATGTCCTACCCTTAGTCTAGATGATGTGATATTTCTCACCGCCAGATGCGATACTCAAAGTTTGATTCTATGACCTACACACATGCACTTAAACACTTGACTCACTGAGATTTGTTTGACTTTATTTCTTTGTGTGTTGTTTGTGATGATTTCTTTGCTGAGTGTTCTCCCCCTATGATCATTTTCGATGATGCATAGCTAGAAAACTGAGGGAATGAGAACATGTTTTATTTTCTTTCTACCTATGGGTATATTTTGTTGATCCTTACTGTCATTAGCATTTATGCTGGTCCTACTTGACACTAGGGATTGACAAGGTATTATCCTTGATTGTTTTGTGAGTGCATGCTTATAGTCATCTTGACTTTCGTGTGTCTTGATACAAGCATAATCTCACCATATCAAACTTAGGTAATCTCACTGCACTAGTCATCTTGACCTACATGTCTCTGATGCCTAGGTGAGATTTCCACATTTCTATCTGATATAGATCATATTTAGATTCACATAATTATGCTAGTGTGTATTGTATGATCTTGCGATGCTACCAATAATGCTCAATGATGAATATTAGATGTCTATTGGCTTTGTAACCTTGCAAGTAAACCAATTTTCATTTAGCTTGCATTCTTAAGTTCATGTTAGTTAGTTTTGCATCTTGCATATGGAGAGAGCTCTTCTTTATCTTTCATGGACTTATTAATCAACTGCGTTCACCTTTCGCTTCTTCCTGATCATGTCTTTCACTTCTAGTCTTTCATATCCCATCATTTTCCTTTCATTTTAGGATCAAAACCAAAATCTAAGTTCACCTTGATCATCCAAATCACCTTTTCCCCCTCTTTCATGTAGTTGGCTGACCTTTTGAGGCCTGATCCTTCAATCTTCGCTGCGGCATTCTTCACCTCTTCATCCCCATCTCTTTCAAACTTCCAGTCTTTCATTCACTTTCAAATCCCAAGTTCAAATTCTTCCCCTCCATGGTGTTTTTGGGTTGAGGGACCACTTGGTTCATGCCTTGGGTCCCATGTGTGGGGCATCTCTTCACTGCTTGATGGTTATTCTGTTATCTTGCATCTTCGATTATGATTTCTAGTGATTTGATCATGCTGCTCTTGCTTCTGCTTTCCCTCTACTTGGATTTCACTTTCGATCTTGAGGGGGAAGACACATCATATCTTATTGGCTATTTCTTTACTAAGTGTTCAGTACTATCGCTACCAGGCTGACCATGTAGGATTTTCTATCTCTCTACACTTCATTCTTTGGAGTCAGAACACTATTGCTTGCCTTCTTGGCTATCTCTTACTTTCTTGGCTGATCTAAGTTATTTTGTGATCCCAAATCGATCTCACATTTCAACTTCATTCTTTGACTACATGTGTTCCCAGATTGATCACACATTAGTCAAAGAGGGGCAAATGTATACACCTAAAAATGGTCACCTAGACTATTAGCCCCTTGCTAGCATTTTTGCTAAAATCATAAATTGCTTGTTCTTGATCAAATCCTAGCTTTATCATTTATTTGATTATTTTCTATGGGCTATCTATTTTATCCTAAGTCTTTATTTATTTATTTAAAAGAAATATTTCCTCCTCTTTTAATAAATAAAAAGCCCCCACTTTTCCTCATATCCTAAGTTGCACAAATAAAACATTATTCTTATTTTATAAAAAGGGAAAAAACACTTTTTTGTCTCATATGGACACAAAAGTCAACTCTTATTTTCCCATTGGAGGATATTTGTGCACATGGATTGCTCCTCTTTTAAGCTCCACCATTGATTAAATAGTTTGCCTTTTAATCTCCATGGTCCATTCCTTCTCATTTCTTATAAAAGGAGAGCTCTCTTCTTCATTCGAGATCCCCAACTTTTTATGCTAATGTTATGCTGCAGGTTTTCTAGGTACATTTGGAGCTTTTTGAAGATTCGGAGCATTCTTAGCTTTTGCATCTACATACTACTCTAGTTTCATTTCTTACATAGTAGCTTCATTATCATGGCTTCATACTTAGCTTAGTTTCCTTTATGCTTTAGATTAATTCATCTAGCTTAATTAGGAAGGCTTGGTAATACTTTTTCTTTCCTTTTCATAGCATAGCTTGTACTTTCATTTCCATAGACTAGCTTGCATCTTTTAGTCTCATAGATTAGCTTGCATTGCATTGCATTCATTTGATTCTTGGGGATATTGGCATTCTTGCCCTTGTCTTCATTGAATCTCCCATTGCATGGTTTACTAGCAAGGTTATTAGGTTAATAGCTCTAGCTAAGAGCATTCTTAAAAACCCTTGCACTCCATGCCTAGGGAGCTATGGATCAATTTTTGAGACCTCATTCTTGAGTGTTCTTGAATGTAATGATTCATAGAAGTGTGACACAATTTTAGCACATAGGATTTAGTGTAGGGAAATAGACCATGGTACCTTTTATCGAGGATCCAAACATAGGCCAATGTGAATTTAGTTCAAGCCAAGGTTGCATCTAATGAAAGAAAAAACCTCATTGTGTTGTATTTATTTTGTAAATGTAATGAGATTGTAATGTTTTTAATTTAATTTGTAATTTGTAATTTGTTTTGTGAAGTGCTCAAGTGGAAATGCCATGTGACTTGTGGTGTATAAAGTGTTTTGTGTCAATTGACACTTGTAATGTACATGTAGCCATGACATAACCCACTTGACTTTGGATGCCACTAACCTAGGGTAGTACCCTTTAGGATCCCAATGTGAATCCCTTGGTTAGGGAGCTTGAGGAGATGTCTTGTCACAAATTTTCGAATTTGAACTTGTCATGAGTTTTTGGGGGGTTGAAAAGGTGCCTAGGGGTGTGTTTAGGCTTTTTTTAGCTAGCCCACTTGGTATACCTATGGGTAAGGGTCATTTTTAACCATAGGATAACCCATACTTGACCAAAAGACCTATCTAAAAGTTGGATTCCCTAGATGGCCGAAAATCAACTTTTGAAACCAGGCCTTGGTAAGAACACCATCCATTAGAATGATAGTCTTTTGCCCACCTTTTGGGCAAACGAGGTATTTTCTAGAAATCTTGTAAGGGGCTTAGGGAAAACCACCCAATGAAAAAGAAACCTTATCTCTGTAATACCCCAAAATTGGCACCTATTAAATTCAATCAATTTTGGTGCATTTTCATCAATTTTACATCTCCAAAGTCCTAGTTTCCTAGGCAATTTTCTCTCTCCTACTTGACTTAATTCAACTTGATGTCAATTGCAAAAACCCTAATTGCATTAATCAAATATTAAAATTAATTCGTAAAGTCTTCGACTTTTATTAGCTAAATTACCCCTATGATAAATTAATTTAATCCTAAAGTCCTAAGTACTTGGAATTAAATTAGAATCTACCCCCTTTAGCTAATTACCCATAAAAAAGGAATTAATAATTACTTGTTATTTGAATGGACACTCATTTTTTGAATTAATAATTCAACATATTTGAAAAGTCCCCTATGTGGCAAATTCCATTCTTTTACTTAAGTAATTCAATGCATTTTTGTCTTAAATGGAAACAAAGGGTCAAGAGTTTCAAATCAAGAACCCCTTCATTCTCTTATTAGGCTTTTCTATTTAATGAACCTCATTTCTTCATTCGAGAGAGGCAATGGTTGAGAGTAAATAAAATATAGTATTTTTGTGTCTCAATTTTATTAATTCAAAGCTTTTTATTGCATTAATATAATTTTCTCATTTTAGCTTAATATTGCACCTCATTTTAGAATTAATTTTCTTAATTGTTCATAGCTTAATATCATTTTCTACTTGCAAGTCCTTTAGAATAATCTACATTTCATATCTCTTTTAAAGCTCTTAGATTAAATTGCATTCATTTAGTTCAATTTCAGTTTGTTTATCTTCATGGCTTTTGAAAATCCTCCATTGTAGGACTAGTCTTTTAGTTGTTGGCTCTCGTTCTGAGAGTAATTAAACACCCCGTCCACATAGGAGGCAACAGGTCGCATCACTATGAATTTTAGATTGAGTAATTCATACTCTCTCTCATAATTTGATCATATGAGTAATGACTATGTTGCGTGTGTAGTTGGATTTGAGGTCCCCATTCCATCACATACATTTTGGTGCTCACCGTGGGGCAGAAAATCTAATTTCTGGCCTCATTCTCATTATTTTCTGATAGGAATTTAAGTTCTGTCATGTGTCCGTATTATCTGTGTATGGATTCTCACGTGAGAATCTAGAGTGTCCCATGTGAAGATTTAATCCTTTTAGCACTCTCTCACATGAGCTTTTGCATCATGGCACAACTTCCTGTACTTTCTCACGCACTGTGGAGTACTTCCTTGCATGATATTTAGATACAGTGGTTTAATTTTTTCAGTTTCTATCTTTCCTTGTTTGGATTTTTGACAGTTTCCTATTTTCTATTGTTTATTATTTATCTATTATTTTCATAGCATAACAATTTTTTGCAGGACATTTTCTGAAGAACTTAAAACATGCTAATGGTTTGATTGCAGGAAGATAGTCGAAGACTTGCTAAAATGTTGTGTCTATTTCTTGCTTTCATTCACATAGTCTAAATAGGGCTCCGTTAAAATTTCTTGAGGATTTTGATAGTGAGTAGGGAATTTGGCTCTTCATTACATGGAGGTGATGACCATGAATGAACCCAAAATCCTAATGATCTTACTAATATAACAAATTCTTGGGGAAGCGGAGAAAGGTAGTGAATCTTTATAATTCTATTAGCCAGGGGATTATGCTCTTCTCTCTTTGAGAGAAACAAAAACCCAAAAACTTGTAGTTATGGTGGAGTGAAGCTAACTCAATGATGAATCATTTTGATGTGTTTGGGTGAGGAAATAGGATAGAGAAGTATGCTCTTCTCCTTTTGGGAGAACTAGAAAATCTGACCCCCGAATCTAAACCAAGTCTAGTGTCACCTTTAGAGGGCCTGTCAAAAGTTGAACCTCCAGGAATGACCCAAGTGAGTACGCATCTATCGCTAATGATTCCACCTCACTCTAATAAAGAACATTTTTTTGAGTCTAAAGACTCCAAAACCATGTTAGCTTCCTTCTCAAGAGTTTGACTATCATCTTGAGAAGGCTCCATCTATTATACTGAGCGGTGCTGCTCCTAGTATGAATTTCAGGTGTTAGTGTGGTTGCAAAGCCTCAACCTTGTATCAGAGGCACTAAAGGTTAGCATGAATGAAAGCCTATTAAAAACTTTCCTTAGCTAGTGGCCTACCTAGTTCACCTCTGAAAGGAGTCATAATCTTTGCGCAGGGAGGGGGAAGAATCTCTCCCATAGATTCCCATCATAGGCATACACCTAGACACTTGAAGGTGGTTACAACATTAGCCCCTGCTACAAGGGTAACCTTTGAACATACACCATTGAGTCCTTGGAAACACCAAAAAATTGGGCTCCCTCTAGGGGGTGACATGGCTATGTGAGGTGCACATATGCGCATAAGCAATGCGAAAAAGGTTTTGGCTTCTCACCATTTTTTTTGTAGGACTAAGCTATATGTTTGTTATTGAGTCTTAAACATTGTCCAATCATTATCAAACAAAGACTCCCCTGATGCTATCAAGTTTCTTTGTCCTTGATAGGTCTATTAACAACTACTTCTTGTATCAAAACTACTTGATTTGAACCTTTGTGTCTTTAAACGAATGCTTGAAATCCTAAAATGAGATTTTTGATTAAACTGCTCTTCAAACCTATCAGGAAACTAGATTTTCTATTAGACATCAATTCAGGCTGTACCTCAAAATTCAACTTTAACCTCAAAAACTATGTCAGATTGTCAGATTTTTCACTTTTACCACGTGAAGTTTCACACTTCAGAGCACTTTCTCGTGTGAGACATTGTTTTCTCACGCAAAGGTTGGTGTTCTCTTGTGTGGCCCAGTACTCTCTCATGTAAGACTGTAGCTTAGTTTGCAAAAAAAGAGACTTGTTTGCCATTGACTATTTGACTTTTTATCTGATCTACTTTTTGTCTAAGGTCTATTTTTCTACTTTCATGTTGTTCACTATCAAAAACTAGTTGTTTTGAGTTAGGAATCGATCAATATTTTCTGTGACTCATGTCATCTCTTGTTGCTTTACCTTATATCTTTATACGTTTTGTATCTCATGTTGTGATAGTCTTATCTTGGCTATTCTAGCCACATCTTTTGATGATTCATACCAGGTCCATCTTGCATCTTGGCTGTTCTAGCCTTTATCTCCTTTGTGTTGTTCTTAGAGGCTGAGTCTAGCTTTAGCCCATGTCCTCTCTTGTTTCATCTTCATCTATGATTGTCACGACTAGAAGTGGCAAGACTTATCCCATTTAGAATCCTGATCAAGGTAGAAGCAAACCTCCTAATCAAGAAATAGATCCTCCTAAATCTATTGCAAAATCTAAACTTTGTGAGATATCCTTGATTTCCTCATTGAATACTTTGAAAGATAGTCCATCTCAACCATCACCTCTAGTGTTTCAAGAGTGTTTTAATCCATTGTTTGAAGTGCAACCTGGTTTCTCATTTCAAGACCAAGACAACTTGTTCTTCCAAGAGAACTCATTATTTCACAACTTTGGAAGACCTCTTCCTCAGTGTAATCCTATTATCATACCTATTGATCCTACTAAGAATAGTTCTATCATTGAACCTAGTGATATTGTTGACAATATCTTCTCACCTAAATTTGTTAAATCTTTTGATCTTGTTCATTCACCGAAGGTTACCATGGTTGTACCCTTTCCACATTGGACATATCATTTCACTGAGAATTCATGCACTGCACAAGCTTACAACAAGATGGGAGATCCATTTGATTTCCAACTAGGCAAGTATAGTCAAACCTTTGATCAATCTCACAACAATCAATATCATGGTCAATCCACTAATGACCCATGTCATGCTCAACCTCGAAATGAACAACCTCATGGTCCATCTCAACATGACCAAACTCAGTCCCATAATGATGATCAATCTCGAAGAAAACCACAAGGGGATCAACAAGCACCTATTTCTATCATCCTCCTCCATTCAATCAAAACCAAGATGACCAACAACAAGATCAGATTCAAAGTATTTATGAGATCCTTGGGAATGAAGATGAAGTGATAACTCAACATGATATAGACGCTGCCAAAGCTAATAAGGGTATTATTAAAATGATGGAGATCCTTCTTCTAGAGGAGAAAGAAAAATACTTCCTTGAGCTAGCTAAACAAGGGGCCAAGTTACCCTAAGACTATCAAGTTGAAACACTCATAGCTAAGGAAGAAGAAACTAAGACCGCAAAGTTGCAAAAGATAGTCCAAGAAATGCAAGATCAGATTAGTCAACTTGTGAGGAATAAAGACAAACCCACTCAAAATTTTATGATGGAAAGTATATGTCCTTTCCCTTTTGATAGAAGTCTTCATATGCCACCTTTTCCCAGACGTGTGGAACTCCCTAAATATAACAAATACTTGGGTACAACTGATCCCCAAGATCACTTGAGGGAGTTTGGTGCATTGTCCATGGAATTCATGCATGATCAAACATATCTTATGCACTTGTTTCCTCATAGTTTGGGCAGACAAGCTATGGAATGGTTCTCTAGATTGCCTACTGGTATTAAAACTTTTGATGAAATGGCTAATATTTTTCTCTAGCACTACTTGCATAATATTCAACATCTAGTCAACATCCAAGATCTTTGCAACTTACAACAGTGACAAGGAGAATCTTTCCTAACATTCCTCCAAAGGTGGAGACAATTATGTACAAGGTGTCCTTACAAACTACTAGAGTTTGAGAGACTCGGCATCTTCTTGGACAATCTTGTCCCAGACTTTGGATACCAAGTGCAATTGCAAGGTCCTCTTACTTTTGATAGTATGATCAAACAAGTAGTTCAGATAGAGGCCTTTATGATCAAGAAGGGAGAATTAACTTTGAATAAGGACAATAAACAAGGATTCTCCACAAACAAGGATAAATTAAAGACTACCAATAAGAGAAGAGATGTAGTAAATGATGGAGTAGTGGATAATGTTACTATGAAGCCTTCAAAGTATACTTTTAATCTTACTTCTAGTATACAAGCAGCTAAGGCTATCAAAAAGACCACAACAGACAACCAAAAAACTTCAAGATTTGCTAGGAACAAACCTTGGGCCTCTCAACCCAAGTGTGATTTCACCCCTTTGGGAGAGCCTCTTGATGTGGTCTATAAAAATCTTATAGAGAATCAAGTTCTTACTCCTTTAGAAAAGTGTACTTATGACCCACAACCAAGACCTCATTGGTGGAATGATAATGCTTACTGTGACTATCACCAAAACATTGGTCATAAGACTTCAACTTGTCTTTAGCTGAAACACAAGGTCCAAAATTTGATCGATAGTGGTGATATTGTTGTGGATGGCCATAACAAGAATTTAGACCACCAAGCTTTTAAGGATCCCTTCCCTCCTCATGAGAAGGGTGAGTCTTCAAATGCCTAGCATACCAATGCTAAAGTCAATTACACGTACAATAATAATGACAATGTTATTGGTATGATTGAACCTATCAAGATAGAGTATTGTGACATGATCACTTCTAGACGGAGCGACGATACTCCCAAATATAAGACTCCTTTTATCTTGCATAGCTCTACACCTGGTTCATTTGAATCTAAACATTCTCAAGACTATGCCAATGTTGTCACTTGATCGCGAGGGAGAGTTGTCTTGAAAGGTCCCAATGCTTCCATGTCTGCTTCAAAGAAAACTATGGATAAGAGACCTGATATTCCCACATCCGCTCTGAAGCAAATTGCGGATATGACTATTGTTGGCCCTGCTAACAAAAACACAAAATCTGTTCCTACGACTAGCTCAGCTAGTTATAGAATTTTAGATCAACTCCAATGAACTAAGGCTCAGATTACCATTTTTGAGTTGCTAAAGATCTCACCTGCTCACAAGAAGATTTTGGATAAGGCCCTTGCTGAGGCAAATGTTCCCAAGGATCTTGATCTCAACCAGTTCCAATCTATGGTGGGTCATTTGACTTCACCTCACTATCTATCCTTCTTTGAAGAAGATGACCACTCTTTGAGTCACCCACATAACACTCCCTTGCATATAGAGGTCATGATAGGTCCTAAGCATGTCCATTGAGTGCTCATAGATAATGGTGCTGGTCTTAATATTTGTTCCACTAAACTGCTCACTCAACTAGGATATGATGAGAATTGCATAGATCCTCACAAAAAGATTACCATTAAAGCTTATGATGAGGAAGAATGCAAGTCCCAAGGCTTAGTCGTGCTACCTATCTGTGTAGGTCCTATTGAGAGAGATGTTACTTTCTAAGTGCTCAATATTCCTCTTGCCTACAATATCTTGTTGGGTAGGCCTTGGATTCATGAGATGTAGGCTATTCCATCCACATATCATTAATGCATTAAGTTTCCATTCCATGGAGTGGAAGTCACTGTACCTACGAATACTAATTTCTCTTGCAACACTCTTGCACAAATCACAAATAGCTTTGTTCTAGCAAATAGAGAATCCACTGAGTTTTATGATGCTAAGCTGAAAGAAATGGAACAAACTTTGAGGCTTAAGGATACAGGCATGAGATAATATGGAATGGAACATGTGCTATCATTGGCTTCTCTACCTCTGTCTCCACACTCTTATGGGAGACCTTCTGAAGACAAAAAACTTTCTAATGCTCCCCCTCAAATAGTTTATGATGGCACCTTTGTAAGAGCCTCTACACCTTTAGAAGATGAGGATGAAGAGGGAGCTATCAGAGCATGGATCTATAAAGGAAAATCAATATTTGAAACAACCACTCCATCTATAGATTTAGAGGAAGAACCATACAGTGAGGCCTTCAAAATCATGAAGCACTTCGGTTATAAGGGGAGTGATCCTATAGGGAAAAATGATAATGTCTTACTAAAACCCATTGAAGCTATAGACCGCTGCACGAAAGATACTAGTGGCTTAGGCTTTAAAAAGACTCCCTTTCATTTGGGGACCAAGAAATTTGTGTCAACTCCTGAGCTTGAAGCTAAACCCAAACCTGAACAAGAAATTGAAGATGCCACTCCAGGAGTGAATCCAGAGGCCAACTCTGATGAAGATACATTTCCATATCCTATTCCTACAGATCTTGTGGCACTCTTTGCCGAACCTGATGAGCCTATCATACCTGTTCATATGATGGAGATAGATACTAATACTGATAATGATTCTGATAAAATTTCTTTAGTACACCAATTCACATATGAGGAATGGAAAGCAACACTAAATGATGATCCTGATTTTCAAGGTGAATGATATATACCACCTCATTTTCAAAAGTACTTTGAACAAGAACAACTTCAGCAAGCTATTAATGCCACAAGGGATAATAATGAGTCTGATGATGCTACTAATGAAATTCCTACATCAAGTACTGACTCACATGAATATGAGTTTGATTCTTTGTCTGATTCTACTTATGATGTAGACATAGATACTGTTCACGTGTATGAAAGACTCCTCAAAATAGGTGAAGTGTCTAGTGTTAGGCTGCATGAATTAGACACCACTAATGTTAACATGTCCTCTACTTCTAATGCAAGGTCTCTTAGAGATTCAAAAGCTCCTTTGGATGAGATTTCTCTAGGTCTTGACTTTCTCATCAGCTCTTTTGAGGGTTATACCGTGACTGCAGTTGAACCAGTCACTACTTCCCTTTCAGTCCACCGTCCTGGCTTGATAAACTAGAACTCCCCTTCTAAATCCAATGAAGTCCTAATGTTCCAGACTAATTATGATCTAGACTATTACCTCCATGCTATTGAACCTATGATTTCCTCCTCCAGTGAAAGTAGTGTCAACATGATAGAGGCAGATATCAAGTATCTTAGTCAAAAAATTAAAAGAAGAAAAAATAGGTGCTCTGATGGTGAAAACCACTTTGTGGCAGTATCAGATCCAAAAATAGTAAAAATAAAAGACATATCTAAGGTTGAAAACCTCTCTGAGGCACCCAAGGATGAGATACTTGATATGATTTTGAGCCATTTTCAAGAGAGTTCATCCATATTGATTGAGCTGACATAGTCGATCAATTTGGGTATAGAGGCTACTCCACAGTTTATTCATCTAGCACAATCATTGTCTGCTGAAGAAAAAGAAGAGTTCCCAAGATTATTTCAGAGAAAGAAAATAAAATTTGCATAGACCTACTCTGACATTCCTATATTAAACCCTAATCTAATCATGCATCATTTTTCCATCGCACTAGGCATCAAACCTGTTAAACAGAAGCTGCAAAAAATGCATCCACATGTAGCGCTTTTGTTTAAAGAAGATTTGAGAAAGCTTCTTAAGGCTGGCTTCATAAGAACTATTGATTATGAAAAATGGATTTCAAACATTGTTCCAGTCACTAAACATGATAAACCATTTGTGTGTGTATGGATTTCAGAGATCTGAATAAGGCATGTCCGAAAGATGACTTCCCACCACCTGATATTGATATGATAGTTGACATGACAACATGATATGAGATGTATTCCTTGATGGATGGATTTTCTAGCTATAATCAAATCAAAATTGCACTAGAAGATCAAGAAAAGACCACTTTTACATGTACCTAGGGCACCTTTTTCTAGAATGTCATGGCTTTTGGGCTTAAGAATGCTGGAGCAACATACCAAAGAGCTATTACTACTATATTCCATGACATGATGCATAAAATGATGGAGGATTATGTGGATGATAATTTAGCCAAAAGCATACAGTGAAGAACTCACCTCATAGACTTAGGTCCCATCATTGACCGCATGGAACAATTCAGTCTTAGGCTTAACCCAAAGAAATGTGCTTTTGTTGTTACTTTTGGGAAACTCTTGGGTTATATCATTTCAGCTAAAGGCATAGAAGTTGATCTTGAAAAGGTACAAGCTATTATGGACATGCCTCCACCCAAGAATATTAGTCAAATGAGAGGATTACAAGGAAGGCTACAATCTATCTGGTGTTTCATTTCACAATTGGCTAACAAGTCACAACCAATTACTAAAACTTTGCATAAGAATGTGACTTATGAATGGAATGAGGAATGTGACAAGGGACTTACTCAAATAAAAATATATATTGCTGATCCACCTATACTGATGCCTCCCATTCATGGGAAGCCACTTATACTATACATCTCCATAACAAACACATCATTGGGTGCTCTCCTGGCTCAAGAAGATCAAAACAATAAAGAGAGAGTCATATACTATATCAGCAAAACATTGATTGCCTATGAAATGAATTACTCTGTCATTGAGAAGGCTTGTTTAGCAGTGGTATTCACTTCCCAAAAGTTGCAGCATTATATGCTAGCTCATACCATGAGGTTTATTGCAAAAATTGATCCACTGAAGTACTTGTTGAGCAAGGCTACCCTCATGGGTACATTAGCAAAATGGGTAATGATACTTAGTGAATTTGACATTGAGTACATGGAAAGAAAAGCTATTAAGGGACAAGAAATTGCTGATCAGTTGGTGGAGTCTCCTTTAAATGATCATCAACCTTTGAGTATTGAATTTTGAGATGAATCCATCATGCTTCTCAGACACCAATCTTGGAGCATGTTCTTTGATGGATTATTCACTCAGCAAGGATCCGGTGTAGGTATTCTATTTGTTACACCTCAAAGATACTCATTGCCAAAAGCATATAAAATGTTGTTTCCCTACACAAACAACATAGTTGAATATGAAGCTCTCATTAATGGAATGAAGATGGCCCTTGAATGGCATGTGGATGAGCTCAAGGTCTTTGGAGACTCACAGTTAATCATCAATCAAGTCAATGATGTTTACCAAACTAAAGATGACAAACTAGTACCTTACAAAAGGATGGTGGATGATCTTAAATAGTACTTTGCACACATTTCTTTCCAAAAAATTCCAAGGGTAGACAATAAAGCAGCTGATGCAATGACCAATCTTGCTTTAATGTTACAAATGCCAGAAAATGACTTCAGACATGAGTTCCTGGTGGAGGCATTACATGACCCTGCCTATGATATTCCTGAATCCAAGATGATCTGTTCAGTCATTGGACATGATTCATCCCGCTACCACCATATCTTTTCCTACCTCTAGATTAATTCGGCCTTGTGGGCCTATAGAACAAGTATCCAAACACCAACGGGGACCACTCCTTTCACCTTGGTTTATGGAGCAGAGGCAGTATTACCTATTGAGGTCAAGATTATGACATTGTGAATCTCTTTGAGGGGCCTCATCACTGATGAAGATAATAGAATAACCCGGATTCAAGAGCTTGAGTTACTTGATGAAAGTCGAAAGGTGGCGTTTGATCATCTAAGAGAATACCCAAAGAGAATGTCTAAAGCTTAAAATAAGAAAGTCAGATAAAGGGAATTCAAAGTGGGTGATCTTGTCTTGAGAGAGAACACCAAAAATTAGCAACAGTGAGTCCAGAAAGGGAAATTTGAACCAAACTGGCTTGGTCCCTATGTCATTACTGCAACATTTGGGTATGGCGCTTGTCGACTCTCCACCACTAAAGGAGAGAAAATCAAAGAGCCTATCAATGCTCTTTAGCTAAAGAAGTTCTATAGTTGATACATTCTTGGCATGCTCATGTACATATTTATTGGTCTTGAAAAAATCCAAAAAAATGATATATCGCAAAAATCCTAAAAATTGCAAAATGTCCTGAAAAAATGATCATCTTAGTGAAAACTTGGTAAACATGCGCTTTGATGTATCTATTATCTTGGTGAAAACCTAGTAACTAGGCACCTTGATAATAATTTAAAAAAATTGAAAATTGAAAAAATACAAAAAAAAATTAAAATATTCAAAAATACAAAAAAAATTTTAAAAACAGAGAAAAGTACAAAAAAAATTGAAAAAGAAGAAAATGTGTCATTGATGAAAACTTGGTAAATAGGTGTCATGGTAGCAAAAATAGAATCTCTACCAAGATGGTGAAAACCTGGTAAATAGGTGCCTCTTGTTTCCTAAAGCTACATCTCATCTCAGTGTCACTTGGCTCTTAGTTTTCCACTTTAGTCTCTTTGTTTTCCTACTTTCCTGCTTTAGTTTGTTTCCTACTTTTAGTTCATTTCCTGCTTTGGTTTGCTAGCTCATGCACTTGCTTTCAGATTTTCCTCAACTCTTCAAGGATTGGAACTGGTTCACACTCGGGGGCATCTTCCTAGTCTAGGGGGCATTGTCCTATTTATTTTAGGAGTTTTGTTTGTGCATTAGTCACCAGTGGCTCTAACTACATTTTCCTGCTAATGTTTTGCTCATGTTTTATTCTCTCTTTCAAGAATCTTCCTTGTATCAGTCACTAGTGGTTCTCACTATGTTCACCTACTGATACTTGGTTCACGCTCTAATATCTTCCTGAGACTTCATCTCTCACAATAGTCACCAGTGATTCTCACCATGTCTACCTGCTTTCGCTATCCCATTGAGGCTTTGAATGTTGTTTGCTTCTAATTTGACTTCAATCTACTTGAACACAAACATAAACTAAAACTAAAAACTAAATTTGTGTTCCTTTGAAGCATGTTGAGCTTTTCCTTTGCTTGTTTGTTTGTTTTCCTTTTCTTTGCTTTCTTCTTGTTGGTTTAGTTCCAATGATCCAAAGAATCTATCTAAGAGGGGTGTCCATCTATAAGAGACTTCATCTCATATTGGATGGCCATGCATACCTCAACTCCTTTTATATGGATGCTTTGGTGAGGTTGGTTCTTCTCCTTGTCTATTTTGAGTGACTTCTTTCTACTACAAGTATAATTTCTAATGCTCATCCTGCTAAGTGAACGTAAGGGTCACTATGAGAACTCTTTGGTGAAAGAAGGAACTCTCACATGTCTAGTGTGTTTGTTCGCAAGCAACATTTAGGTCATTCTAGCAATAATGCTTTGATGCTTATGTTAACTTGCTAAATCAAAAGGAATAGGTGTTCAGGTCATTCTGGTTTCTTGTGCCTTAATACTTACACCTCATTCTAACAAATTTAAGACTTATGTCATATTCATATTCTCATAATTACAATATTAGTGAGGATTGTATGACATCTTGTGATCATCCTGTGCTTAAATGAACTCGATGATGATAAATGTGGTGAGTCCAACAACCAAGTCCTAGGGCTTGCATTTTCATTCTAGGCTTGCACTTTAGTTTAGGCTTGCATGTTCATGTTAAGCTTGGATTTGAGATGATATCTTGTTACTCTCTTGATTGCTTCCTGTTCATAAGAGGTTCTCATCTTTTTTATCCTGGTTTCATCTTGGCTACACAATTGTCTGGTCCTCACTCTCAATCTTTAAAAAATATCTTTTTGATTAGTACCTATCATATATTGTGACAATCCTACATGAGATGATTAGTACCATATACATTACATATCCATTTGCATTCATAAATTCATTTGCATCTACATATACATGTGCATCCACTATAAGCATAATTCAAATTATACATTTCATATGTGCATACCTTATATCCATCTATCACTACATCATCATAAAATAAAACATATGCATATTCATATTCATAAAAGGAAGCATGTGCATTTCATACATTTCTACCCATACATCTAAGAATATAGAAACATCTCATAAACATCAATATCAAAGCAATATAACCACAAGTAAAATGATATCAAACTGTCGATCTCATATATATATCTCGAATAATGTCATGTACAAAAAAGGAGGTGCTACTTGAGCACAATATCAAAAATGGGCTACAATCTACAAATGTATCAAAATGGACTAGCTAGGTCCCGCACCACCTGGTGGAGGTGGTGGCAGTAGTCTCTAAGGTGGTGGCATTAGCTGCTATGGAGGTGCCTACTGTTGTGGTGCCTATGGTGGTGCCTATGGAGGTACTGGTGGAGGTTCCTGTGGAGCTCCAATGTAATTAGTGAATGGTGGTACCTACTTCGACAGATCTAGAACAACCCTACAATAAGCTGCATAGTAATATGCTACCTGAGCAGCCTCATATCTGGTCTTGATCCTCGACCATGCCAACTCATCTCATAGTTGTCTAATCTCAGCATCCTGATCAGCTACATGGGTCTCCTCTCTAATGATTTAGGTATGGAAATCATCCCGCTCTCACTGTACTTATTACACCCTCTCTTAGCTCTTCTTGAGAGCCTCCTGTAGTTGTGGTGTCCCTTTTCCTACCGAAATATCAAGCATATATGTATCATCATCTGGAGGAGCCTACTATGATGTATCTCTTGTCCGCTACCTAGGGGACCTCTGCTAGGCCCCACTACTCCTAGCTCCTACATCTGAGCCCATCATCCTAGTAGGGATGCTAATCTACCCTGCTCGGGGTCTTAGTACTCTCTGCTGCTGCTGTCCCTACTATGCAGCCTACTGCTATATAGGCTGTTGAATTGGTGGCTGATGATCCTATGCCTACTACTACTATGCTCCCACACTGACCAGATCTATAAACCTCGAATGAGGATGTGCAATCAACTGATCTTTGTATGAAGGTGTCACCCCTGCATTGGTGACACCCACCATGTAATCCCGTCATGTGGCTAGAATGCATGCCTCAATAGCACATCACCCTAGATCTAATCTAGCATGCCACCCCTTCTTCTCCTCATTGAAGAAGCGGGTGTAGGGGTAGTACTCCTGTGATATGTCCTGTTGCCTACCGAACTAGTGTAGGATGGGTGTAACTAGGAATCTCTCTATGATGGTGACACTCCATCCAATCAGTGAATGAGATACAAACATATGTGATAGCTCTCTAAGCATCATCCCATGGCTCAGTAGCCACCCAATGTCTCCATACTACAGTTTCCATGTCATCTAGCTATCCTCTCCATTGCTCTATCTTACCCAGCAGAGGCTAAGTCATCTAACCTACATATCTATAAATATATGGCTCAAGTAGTTGCCATGTGTCATGGAAGATGGGTCTACAAATGGGGAGATGCTCCCAAGCCCAGATCTGCAAGATGAAGACTCCTACTACCATCATCATCGCGCTGTGATATACTACCTCATGCATCTCATGATACATATGGGCTAGCATGCACTCACCCCATCCGAACCTGATGGCTGGTCTCTCCAACATCCTCTATAGCATCATGCCCTAGCCACACTCTAGACCATGCTAACCTTGATCTGGAATAAGGTATCAACTCAAGAACATCACAAGTACAATGGCTAATGGGTGAGCACCACCGTATCTGTGCACCAAATCATCCTAGGAGATGGTCTGACCCATCACTAAATCATCCCTTAAGATCATCCTCAAGGCTACTATCCCCTGTCATGGTTGTGTCTCATACTCCACTTGAGCACCATGGACTGGTATCTATAGGATCTTGTATACATCCTCAGGAGTCACCATCATCTCCCCCATTGAAAAGTGAAAAGTGTTCATCTCCGAATGAAAATGCTCTACCAGTGCACCAAGAAGACCATGATTTACCTAAATGTCAGGTAGATCACACAAGTATCCTAGGCCAAGTCCATCAATATGAGCACTCTCTGCATCTATCAGTCTCTCCACCAATGTCATGATGATAGGATGGTGTGTCCTGAAGGCAACATCAGGAAAGTCTACCTGCAAAGCAAGCGACGATGTTGGATCAGTATCTCAACATGATGGTTTTTAACACAACAATAGTAAATGCAACAAGACATCTATCCTAGACATGGCTCTAGGATGCTATACTTGGCTGATTTCATGCAAATTTGACAAATTTTGGCAAAAGACTTCAAACTCTGCAGCAGTTTTTCGCACGAGGAAACTGTTTCTTCACGTGAGACGGGACTCAATCTTGTGCGAGCTACAAAAATCTCACGCGGGACCCCCTCTCAAATCACATGAGCTTCCAACTAGAGCCCGCACGAAGGAGACCCAGCTCATGCAAGGAAACTACTTCCTCACATGAGATTGGAAGAACATGGACTAAACATTGCTAAAACTATCCTAAATTGACCTAAAAAGTTGTACGAATTGAAAGAAAGAAGGTTTATCGACTACTTATAGGGTGTGTCATACTCCGCTAGCTGGGCATGTCATCAGGAGCACTCAAATCTATGCATATGTAGTGGAAGACCCTCCATTTTCTCTCTCAAAGCTCATAAATCACAAGAAGACAAAGGCGAATAATGAATTGAAAATGACCCCTCTGGGTCTTATATAGCTTTTGACCTAATTTTCAAAAGTGCTCCATTTTGCATGAAAATCACCCCCTTGGCTAAATAAGCTGCTCTGAATCTATTTTCAGGATCGAAATCAAAATTTGACATCTCCAGATAGCTCAAAATCATCTTTTAAATTCTAAGGACCCTTTGGGATCGGACGCTTGTGCAGTCAGCCTTCTGGTGTCATCTTCCTACCAGACCTTCATCTTTGCATCATGTTCTCAAGATCTTTTCTCTTTTCATCAAAGTCAAATCTAGTCAACCATGGTCAAATTTGGTCAACAAGACCTTTGCTTTGCTCTGATTTTCTTACGTAGCTTCTCAAATCTAGTCTAATTGCTTCTACTCTGTAACCCCTTGTTGTCAATCGTCCTTCTAATAGGTCATCTTTCAATTTCACTCCTAAGGGGGAAAGATGATTGCATCATTTGAATCTTGTTAAATCAATTCTTGAATTAGTCTGATCTGAATCATCAGTTCTCATTGCTAGGTGCATCTTGATGCATTGCATCTTGCTATCTAGTCATCTATCTTTTAGGTATTTTAACAACCTAACTTGGATCCTCGAGAATCAAGCTTCATTCTGGAGATGGTTCTCAAAATCATTTAGGTATTGGGGAAATCTAACCCTAATTCCTGGGAGTCAAGCTTTGTTTGAAGATGGCTTTTGAAATCTCTCTTAGACCGTTATCTGGGCAATCTAACCCAGGTCTCGAAGGGCTAAGCTTCGTATTGGGGCAATCTAACCCTGATTGTGGAGACAGTCCTAAGTTTGCATCTGAATCTCATTCTGGGCATTGGGGCAACCTAACCCCGATTCTCATCTTCTCTCAAGATAGTTGTCTTCGCAATTTAACTTAGACTTCAGAAAATCATGCTTTGATCTACTCGGTGTCTTGGCAACCTAACCTAGACTCCTAAATTTCTTGTCATTTGTCACTTCAGGCTATTCTTTGAATCAACACACTGTTCACACATCAATTTAAAGGGGGGTAAATTTAATACCCCAAAATTGGCACCTATTAAATTCAATCAATTTTGGTGCATTTTTGTCAATTTTACATCTCCAAAGTCCTAGTTTCCTAGGCAATTTTCTCTCTCCTACTTGACTTAATTCAACTTGATGTCAATTGCAAAAACCCTAATTGCATTAATCAAATATTAAAATTAATTCCTAAAGTCTTCAAATTTTATTAGCTAAATTACACCTATGATAAATTAATTTAATCCTAAACTCCTAAGTACTTGGAATTAAATTAAAATCTACCCCCTTTAGCTAATTACCCATAAAAAAAGGAATTAATAATTACTTGTTATTTGAATGGACACTCATTTTTTGAATTAATAATTCAAGATATTCGAAAATTCCCCTATGTGGAAAATTTGATTCTTTTAATTAAGTAATTCAATGCATTTTTGTCTCAAATGGAAATGAAGGGTCAGGAGTTTCAAATCAAGAACCCCTTCATTCTCTTCACGGACTTTTCTATTTAATGAACCTCATTTCTTCATTTGAGAGAGGCAACAGTTGAGAGTAACTAAACTATAGTATTTTTTTGTCTCAATTTTATTAATTCAAAGCTTTTTATTGCATTAATATAATTTTCTCATTTAGTTCAATTTCAATTTGTTTATCTTCATGGCTTTTGAAAATCCTCCATTGTAGGACTGGTCTTTTGGTTGTTGGCACTCATTCTGAGAGTAATTAAACACCCTGTCCACATAGGAGGCAATAGGTCACATCACTAAAATTTTAGATTGAGTAATTCATACTCTCTCGTAACTTGATCATGTGAGTAATGACTATGTTGCATGTGTAGTTGGATTTGAGGTCCCCATTCCATCACATACAATCCCTAGGTGTTTGTGGGAAGTTGTGTGGAGGCCTTTTTAGTGGGGACTCTTCATTTTGGAGAGTTTGAACACCCACTCTCTAACTTAGAGACTAAGAATAGATTTGGAGGGAGGAAAAGCTTGGACAAAAAGGAATTCATCATCAACACTTTCCATTTATGCTATGGACTTAGGTTGGTGGCTCCAACTTGGAATTTCTTGTTGTTCTTTTGGTATGAGAAAACTATGGTGTTTGTTTTGCAGAGTTCATCATGTTCTTGATAGATATGTAAGGATTGTTTGTTCTTACATGCTAGTAGATGTGTTTTATAATTCCTATGTTTGGTTTAGTGTCTATTATGTGATTTTAATTTTTGAAGCATTGTGTTCTTTTTTTTCATTTTGTGTTGTTGATTTGGGAGTCTCAAGGTCACACTCACCCTTGGAGGGAAGAGTAGCCTTGGGGGTGAAGTTTTTAGGACAATCCATGGATGTAGAGTCTCTAATTAGGGAGGAGAGGGACAAAACATGGAAGTTTGGGCTCCATGTATCCATTCCACTCTTTGTTTTGGGGGCCATAAGGGAGTTTTTATGGCTTTATGCCTTGGGGGTCATAAGGGATTGTTGCACAATGGGGAAATGGTGGAGAAGCTATTTGTAAAGCCATGTGAAGGCTTTTTCTGATGTCCTTTGATATGATCTTTCCAAGTATGGTTGGGAGAGATGTTGTTAAGCCATCTGAAGGCTTGTTCTGATCTCTTTTGATGTGGGCTTTCCAAGTATGGTTGGAAGAATTGTTGTTAAGCCATGTGAAGGCTTATTTTTATTTTACTTTTGGAATGGATTTTCTCTCCATAGGGTTTTAGTCCACTTCATTCCAAATTCATGAGACAATATGTGACCCATTGTGAAAGCCATGGATGGGAATTTTATTTTTTGTATGTGTTGGATTATTGATTTTCTCATTCTATTTGCTTGTGTGTATCCTACCTATGTTTGGTTCCCTAGCTCGAGGGTGGTCTTATAAAGACCTAGGTTGGGAGGTGAGCATCTCATGGTCTTTTTGATTTCTTATTTTTGCAGATTATGGACTTTCTTGGAGCTCTTGAAGTGGAAGATTTACTTTGTAAAAAAAGAAAGATACATCTAGAAGAAATTTGTTTATGTAATGTTATGTAAAAGCTTTGAGATTAAAAGAAAACTGGTCTCTAGAAAGTTTGAGAAATATTGTGCACCACTCTTTGTATAAGAATAGAATGGAAATTGAGCAGGAGTTATCTATTTGCATATTTCTATCCATTTGAAAAGGCTAGTTGTATATGCATGAATTTCATAGAAATATGTTATATATGAAGGAAGCACAATTACATATTCTAGTTTTAGTTAAATCAATAGGATGTTGGTTATCTTCCTTATTTGTTCTATATTCAGACATGTAGTGGCTAACTATTAGCCTTATAGAACTAAATCTGCACTTAC
>BSBK01004287.1:0-177500 GCA_027943335.1 Chamaecyparis obtusa | reverse complement strand
GTAAGCTAGTGCATGCCATGATTCCCCTTGTGTGTTGATATGTGATGGTCAATGTGTTTCATTTTGAGTTGTGAGTGTTCCTTAGTGTGTAACCTAGTTGTTGTTGTTCTCTAAAAAAAAAAATTGTTGTGTGTGGTTTGCCCTAATTTTTGGGCATGACAAGATATTCATGGGTGTCATCCTCACTATGGTTTTCTCCCTCTTACAAGGGTTTCCATAATAAAATAGTGGTGTTATTTGTTATGCTTTATGGATGATTGAATTGTGTTACTTCTATTGCATAGTTACACTAATACATTTTATTATTTGGAAGTTGTTTAAAAGCATAATCAAAATTGTGGTTGAACTAGTTCATTACCTATTTATATTGATTCACCCCCTCCCCTCTTAGTGCCTCCTACATCTAACAATTGGTGTTAGAGCCTAGTTTCCTATAAGAAGCCTAACAACTTGGGAGAGATCCTTGAGGAAGATATGGAATCCTATAGAAGGCAACTTGTAGAGGATGAAGACATGATTGAGAAACTCAAAGATTGTTTGAATATATAGGGCTAAAAGAAAATAACTAGTTGAACAATTGAATGAAAGTTAAGACATAATTGAATATTTGTCTGAACATAGTGGATTTGATGAATCTGAGGTAGAATTCATGGTCTTGGAGAATGAGAAGTTAGCTAAGGACAACAAGGATATGCATAGAGAGATGGAAAAATTGAAGCAAGAAAAGAAAAATCCGCAAAGAGAGTGGAGAACTTTGGAATAAGAATGGGTCAAGAGATAGAAGCAAGGAGAATGGTAGATGAATCCAAGAGGCTTGTAGAATATTCTCTCAAAGCCAAAGATGACACCTTAAAAACAAAGATGGAAGAACTACTCATACCTGAATACGAAGTTGCTACTTTGAATGGGTACATAAATGATACAAATGGAGAAAATACCAATTCCATAAGAGAAAATGAGAATCTAAGGAAATATAATGAAAAGTTGAAAGGAGAACTCAAGTTAGCCAAAAATATGTTGGATAAATTCAATAAGAGTTTTTCTAAACTTGACAAACAACTCTTAAAGCAAAGGAAAAATATTGAGAAACAAGGTTTAAAGGGTTTTCAAAATTTGAAGTTGGTGAGTCACCTGGTGCAAAGGAGATCCATGAAAAAGAAGAAAAATCAACACCTAAGGTGAAAATCAAAAAATATGGTAAGAGGAATTATAGAATGGTATGTTTCAATTATCATAAGGAAGGTCATATTGCTAATGTATGTAGATTCAGACCTATTGGACCTAATAGACTAAATGCACCTATTCCTAGATCTAGAAATTTTTATGGTAGATCTGAAGGTTACAATGCTAGATATAATATCTTTCATGGTAAAAGTTATTATTTCAATAAATTTGGTCATAAGGATAATGAGTGTAGGGCTAAAATCAACAATCAAAGGTCATATGAACCCAACTGGTTGAGACCTATTTAGCAAGGCAAGTGATTGTATGTTACCTATTCTATTTTTCATAATTATGGACATACAACAGTCAATTGAAGAATGAGAGCTGGTAGAGGAAATGCTGGACCATGGAGAAAAATAGGTATGGTGTGTTACTATTGCAACAAGATTGGACATCTTTCTAGTTCTTGTAGAGATAAGATAAAAAACATTTAAGATCAACTGATGAATAGGCCTAATAATGATAAAGACAAGAATATTGCAGATGTCAAGGGAATAAAAAAATAGATGAAGGAAACATGGACTAAGAAAGGTGAATTCAAATCTTATGAATTGATAGAGAGCTCCACAACATTAGGTAATGTGGAGAATTCATCATTGTACTAAGTTTTAGCTATTGTCTTAGGGGGAGAAAATCAAGTAAGATCTATAACCTATCCCCTAAGTTGTGTGAATGATAAGGTTTATCAACATAATTATATTCCTGTTGATTTTTTGGATGAATTTGATGAAGAATTTTTGGGTCACATGTGATTCTATGAAACCGCATAATATTTTCTTTTAACATAGTGACCTCTTATGTTCTAACCTTTATGACCAATTAAAGGTACTATTTGACCAGTGCATTGAGTGTAACATTATAAAAGTAGAAAAGGAAAGGTGTCACATTGAAATATATGAGATAATAAGATAACTTGCAAGCTATTATAAGGCGATTCGAAGTGGTTGTGGATTGAAAGTTGTGATCTTATGGTAGAATTGAAGCGGTGATTGAAGAACCCCCAATCGATGAGAAAAGAGGTATTCTTGTGTGTTTCAAAGTTTATTTTGATATTCTTGAAGCATATTATTGGAATTATGGACACTCCAGTATTGGTTGAGATTACTGAAGAGCTGAGGCCAGTATTTAAGTTTCATCCTATGAGCACGATGGAGAATGATCCCTCAGACACTTTGTCTTCAACACCCCATGGTCTATTATTGACTGAGGATATAAGATCATTTATTCATTATAAGATAGAGGATCTTGGTTCAAATTATATCTTCAATACATATGCCAAATTATGTGATGCCTTGAGTTTGAAGGATGAATACAAGCATTTGGAAGACAAGGGTTTTACTCATGTAGTTGACCAACTTGATGATTTAAAAATTGAATGGATAAGATATGTGTTGAGTTGAGTGCATAATCAATTTATTTTGGTGGATAGGCCACATAAGATTGCTAAGGATTTAATTCACACAATGACTGAGTACTTATGTGCAATCAATAGTTTACCTATTTTGAGAACAATTCTTTCCAATGAGGTTACTCGTCTAACAAAGTTGAAACAAGATCAATGAGCTATGAAAATTAATGATATCAAGGTTAGGTTTTCATCTATGGTGATCAGTTATAGAGCATATCAATTGAGATGATTTAACAGTGTGCTCGATGGTGTTATTAAGGATAATGCACATTTTGACGTATGTGAGGTCATGAAAAGTTATTTCTTTGTGAACATGGAGAGAATCAAGAAGGAAAAGAAAAAAACTTTCAAGTATGTTTCAGTGCCGGTATGTATATTCCTCTACTTGAAAATTTTTTTCCTTGGTATCGGTAATGTTCAGTGGTCAACTAATAAACTGGTAGTAGTACATATTATGGAATGCATGAGAATGTTAGGAAATAACTTTAGTAGTGTTATGTGGGGTTATTTTAAAGATTTATAGAAATGAATGCATGTGAGCGAAAGGATCCCAAATGGTATAGTAGATAAATACAAAGAAGATATATGTTTTATTGTGGATACTGATACATGCAGGATGCACATAGTACAACCAAGAATTTCTTGGGCTCTACCAATGGGTTATGAGGCAGATGGTGATATCATACCACTTAATACAAATGAGTTACTATCTAAACCAATTGATTTTAGTACTCCCAAGTTTGGTAATTATGAAGAAACCTATCTAAAAATCCATTCACAGCTAATGAGACCAGTGATAGAGACAAGAGTGAAGAAATAAGTTGATGATCTAGCTAAGAAGAGTGACATTACTAAGGAGATGATGGATAAAATAAGGAAGAAGTTTGTAAGTGAAGAGGTTGGTTCTTCTAGTGCTTTTATAGAAGAGGTAGAGGTAAAGGTTGTATCTTCTACAATTGGTAAGGAAATAGGAAGATAAACTAGGAGTTTCACAGTGAAAAAGGAGGCTCCTTCCCCTGCTGCTAGAGTGCATCCTAAGAGAAAAATTACATCAATGCATGAACCTAGAGTGGTTAAGGAAAAGGAAATGGAAAAAGAGAAGCCACCTATGAGTAAAGAAAAACTTACAAGAGAAAGAAGAGAATAGAAAATGGCTAAAAAGATTCAAAATGAAAGAGTAAAAAGAAGGGTACAACTAATGAAGAAGAACCTCAAATAGATTCTGATAAAGAGAAAGCCAAATTGATAGAAAGTGGTAAAAAATCAAAGGTTGTAGGCATGACAACAAAGAAATCAGTCAAACTAGTGACTAGGAGTTCTAATATGACAGATAGCATAGCTGGAGGCATTAGAGAATATGGAAGTTTGGAAAAGGTAAGTGGCTGGTATGATAAGTTTAATGATGAGGATAAACAATATATTGAATAAGTTATCATATAAAACATGCAAAAATTTTGTAGAGCACCTAGAGAGTTACACAAAATGATACCTGATACATTATTCCATAAGGTTGATTCTTGTTGGAGGTATGCTTTGAATGTTGATAGAGAAATGTTGGAATAAGCTTTGGTGGAACTGGAACCTAAATTACAAGTTGAAGAAGTGTAGAATACAATAGCATTCTTAAGGCCTAAATTTAAATCAAGGAGTAGAGTATGCAGAATACTCATTGGTGAATCTCAGGCAGTTTATGATGAGACTCTTGATATCATGAAGAAGGAATTGGAGAAAGAAGTTAAACCAGAGAAATATACTCAAGAGGACAAACAAACACAAGAACCTATCATTAAAGAGGTAATAGTGGATAATTTTGTTACTAATGAGAAATTGATTGAAAGAATAATCAATTATATACCTTCTAATACTCCACAAAAAGTTCCTACTATTGAAGTTGAAGATGTGCAAAGAAAAGAGGAAATACATAAGGATAAAACTGAAGAGGCGGTGATACCTAGTGAAACTGATGCAGTTGGATAGATAGGTGAGGTTGGAAAGAAATATGAAACTCATGAAGATGACGTTACAAAACATTCAGTAAAGAGGAAATTGGACCTAGGTGGAAGTTCAAGTTACAAGATGAAGAGCAAGGCGATGGATACTCTAGAGGAAGAATTTGAAGAAGAACTTAGTCTTGTGCTCAAATCAATAGATTGGATTTCCTATGGACTTTCCAATCTAATGTTGGGAAACCCAAGTGATTTGGAAAACTAACAAGTTTCAACCAAAGGCAAGGTTAGAACTTCTACAATTTTGGCTCTGCAGAACCAAGGATGGTAGGCCTATACCTTAAATAATCCTTTAAGCTTAAGGATTTTTATAGTAGATTTTAAATACACTTACAACTCTATATATCTCAAGCATGACAAGTGTAATTGAAATAAATCAAACTATAATCAATACAACATAAAATGCAAAACTAAAGAGCTTTTGTCAATTGTAAGAATATTTTGAAAATATATGTCTGAAATAAAATGAATGATGAATGGAGTGTCATAAAATTTAAACAAAGAATGAAATGACTATATTCCAACAATTGATAAGACCAATGCCTATTTCAGCTTGGGTAATAGAGTCAATCTAGATCCAATCCTATGTACAACCTTGGAGACACTTTTAATAACTTGTTATTTGAAACTAGACCATCACCCCAAAGTCATCTATATGAATTGAGATTTTAAAACCACATAGCTTCAATTAGTCTTATTGAATTTAACTCTAACTCTAAAAAACCAATAAGATAGATAGAAGTTTGAAAACCAATCCTTCTAATTGATGCTCCAATTGCAACTAATCTTGAAATCACAATAACATAAGAGTTTCACAATGAGGAAATCTAATGAAATAGATTTATGTAAGGGACTAATTAAATAAGAGTTGAACTTTCTTACTGCAACTGAGACAAAATAACACTTATCTTTTATTGATTTTGAAAGAATATTATAGCCGAGTTCATGTATGTAGTTGTTGATTCAATTATATGCTATGAGTTCATATTATTATGCCCTTTTCACATGGTCTTGGAATCCCTATGAATATATAATCAAAGGGATGCAAACAAGCTTCAGACTAATGTGTCCCTTCATAACAAAAACCTAATCCTAAATAAAAACTAAATAAATAATTCTAATACAAAGCCTAAATCAATTATAAATGCTCCTAATCCTTGTGTTATTCATCCGTTCATCAAACAAAAATATTTCCACCAAACTTTGGATAAATATATCCTGCACAAAAATAACTTTAATCAAATATCTCAGTAATTTAAAACTTACCTTTTATTAGGGTTTTCTAAAAGATAATATCATTTGAATATTTATTTATTACACCCATATATAAAATATAATCAAATGATAAATTAAGATATTATATTTAAGTTTCTTGGGTAAGAAATACTTCTTGTTTAATAATTTTTTAATTTGCGTAAGCCGTCAACAAAGCTTGCAAAGTTGTGGAAGCACAATCTATCAGTTTTTGTATAACTTCAAAAAGGTGGGCCCCAAACTTCCCTTAGAAATTTAGAAATCATACAACTCTACTCCTATTTCTAATGGCCTATCAAAACTTGCACCTGCTCCTTGCAATTTTTGACAATTAGGTAGAAGTGCGGGAATCACACTCCTTTACTATGGTTTCTAATGGCTAGATGAAAGTTCAGAAATTGCAACCCTTCACTACAATTTTTGATAGTTCTGGAAGTTAAAAAATCACACTTCCCCTCTGCGATTTCTGAAAACTTGATGGAAGGTCAGAAATCATACCTCTTCACTCCAATTTCTGAAAACTTGAGCAAAAATTATACCTCTTCACTGTGATTTTTGAAAACTTGATGGAAAGTTGGAAATCACACTCCTTCACTGTGATTTCCAAAAAATTTATGGAAGGTCAGAAATCACACCTCTTCATTGTGATTTCCAATAGTTTAGATGGAAGTTCAAAAATCATAGTCCTTCACTGCGATTTCTGATAGCTTTGGAAAAGCGGGATTTTGCTTCCTTTGCAGTGACCCCCGAGCTCTTTATTAGAATTTTGAGGAACTTCACCTCCTCACTTCACTTCTTCCCTTCTTGGCTTATGCCCTCTGCCAAAAGGTGTTGTGCCTTTGGCAAGTAAATAAGTGATCACTGATATATAAAAAGACAAGTATAGTACTGTGCATCACCAATGTGGGATATGTCACTTGTACTATTGCATATATATATCTGACTTCTTTACTTCTATTAAAACCCTACAAACAAAAATTCTACAAAAACTTCATTTGATTTTAGCTAATAGAGTATAGCAAATGATATCAAAAAGATCTACAAACTGACATTGGAGGTATTTAAACATAACTAAAATGTAGAGAAATAATCAAATTGAAATAGGAGCGTTCTAGTGCAAAGTACTTACCTAGAATCATTATACATCTATAAATTATAAAAAAAAATTCATACATATAAATAAAACATTTTACATATGTACTAGGGTAGGTTCTAGAGAGTTGAAAAATGAAGAATATGCTTGATCATAGGAATTTTCACATGGTTGTATAGAGAGATTTGATTTTTGGCATGGATTCTAGAACTCTAAATTTTGCAAATTTTAAGGCTCCAATAGTGGCTCTTTCTAGGGATGTACGCTCCTTGTGAGCATAGTGAGATTATAGTTATCTCTAGAGAAGGAGACCATTAGAACAACTCTTCCTATAAATTCTTTTCTGCATTCTGTTTGGGAGGCCCCATGCCCCCAAAAGAGAAACTTACTCCTTTCCTCTGTCAAATATCTGATTTTGACCATGTGACAATATGAGCCTTATTATAGTACCATCATCTTCTTTACCAATCATATAGTTTGTTACACTCCTTCCATCCACTTTATAATATTCACAGATGCATCCCATTGATACAAATTGATTATTGTATTCACTTCCTTTTTCACATTTGGCTCTTTCTGGATTTTTAATCTTGCAATCATTTTTCCAATGAGTTATGTATTCTTTCGGAAACCATAACACTTCATTATGCTTCCCTTCTTTAGAAAACTTTTGAAATCAATTTTGTTTACATATTTAGATTTCCCATGAATGTAATTGTGCTCAATATTTCCTTTTGAATCATTTTCTGAATTGGAACAATTCTTGAGAGGAAAAATTGTGGTGAATCTCCCTTATAACTCCCCTCTTTTAAAATATTTATCTCTTGAACCATATTATGCAAAATGGGCCCCACCAAGTTTTTACAAGACTCGTAATTAATATTGTTTGAACCATATTTTTTTTTGTTAATCACATCCTCATATTGCAAAGACATCTCATTATTTTCACATGCCAAATTAGAATGAAAGTGATCTTCAAAAATATTTTGGTGAATTAAAATTTTCCTTTCAACTATGGTATTACATATTATTCTTTCATTCTCATTATTTAGGTCATCTGTAAATGAATTCTCTTCTTCTACTTTCTCACATAACGTTCTTATACATATAGTGTTAGGAATGGGAACATTGGGAGGGGGGGGGGGGGGGGGTGGTGAATCAGTGTTCTACAATATTAATTTATGATCTCTTGAAATTTAACTCTATTACTTAAATGATGAACTGAATATTAAAGCAAGTAAAGTAAACAACCATAACACATAACACTAGATATGATTATGTAGAAACCTTGGCCAAACGAAAAACCTCGGTGGGAATTAATACCCACTAATAATTGTACTTGTGTATTATGAACCTGTTAATGTTCCTTAGCCCTGTTAGGAGCTATCATTACAATGCTTAAGTACAATGACCTTGTCAAGGGTTGGACCTTGTTAGGAATATTTTACAATTAACCATGTTAGGGGTGAGGACACATTTTCCTAGAGCTCACTGCTCAAATGGGTGAAGGCCGCAACCTTCTGAATATCTGATACACACTATATCTATAATGGTGAAATGTTGCTATGACACTACTTGTCTGATCAGTTCCTTTTGTGCATTGATGCTTTAACCTCTTGTAAAGATCTATATCATACTGAATTCTCTTCACATCCTTCTGCTCTTCTTCTATCAACTTTATATATCATGCCATATCTAAATACAAAGGTGCATGTCTTATTTATATGCACAAATAAAATTATTCACTAAGTCGACCTATAACCTATCACATACAACACTTCCAAATGAATTGGCTCAAGCGTGTTTACATACATTGATATTAACATGTTTATAACATAAATAACATAGGCACATAGCCTTTACAAAACAATAAAATGCATGCTAACCAGAATACTAATAGTTGGCTCCATGCTCTGTTATGTTTTGCCGCTTAGTGTTTGTGTCACTTGAACTCATTGTAACTTCATCATACTAACTCATCTGATCATGCATTCTTAACCATAGATTAATAACATATCCAAAAGCTTATCTTCAAGGGTGCATACCAAAACTTGGTCATTTGCACATGTGTTGATGCTCTATTTCTTAGGTGCTTCATTGACTGTCCTGTCTTCCATACTTAGCCATTTTTCTAATCTTCTAAGTTATGCGTTGACTCCAAAACTTCATATGACTTTTTTTCCATAATGACAACACTGAATCTTAGTCATATACACTAGTATAGTCAACTTTCCAACAATATCCCCCTTTTTCATTAATGGTAACAAAGGAATATGGTGAAGTTGCTAAACTACATCTTTACATAAACTTTCAAAAAACTTTCTAACATATATCCTTATCTTTTTCTATACATCATATACTCTATCTTATATCTCCCTTCTATTATATACTCTACTCCCCTTTACATCATATACACTACTCCATGTTCTCCTATATTTCTCTACTCTCCCTTTGACATTAATGAAAAAGGTGCTAAAAAATGAAACTACAAGTACTTACACAGTGAGTACATCTGGGTATGCAAGATGAAGGTTTGCAATTTCTTGCTACCAAAATGCCTTTAGTGCATCTATTGTTTGGAGATGGGTGCATAGTGCCTAATTTAGCTTCTCCATCTTCTCCAAATCTAAACTTGGACCTTTATCATATGTCACAATAGTGGCATCAGTCTCCTTGATATTTTGATTCAACACATTTAAAGAGGGTGCAAGTGCATGTCTCAACTATGGTTGCCTAGCCCTTATCTTAACCATTTCTTTCTTTGCCTTCTCAATTTTATCCAATTTTCCTTGGTATACATTATTACACATATTTATATCTATGGAGGGATCTTCTAGATATTTTCTTACTGCTTCTATCATAGATTCAACTTCCTAAATCTTCTTGGAAAGGTCTGAAGTAAATTTATCTTTATTCATACAATCAACTATTATTTTCCTTCCTTTAGTTGTTGTCTCTTTTAACACTTCTTGACCAACCTTGAGAGAATTTAGGTCAAGTGAAAATTTACCTATCAATTCATTCAGCCTCTTCATAAGATATTTCTCTTCTGCTATCTTGGATGTTGATTCCTCAAGACTTGAGAAATTTTCTTTAAAGCATGTCATGATGGTGCTGACATCATCCATTGAATGTACACTAGACACTTTCTTGTCTCAAGCCATAGGTTATTCAGTATGCTTACTGATTCAACAAATAATGGATTTCTCATTACTTGTTTCTCCTTTCCTTTCTCCATTTCTAACACACTGATCTTTATTAGGTCTTCTTCTCCCCATGAATCTAGACTTGTTGTGTTTGGGGTCAAAGTTGACAACAATGACAATGATGGCTTGGGAGTGATGAGTGTACTATCCATGATTTCATTCTTTACCTTGAAGTGGATTTCAACAGAGGGCTCATCTACATGTTCATCTTCCTTCTCTTCTTCTTTCTCCTCTTCTTTTTCTTTCTCCTCTTCTTCTTCTTGTCCAGTTATATCTTCAATCTACACATCTTCTTGCTACTTGGGTGAATTATTAGTGCATACAATCTCTACTTCCTTAGTGCTCAAAAATGCTTCCTCAAACTTGGCAAAGTCTTTGTCTATTGCCACCATGGATATTTCTACATTATCTATCATAATTGTGTCATCCTTAGCTTCAGGCATAGGCGCAGAATCCTATGGACCTATCATAGGTGCATTTGGGATCTCAGTTGCTTTTTCTTTCTCAAAGGGAACTTGGGTTGCAGGAACATATGATGGATGCATGTGTTGTTCCAAAAATACCTTCTCAAATGCTTTTCCAATTTCCTTTGCAACCAAATCATAGTCTTTATTCATAATCTATAAAGTTCTCAGATTGGTTCTTAGGTGAGGCTTCACCAAATTCAACAATAAGGTTTTCTCTTCTACTGAACATACTGGAAGGTTATCTTGTAAAGTTTTTTCCCTTATTCTAAAATCTTTTTGTGTTTCTTGTCTTTTCAAGGAATCCAAAATGTTCCATACATTGTCTGGAATGACTGTCTTAAGTTCCAGAACTATCTTCTTGAATTTGATCATGTGTTTTACAATCATACCATGGATCTCATATTTATCTATCTCATGTTACTTGTCATAGAACTTAGCAATTTGATCAATTTTTCCTTCATCTACAACTCTAGTTCTCAACACTTCAAGATTTGGTAGGAATCCTACCTCAGGAGGTGCTTGAGTATTTCTGCCTTGGCTTCTTGTGGACCTTGCTAATGGATGGCTTGTGCCAGACTAATTATTCCTCTTAGGCATTTTACTAGGCTTAGGAGATGCTTGAGTGGACTCTAGATCAATAGTAGGTATGGGTGCAGGAGTGTTTTCTTCCATCTTTATCTTCTTCTCCTTAGGATCATCAGTCTTCTCTTTTTTAACTTCAGAACAGGGTGCTCTCTCAAGTTACATTGCAATCTTGGCTTCCCTTGCCTTATCTAGATCTTCTTGAGTGACACCATGAATTTTTAATATCTTAGAGGTGATCTTTGATGCTTTTCTCTTGGTCACAACACTGTACAAGACTAAATCTACTTGTCTTATCTTCTCCTCATAAGTACTCCATCTTGGCTCATTTGGATATTTTGGTGTAGACAAGAGGACTTGTACATTAGCTTCTAGAATGTGTTCCTCCACTTCATAACCAAGTGGATGAATCCACTTAGTTCTAGGTTATACTGCTTCCATGCATGTGATATTAGTCTCTACCATAAAACATATGCTATCCTTATACTTTTCTACAATACTCTTAGGTATCCTATACCTTCTTTGCATCTTTATTTTCAATGTCTTTATTTCTAATTCCATGTAATCTTTTAAGGTGCTCTCAGATGATGCCTTGAATGAAATTTGTGGCATAGTAGGAAAACTCTTGTCAAGGTAAAGATCTAATACTTTACCAATAATATGGAAGCACATGTAGATGATAAGTGACCCAAACCTAAATATCTTGCTTTTATCATGCTTAATTACCCTTAGGTTATCCATCAACTATGCACACAAGATCTCACACAAGTTGAACTCTCCATTTTCCTTCAATATTCTGATAGCTACTAAAATAGTGGTTGCGGACAAACTATTTACCCTATTTTCATGCTGAAACTTATAACCTAGTATCAGTGCCATAAGCTTGATATCCTTCTCTTCAATTGGATCTATGGTCATGTAGCGCTTATCACTCCAAGATTTACAAACTTTTTCCACCAATTTCCTGACATCCTTGCCAGTGGGAAGGATGGCATTGGTCTTAGGAAGTCCATTGATCTCATAAATGAGATTAGTAGTTATTCTAATAGGGACTTCTCCTATTAAAAATATGTCATCATGAATTCTACTCAGTAAATCTTAATCCATTCAGATTCATAGAACTCATATGCTATCGCATACTCAATAATAGGGTTATTAGCAAGGTGCACAAACTCATCCATGAATGTCATGTCTAGTTTCATTATTTTTTCCATGTGCAACCTTATTCTATCCAAACCTACTAGTTCCTTCTTGTAGTAAATGTATTCATGTATGTCTTCTACGTGCATCACTCCCATTAGAGTCCTAGAGAATGCTCCTTCTAGGTCATCTAAGATTGATTTAAAGGGATGCTTCTTGAAAATGTATCTCTTCCTTTAAACAACATCAAACACAACTGGAGTGGCCATTAATTACTTGGTAAGTCACTCAAATAGGTTTCCAAAGGGTTTCTGAATCATCACAACTGAACTAGGGTTCCGCAACAACTTTCACACTCCACTGATAAACCAACTTCAATCTTTCAACACAAATTGCTTGGATCTCCTGTGCTCTCCAAAGTCTTGAACTCAAATGAAAATGTGTGAATAATGTATCTTCAATGACTTTAAATCAACTTTCCACCATTAATGCTTACCACGTAAACATAGAATCCCACAAAGAATTATAATCTTTGTTTCTGCTATCAATCAGGCTTTGCGCTCTTACATATAATACCATAACACATAATATTAGATATGATTGTGGGTAAACCTTGGCCAAAGGAAAAACCCCAGTGGGAATTAATACCCAGTAATAATTGTACTTGTGTATTATGAACGTGTTAATGTTCCTTAGCCCTGTTAGGAGTTGTCATTACAATTTTTAAGTACAATGACCTTGTCAAGGGTCGGACCTTGTTAGGAGTCTTTTACAATTAACCTTGTTAGGGGTGAGGACACACTTTCCTAGAGCTCACTGCTCAAATGGGTGAAGGCTGCAACCTTCTAAATATCAGTTGCACACTATATCTGTAATGGTGAACTGCTACTATGACACTGCTTGTCTGATCAGTTCCTTATGTACACTGATGCTTTAACCTCTTGTAAAGCTCTATATCATACCGAATTATCTTTTCATCCTTCTTCTCTTCTTCTATCAACTTTATATATCATTCCATATCTAAATACAAAGGTGCATGTCTTATTTATATGCACAAACAAAACTATTCACTAAGTTGACCTATAACCTATCACATACAACGCTTCCAAATGAATTATCTCAAGTGTATTTACATATATTGATATTAACATGTTTATAACATAAATAAAATAGGTTCATAGCCTTTAAAAAATAATATTATACACGCTAACCAAAATACTAATAGTCGGCATCATGCTCTCTTCTATTCTACCTCTTACTATCTGTGTCACTGGAACTCATTGTAACTTCATCATACTAACTCATCTGATCATGCATTCTTAACAATAGCTTAATAACATATCCAAAATCTTATCTTCAAGGGCGCATACCAAGACTCAGTCATATGCATGTGTGTTGATGCTCTATTCCTTAGGTGCTTCACTGACTGTCTTGTCTTCCATACTTAGCCATTTTTCTGATCTTCTAAGTTATGCACTGACTCCAAAAATTCATATGAATTTTTTGTCATAATGAAAACACTGAATCTTATTCATATACACTAGTATAGTCAACTTTCCAACATATAGTACCTTCAGGAGTATTTTGCAACGATAATTCATTTGCCTCTTCATATTTTTTCTCATTTTTTCCCATAATACCTCCCTAGAAGATTTTCTGTGATCCATCATATAAAATATCATCTAGTGTATCACAATGCATACCTTCACTAAAAATATCCTCTTGATAGTAACCATTTTCCTTATCAACAAGACTCATATCTTCATTGCCTCTCTCTACTGACCCTTCTTCTCGTTCATTTACTGTGTGCAGTTCCATTTTGTCTTCACATTCTAGATGATCAACATTTATTTCACAAGGTGGAAAAAATAATTCATGCTTGGGAATCATCTCTTCACATTCCTATGGAGCTTCATTACACTTAAGATATGATTTTTTTTCAAAATTACTTCTAGGAACATCTTCTCTATTATACTCATCACATTGTATGTATTCCTTTGATACATCACTTTCTTGAGAAATATCATCTATTTCATCGAATCTACCTTGAATATGTCCTAATCCATTAATCTATTTATTCTGACAGATTGAGAAAAAATTGTGACCATTTTTCTAAAAATATCTTTGATATTATTCATCTAATAAACCTAAAATTTCATCCACACTAAGAGAATCTTCTTTTTTATCTTTCTATTCAATGCAATCTATTTCCATACTAATTTCATCATGGGTAGATTCCTTCTCAATATGAACCAAACCTCCTTCTTCATCTAGAATTTAATTAGGGTTCTGTTCTCCATCTATTGATTTCACCCTGCATCCATTATCTTCTGAAACTATTTCATTACATATATGTTTGAGAAAATTATACAACCAAGAGTCATAAGAAATCCCTAATTAATATATTTTATTTAATAACTCATAAAATGGAGGCTTGACATCTGAAGGTATCTCTTGATAACTATTAAATATCCTTATGAAAATTTGTACTAGAGATTCATCTTCTTGTCTTTTTATATTCATAAATTCATCCAAGGGAGACATATAGAATTTTTCTTCCATAGCGTATTCTTGATCTACCTCTTATTTGTAGCACATATTTTCTCCTTTTTCCTCAAATTGTCAAAAAAATTCTTCACTTAAATTTGAAAAATCATCATGTTTTTGTTTCATTTTTGTATATTCATTTAATCTCTAAAAAAGAAATTCCAAATCAAGGTCATCTAGTGAGATTCCTAACTCACAAAGTTCTTTCATAAATTTCTTGTATAAAGGCATGATGTTTGATGGTATCTCTTGATAAATACTTACCATCCTTATGAATAAATGAGTTGTAGACTCACCTTCATACCTTCCCAAACTGAGAAATTCATCAAGAAGAGACATATTAGGACCTTCTTCCATGTTACAACTTTGATCTTCATACAAGTCCTCCTCTTCATGATCTACATCATAGAATACAACAATGAACCACTGCTCCAAATCACTCCATGATGACATACTTTGTGTAGAAAATAAGTCATATGCCTCCTTTGCAAAATATTTCAAGGTTCTAACAAAAAGTCTCATTACATGACTTTTTGAATCCACCTTGTAAGTATATGTGAACCTATAGAAAGCATCCAAATGATTGAGAGAAGATTCACCACTTTCTCTAGGGAATTTAGGACCTAGGTGTAATGTATGAAATTTTTAAGTATATAAATCATTACAACTATATTGAAACCTTCTGAAATCCAATGGCCTATCTTCACTTGGAATGCACTGTCTCTTTTGGGTTGGCTGGAACATTTTGAAATAACAATGTCCCCCTTTTCAACAATGAGAAATAACATTTCTTTGAGTTCCTTCCCTCAGCAGTGTCACTAATGACTAGGATAATCCAAATCATAACTTCATCAAAATACAATAGAGTTTCTACCTCAAATTTTAAGGAAATACTTGTTGCTTATCCCGAGTTATTTTCTTCTAGTAGAGTCTACATTTATCATTTAGTTATGGTCTACAAAAAAAGGTCTCCAAGTATCTTCACAATAAAAATCATGAGAAAATATCCCCAATAGAGTTGCCAATCTATTGGTGGTCAAATCAATAGACTGGATTTCCTATGGACTTGCCAATCCAAAGCTAGGAAACCCAAGTGATTTGGCCAACTAAAAAGTTTCAACTAAAGGAAAGGTTGTAACTTCTGCAATTCTGGTTTTGTAGAGCCAAGGCTAGTAGGCCTATACCTTAACTAATCCTCTAAGCTTAAGTATTTTTATAGAATATTTGAAATACACTTCAAACTCTATATCTCTCAAGAATGGAAAGCACACTTGAAAGAAATTAAACTATAATCAATACAACATAAATTGAAAAACTAAAGAGCTTTTGTCAATTGTAAGAATTTTTTGAAAATATATATCTAAAATAAAATGAATGATGAATGGAGTGCCATAAATTTTAAATAATGAATTAAATGACAATATTCCAACAATTGATAAGACCAGTGCCTATTTTAGCTTGGGCAATATAGTCAATCTAGATCTAATCCTATGTACAACCTTGGAGAAAATTTTAATAACTTGTTATTTGAAACAATACCATCACCTCAAAGGCATCTGTATGAATTGAGATTTTAAACTACACAGTTACAATTAGTCTTACTGAATTTAACTCTAACTCTGAGAGGCCAATAAGATAGATAGAAGTTTGAAAACCAATCCTTCTAACTGATGCTCCAATTGCAACTAATTTTGAAATCACAATAACATAAGAGTTACACAATGAGGCAATATAATGAATAGTTGTTATAGTAGGGCCAACCAACTCTATTTCTAGAAAGAAAATGCTAGTTAGTTTCATTTAAGGTAGCTTGATCTTGTCTTTGGTTGAGTAACTACCAAATTTTATGGGCTCTATTGGTAGGGGTAGCCTTAATGTCATTAGCCTGCTATGAATGAAGAGGTTTCCTATTTTCCCTTTATAATATCCTCCCACTCCCCCTCCAATAAGTTGTTGCATTATCTTGCTAGAGTAATGTTGGCATGTTACATATATAATGTTTTCCCTGCCTAAAATTCTATGGGGGGAAGGATTTTCCACTAAGGAAATAAAGAATAAAGAATAAACTCTAGCTCTGATTAGATGCTCAGACCAGATTAGAGGGCAGCCCTTTATAATATTAGGGGGACCTACAACATGGAAGTCCTACTATTTTATGGCCGGGGGGGGGGGGGGAGGATAGATTTATCTAAGGGACTAATTGAATAAGAGGTGAACTTTCTTACCGCAATTGACACAGGAAAACAAATATTTTATTGATTTTGAAAAAATAGTACATCTGACTTCATGTATGTAGTATAGAATTCATATTATTATGTCCTTTTCCCATGGTCATGGAATCCCTATAAATATATAATCCAAGGGATGCAAACAAGCTTCAGACCAATGTGTCCCTTCATAGCAAAAACCTAATCCTAAATCAACAACTGAAAAAATAATTATAATGCAAAGCTTAAATCATTTAGAAATACTCCTAATCCTTGTGCTCTTCATCTGTTCATCCAGCAAAAATATTTCTGCCAAACTTTGGATAAATATATCCTGCACAAAAATAACTTTAATCAAATATGTCAGTAATTTAAAACTTACCTTTTATTAGGGTTTTCTAAAAGATAATATCATTTGAATATTTATTTATTACACCCACATATAAAAGATAATCAAATGATAAATTAAGATATTATATTTAATTTTCTAAGAAATACTTCCTATTTAATAATTTTTTAATTTGTGTGATCTGTCGGCAAAGCTTGCATAGTTGTGGAAGCACAATATGTTAGTCTTTGTATAACTTCAAAAAGGTGGGCCCCAAACTTCCCTTAGAAATTCAGAAATCATACTACTTTGCTCCTATTTCTAATGGCCTATCAAAACTCGCACTTGCTCCCTTCAATTTTTGACAATTAGACTAAAGTGCAGGAATCACACTCCTTTATTGACGACTAGATGAAAGTTTGGAAATTATAGTACTTCACTGCAATTTTTGATAGTTCTGGAAGTTCAAAAATCGCACTCCGCCACTGAGATTTCCAAAAACTTGATGGAAGGTTGGAAATTGCACCTCTTCATTGTGATTTATGAAAACTTGATAAAAAATTACACCTCTTTACTACAATTTCCAAAAAACTTAATGGAAAGTCAAAAATCGCACTCCTTCACTGTTGTTTCTGAAAACTTGATGGAAGGTCATAAATTGCACCTCTTCACTATGATTTCCTAATACTTGATTGGAAATTACACCTCTTCACTCTGATTTTTGAAAACTTGATCGAAAATCACACCTCTTCATTATGATTTCTGACAGTTTAGATGGAAGTTTAGAAATTACAGTCCTTCACGTGTGATTTCTGATAGCTTCAAAAAATTAGGATTTTGCTTCCTTTGCAGTTACACACAAAATATTTATCAAAATTTGTAGGAACTTCACCTCCTCACTTCTCTTCTTCCCTTTTTGGCATATGCCCTCTACCAAAACGCATTGTGCCTTTGGAAAGTAAATAAGTGATCACTAGTATATAAAAACACAAGTGTAGTACCACACATTTCCAATGCGGGATATGTCACCTATGCTATTCACACATATATCTGATTTCTTTAATTTTATTAAAAGCCTGCAAAAAATAGTTCTACAAAATCTCTGTTTGATTTTAGCCAACAAAATATAGAAAATGATATAAGAAATATCTACAAATTGACATTGGAGGTATTTAAACATAACTAAAAAATAGAGAAATAATCAAATTGAAATAGGAGCATTCTAGTGCAAAGTACTTACCTACAATCATTCTACATCTATAAATTGTGAAAACATGCATACCTGTAAATTGAACATTTTACATATGTACCGAGGAAGGTTCCAGAGAGTTGAAAAATGAAGAATACGCTTGATCATAGGCATTTGCACATGGTTGTATAGAGAGATTCATTTTTTGGCATGGATTTTGAAACTCTAAATTTTGAAAATTTTAAGGTTCCAACACTTAGTACTAAGGATGTTGAGGTCATACAAGGACCTATTGATGTTACCAAAATGAGTCCTAGTGAATTAAAAAGAATATCAAAGATACTTAAGTTGAAAGATTAATTGGAAAAACTCATGGATAAAAAGAAATAATAAAAAGTACTTCTGTTAGCTAGAGACATTCTTATAGATCTTGTACCTAAATTTGACTATGATCCTAATGCTACATCGATTGAACATATGGATACTTGGATCATTGATATCTTTGAGGAAGCTAATATTTTGGAAGAAGCTACTGAGTATGGAGAAAAGGTGAATTATGAAAAAAATAGGATTTATAAGTTAATGAAGACTGTTACATCAGATAAAGGGAAACTTATAGTTCATGTGAGCCAAGTTAAGGAAACTTTGAAAGAGGTTGGTAAATCACTTGCTAAAGTTTTTTATTTTTCATTTTTTACTAATGATTTGGAGATAAAGAGAACTAAATCTCAACAAGAGCTTAAGTCTTTAATTTCTAGTTTTTTATCTTATTTCACATTTAGCTACAACTTATGGATCACAAGTGAAGGTTGTAAATCACAAGATGAAGACAATAAAAGTAGAAAAAGATAAGAGGATCACTACTTTACTAGAGTTACAAACTTATTTGATTCCTACAATTGAGGTAATGCAACAAAATGTTAGCGATTCTAAAGTAACACTAGGGTTACTAGACATGAGTGTACTTGAATCCATGGAGGAGTTAGATTGTATATTGCAGTGATAAATTTATGCCATGGAGCACTTGCAGAATTCATGGGAGAGTTCTTTGGAAATAACCAAAGTTAATTTTGGAGAATTCTTTGAAAGGTTGTGATTGGTAAGATGATTTCATTTTTGACACTCATTTTTGTAACTTTGTCATTACTGTCAAAGGGGGAGTCATCGGTGTAGTGAAAATGAAGTTAAGAATTTTAGTGATCAAAGGGAGAGTAGTTTAATTATTTTCTCTATATCTCACCATCAATTCCAAAGGAGGATATTGTTGGCATTATGATGGATTTTTGTGTTAAGATGCACTGTTTATGTTTAGGAGTTTGTCATTGATTGCAACTCTATCATTTCTATCAGATTTGTTTAATAGGCTGTAGATACTAATAGACTAGATGGCTAGGTAAAGGAAGAATAAGCTAAGTGTTTTGACTAGTAAGAAGGAAGGTAGTAACATATATATTTTTGTATGGCAGTCAATATTGATGATAGTTTGGGAGGTGTGATAGTTCTTGGTGGATTACCAGGTCAGATAACTATAGTTCTACAACCACAACCATTAACTCATTATTTTGGGTGAGAGTATTTTGGTGATATAATAAGTGGGAACCAATTGTGTTATGATTGGTCACTAATGATCAAATAATTGAGGTGGTTTATTTTTATGCCTACATGTCAATATTTTTTTAGGTAAAAAATTTTGGGTTGACATGCTAGGTATGATTGGCACAATTTTTCATAAGTTAGGTCAATATTGTGGACCAACTTGTAAAAAAATTTTCAAGTCTTAACTAGCATAAGAAAAATAGTATAAGGTGAACTAAATCAAATAATTTAGGGTTTCAATCATGAGTTTTGGTATTGAGATAAAATAAAGAGGAAGTACAGTGTGCTAGAGTTCAGAGATTCTAGTGGATTTGATAGACAAGCAGTGCCATTACCATATCAGTCATTTAAGTTTATTGGTCAAGGCTAGCTTGATAGGTTAGCAAGTTAAATCCTTTACCAAGTTGGACTTTAATAGGTCTTTTGTATAAATCATTTAACACGGTGAATTATTAATTTTATTTTTGAATCCTCTTGTGAGGTAGATCCTAACAGATCTTTTGGTACTTCTAACAAGGTACTATTCACTCCTAAAAGGGTGAATCCTTAACATGATATAGTAAATTCCTAACAGGGAAACTCTTTTTACTCTAGTGAAGAGATTCATGGGTGTCATCTCCACCATGATTTTCTCCCTCTTACAAGGGTTTCCATGATAAAATAGTGGTTTTATGTGTTACGCTTTGTGGGTGCTTGAATTATTTTACTTCTATTGTATAGTTACAATTGCATATTTTATTATTTGGAAGTCGTTTGAAAGAATAATCAAAATTATGGTCGAATTGGTTCATTACCTTTTTACACTAATTAAACCCCTTCTTAGTGCCTCCTATATCTAACATTATGATCATCCTCCCCTACACTTTAGGCTCTGTAGAACTAAGGTACGTGAGTGAGCCTATACCTTAACCTTAATCTGTTGGTTAGAAGCTTTTTATAGTATACAAAAATGTATATAAGACTTTAGGTGATTTATCAAGATGAAAATTTTGTTCTTAAATTAAATATAATTGTATGCATATTAAAATCTTGGGATATTTGATTTCTTGTATTGGTATGATTGCTTTAAATATATTGGGAGTATTTTAATAGCCTCTGATTTATCCTGCTTTGATAGTGCTAGCTTAACAAATGTCCAAACAATAGAAGACCAGTGCCCTATTTCCTTTAGAATGATGCAATAATGTTTGAAATGATTCTATGTATAACTTTATGAGATAGTTTGTAAATTTGTTCATAACACAAGATTGTAAACTAAATGGTTTTTGTGTGTTCAAGTAGTTTGAATTATTGCTACAACTAGTCTTATTGATCATAACTTTTAATTAGGAAAGGATGACAAGATAGAATTAATTTCACAACCAATGTTATATTTGATGGTCAAATTGTAACATAATCAAAATACCATTCCACAAGAATCCACATCCAACACCCACTTTCATGAAATAGATATCATAAAGAACTAATCGAATCATAACAAAAAATTGCACACCTTTTGGATAAAGAAGCATATGATTTTACATTAGAAATGGATATGATTTTGTCCAACTGAATTAAAATTCTAAGAATAAGTTCTTTGATTGTGCATCTTCAAAAATATCCATTCTAAAAAAGACTATTCTATATCTTGTTCTATCTAAAACATAAAAATGATCCCCTATATATAAGAGAGGATTTAGTTCTTGTAAAAAATCATACCCCTTCACCAAGAGTTGCAACTACTACCTAACTGAAAACTAACCAATTAATTTAACAAAAATATTACATATATATTGTTCATAACAAGAAAACTTATGTAAGGTATCATGGAAAAAGGAATTAATCCCCTAGAATCATGCCACATTTCTTAATATGATCCAAGTGTTTCTTTGAGGCATAACTGACAACATCATGTATAGTGTCCTTGATGATGTTCTAAAGCATGATCAGTCACTTCATGTGTGAAGTATCTCATCCCAACTCTATGTTAGGAATTAATGCTGAATATATCCTATGGGGGAGTATTCACATCCATTTTGTAGCAGTTGTTGCATTAATGACTGTGATTATCATTGATGTCAACACAATGATCTACTAGAGATTAGAAGAGAAGAAGAAAATGTTTGTATTAGAACACGTGGGATATTGAAGATAAATCTATGCAGAGTTGAGGACTTACTTTATGTTGTGTCTTGAGATCATGTTCAAGAGCGAATACAAAAATTCATCTATTCATGATAGTTATGTGTAATTCAGTGAAAGCAGTATTCAGCCAGTGTTCCTGAGAAGTGGTTTGTGGAAACTAGATGATATCTCCTAATTGAGATCGAATATAGTCATGCAATGTTGTACAAATGATGAAGACATGATGATAGTGACAGAAAAGTCAAAGGTTGCATGAGTGAAGAACTATCTTGTTTGGAAGCTGACAATTTTATGTAATTATAACATATTGTGTAACATGTGGAAGTTTTATTTTGTAATTGGTTAAGCCTTTTTGGCCGACTCATTTGTGATTATTTGAGTGTATTATAAATGAAGGATTTTTCTCTTTATTGAAATAAGGATACGAGAGATTGTATGAAAGTGAATTGCGGAATTGAGCAATATTTGTTGTAAGAGGATTTACGAAGTACAGAGATCTGGTATTGAGATATGATGAAGTAGCTAGTGTGGTTTGGAATAGTCAGAGGAGAAGTGAAATTTTTTGAGATTAGTAATATTTTGGTATTATTATATTGAGTAATACAAAGATCAACTAGACATTATGTTCAGTGATCTTGCCCTTGAAGCTGTTTGGGCAGTGGGTCCTTCTGTCTTCTATAAACTCCTAACAAGGTTACAATCTTTTAATAGGGATTCAAAGTCTCCTAACATGGACTCATATATACTGAATGTATTTCATAAGGATCTTAACCAATTCCATCCTATCACAAGAAATTTTTATATTAGTGCATCTTTTGTGGGCATCATTCCCACCGAGGTTTACTCTTTGATCAAGAGGTTCCCTAGTCAACATATCTTATGTTACTGTGTATGTTTATCTTTATATTGTTGTTTCTTACATTGCTTACATGGTTAAAATATGTCAATGGTGATAAAAAATTTATTTATCTAATAATTGATTCCCTCCCTCTCAGTTATCTTGGTTGACTTCACTTTCTAACAATTGGTATTAGAGAAACAGATCCTTGAAGGAAAAGTTTAACAACTTAAGGAGATCTATGGAAAATCATTTTAGGAAAGAAAGCCCTAAGTTTGATGGAGTGAACTTTGACAGCTGGAAAGAAAAGATGAAGACACATTTTCTATGTTTAGGACTAGGCTACTGGTTAATCACAATGAATGAAAAGACTATCATTGAAGAATACAAAATTGAAGAATGTACTAATGGGGAGAGAGATATATTCATGTGTAACATACTTTCTAGAGAAGCACTCTTGTCAGCCCTTCTGGAAAATGAGTATAGTCAGGTAAAATATGTAAGAACATCTCATGAAATTTGGTTATCTTTACAATCTAGTTTTGAAGGTGATGAGCATGCAAAGAGAGTTAGATTACATAATTGGATATGTGCATTTGAAGATATAACAATGATAGAAGATGAATCTGTTAGAAGTTATATTGGTAGAATGTCAGAAATTGTTACAGGTATCAAATCTTGTGAAGGAAACAAGATAGAGAATAAAGTGATATGGAAGATTATGAAAACATTAACTCCTATATTTAAGCATACAACGCAGATGATTGAGAAAGTTATACCTTGTACTGAGAACTTCACCAGAGAAACCCTACTTGGAAGACTAGAAGCAACATAGATAAGCTTGGGATAGTCAAGAGATCTACCTAGAATGGAGACAACATTAAACACACTTAGTATTCATCCTACCTTGTCAAGAAGCATTAGTGTAAGTGGAGATTATGCTAGTGGTGACAGATCTTAGAATGAAGAAGACAGGAAGATTGAGGGAGGAATTTCCTTTCTTGTGAAAAGAGAACTAGAAGGTAAGAAATTTTTTAAATGTTGGACTTGTCAAGAATATGGTCATTTTGCATCTGAATTTCCTAAGAGAGTAAATAAGTATAGAAATAAATTTAAACCTAGAAGATCTAAAGAATGATACTATGCTAATGATGAAGAATTTGAGGCTAGTATGAAGAAATCCCTAAGTGAAAGTGATAATGAGAATGATGATATAGGATTTGTAGCAATAAAAGAAGAAAACTCTAAAAATGAAGTTAGAGAAGAAAAAGCTTTAGTTTCTCAAGTAGAAAAGAGATCTGATTGGATTATAGATAGTGGTTGTTCACATTATATGACTAGAGAGATGAAGAAGTTTATAAATTTTAACAATTATGATGGAGGAATCGTTAGAGTTGGAAACCATGCACCTTGTTTGATAAAAGGAATAGGATCTATTTCTCTTGATGGAAAGACTAACACTGATGATGTTTATTTTGTGGATGGATTGAAACATAATATTTTGAGTGTTGGATAGTTATTTGATAAGGGATATCAATTTTGGTTTACTCAAAAAACTTGTGTAATCAAGGATAATGATGGTAATTTGATTAGAACTAGATCAAGAACAAAGGTAATGTATTTTAGTTGAATCTTGTTGAGATGAAATGCTTGATTACTAAGATTGATGAAACTTGGTTATGGCACAAAATATTTTGTCATATAAATTTTGATAACATTGTGAAAGTGAGTAATACACTTGCAGTAAGAGATTGCCTAAAATTATGAAACCTACTAATATGATTTGCAAGGAATATGTTATGGCTAAATAGAAGAGAAGCTCATTTCCTAGAAAGAAGTTTACATCAGAAGAGAAGTTGGAAATTGTTCATACCGATTTGAGTGGTCCCACAAGGACTAGAGGATTCTATGGTGAAAGGTATTTTATGATTCTTGTTGATGATTTTACAAGAATGATGTGGATTGCATTTCTTAAAGAAAAATCTGAGGCATTTGATAAGTTTAGAGTAGTTAAGAACAAAATTGAGAGTGAATCTGGAATGAAGATTAAATGTTTAAGATCAGATAGAGGTGGAGAATTTACTTCAAAAGAATTTAACACTTTTTGTGAAGTGAATGGAATTAAGAGACAACTTTTAGCCCCTAGAACACCTAAACAAAATGGTATTGCAAAAAGAAGAAACAAGTTAGTGACTAAAGTAGCAAGAGCTATGCTATTTGAAAATGACTTGGAGAAGATATTCTGGAGAGAAGCAGTGAATACAACAGTATATACAATGAATAGAGTACAAATTAGAATAGACACAGACAAGACACCTTATGAACTATGGTTTGGACATGCACAATCAGTCAAGTATTTCATAATTTTTGGAAGTAAATTTTATATTAAGAGAGATGATGACATTGGAAAGTTTGACCCTAGAAGTGATGAAGGTATATTTCTTGGTTATTCATTGAAAAGAATAAGACTTGGGAATTGGTACCTAGACCTAAAGATAAGAATGTTATAGGAACTAAATGGGTATTCAAAAACATGATGAATGAACAAGGAGAAGTTGTAAGAAATAAAGAAAGATTGGTATGTAAAGGATACTCATAGCAAGAAGGAATTGACTATGAAGAAAATTTTGCACTTGTTGCAAGAATTGAAGCAGTAATAATGTTTTTGGCTTATGTAGCCTATAAAAAATTCAAAGTATATTAGATGGATGTGAAGTCAACATTCCTAAATGGAGAATTAGAAGAAAAAGTTTACATTGAGAAGCCTGAAGGTTTTCCCTTAACTCATGAAGGAGACATGGTATGTAAACTGAACAAAGCTTTATATGGACTTAAAAAAGCACCTAGAACTTGGTATGCAAGACTAGATAAGTACTTGAAAAAATTAGGATTCACTAAAGGCACATCAGACAAAAACTTCTATATGAAAGACATTGAAAATGGTTTGTTGGTTGTAGTTATTTTTGTTGATGATATTATCTTTCGAGGAGATGATGAAGCCAGTGACAAATTTCCATATGACATGAAGACTGAATTTAAAATGAGTATTGTATCATCTTAAAATGGAAGCACTTCCATGATAAGAGCATTTAGCCCTTCGAGTAAGTGGTTTGGGGTCATGTTAAGCACCTTGATTGGGTCTTTGCATGTATTTGGCTTTTCTCCCCATTTTCCACTTCTTCCCTGCACTTGATTTCTTCATTCTAGGTGAAATTAGGGTTAGGATCTTAAGGATTCTCCTAAATTTCTCTCTTCCATGGCTTTATTTTCTAGGTAGGATTTAGAAATGGATCCTCCTGGCCTTCATTTTAGTAATCATAGGATTTTATGTCTATTCCTAACATTCTGTCATGTTCTGACATCATTTCTAGGTTTCTGGGCATCCCTGAGACCTCCTAATTCAGTTTTGAGTCAACCTAAGAAAAAGGTCAATGTCTTAGGTCAACCTTGACTAGGTCAGGGTCAATCTCGACTTTGACCCCTTTCTCCAAAATTTCAAAATCTTTAATTTTCAGGCTTCAGGCTTTCAGGAAATTTATTTTCTCACCTCCGGGTCGGCCATTTCGGGTTTCAGGATGGTAAATCCTTTAATTGCATTTAATCTAGGTATATTTTCTAAAGGTGAGGACCTAATTAGGATTTAATTCTCCAAGGTGGCCCATCTAGAGGAGTGTGCCCTAGATCACTATAAAAGGAGGCCTTCCTCTCTCATTTTCACATCAAGTTTTGTGAGAACATCACACCTCAAGAAATTTCATGAGCAAGCTCTCAAGTGCAAGCAAGTGAATTCAAGTGCAAGCAAGTCTTCAAGCATTCAATTGTTCAAGCATCCATTCATCAAGGAGATCCATTGTTAGCTATTGAAGGATTCAATCTCTTTGGAGCCCCCTTTGATGATCCATCCTTCTCCATTCATTCAAGCCTTCTCATATACAAAGATCAAGTCAAGATTGGTGTTGAAGATCAAATACCATTGATTGGAGAGATTTTACATCCTACATTCATTCCTACTTGTGGATTTGAGGATTCAAATCCTCTACAAGGACTTCAACATAAGTGAGGTGATTCGTTTCAATTAATTTGTTTATGCACAATATATTTCAATTTAATTTCAAGGTTAATTCCTAAATTGGGGTTTGACCAAGGCAAACCCCCCCATACAACAAAAACCCCCATTTTCTTGTAGGTACAAGTGCGGAGTTTCAAATCTGAGAGTGATTTTGGATACCCTTTTCGGCCATCTTCTAGGATCTGCGAACAAAATTTGAATCGGACTTCAAATAAAGAATATGGTATTTGACCTTTTATGAGGGTCAAACCCAAGCTGAGCCATCTTAAGGAAAGATTTTTGGGTTTTCTCTATCTCGACATTTCTAGTCCAAGGAAAGTTTCAAATTTTCCCAAAAGTGCACACAGACATCAGAATTCAACATTTTCCAGATCTACCCTAATTTGAGGTTAGTACTTGTAGTTCAATTATTCTATATTCTAAACATAATTCATCCACATTTAGGGAAATATTAGATTCACTCTCTCTTCCTTCTTTTCCATAAAATTGATTTGATTGTGCATTAACATTTTGGTTGATCAAATCGGATCTCTTCTTTGGGGAATTTGGGTTTTGAGAATAGATCTCATATTTCCCCCTTTACATTTGAATAGAGGTGAATCCAGTTTACATCTATTCAAGTATGATTGGTGAGATGAAATATTTTTTAGGATTGCGGATAACACAAAATAGTGATGGTATCTTCTTATGTCAAACAAAGTACTTGAATGACTTATTAAAGAGATTTGGTATGGATAATTGTAAACTAGTTGGCACACCTATAGTAACTAGACACAAGTTATCTAGCACATATGAGACTCTTGTAGTTGAAAAAAAGAGGTACAGATCTATGATTGGAGGATTGCAATATTTAACTCATACAAGACCTGATATATCACATGCAGTTCAAATCATTGCAAGATTTCAAGTTGATCCTAAAGAATCACATTATGCAGTAGTATAAAGGATATAGAGGTACTTGAAAGACACAATTGAATATGGATTGTGGTATGAAAAATCTGATGATTTTACCCTATGTGCATATACAGATGCAGACTGGGGAGGCAGTGTTGATGAAAAAAAGAGTACAAGTGGTGGACCATTTTTCCTTGGAGCAAGATTGGTTTCTTGGATAAGCAAGAAACAAAATTGTATTTCAAAAAGCACAACAAAAGTAGAATATGTAGTAGCAACAAACAATTGTAACTAGATAATATGGATGAAACAAATGTTGAAGGATATTGGAATAAAATTTGTTGAGCCTATTGTTATACACTATGTTAACACCAGTACAATAAGTATGTCTAAGAATCCTGTACTACATTCTAAGAAAAAGCATATTGAAATAAAGTATCATGTAGAAGAGATAAAGTTGTAGAGAAAGAAGTCAGACTATAGTATATAAGCACAAAAGAGTAGATTGCAGATATATTTATGAAGCCCTTACCAAAAGATACATTTGAGTATCTAAGAGGTATGCTTGGGGTTATGCCCTAGCCTAATTTTGAGAAGTGATGCAGATTGTTGCAACATTCTAGTGGTATATGAGCTCTATCTTTTTCTAGACTGGATGTTGGTACTTCCTCTATGGGGGAGTATGTGTATCTGAGATGAGTCATGAGGAATCTAGTGAATGTATTTTTTGAAAAGTGTGTTTTGACATTGAAGTTGTTGTTGACATAGTGATGTATTATTTATCATTGATGTCAATGGGGGAGAAGGATACATGAAAAATCATCTATTGAAGAGAATTTGAGGGAGAAGGATACAAACAATATAAAATGGAAAACTATACAAATTAAATAGGAAAATAAAGAAAGATTTGATTGATGAAGAAGACTTGAAAACATTTCAGAGTAGTAGTATTGCAGTGTTGGTATTCATGGAACTTGGATGCTTTTTCATCTATGTTTCCATCAATGCCAATGGGGGAGATTTTTAGGAATTAATGATGAATATATCTTATGGGGGAGTATTCACAGCCATTCTATAATATTTGTTGTTGCATTCATGACTGTGATTGTCATTGATGTCAACACAATGATCTATTGGAGATTAGTAGAGAAGTAGACAGTGTTTGTATTAGCACACGTGGGATATTGAAGATCAAGCTATGTGGATTTGAGGACTTACTTTATGTTGTGTCCTATGATTATGGTAAAGAGCGCATATGGAAATTCATCTATTCATGAAAATTATGTGTAATTTAGTGGAAGCAGTATTCAGGCAATGTTCCTGAGAAGCGGTTTGTGAAAACTTGATGATATCTCGTAATCGGGATATAATCTAGTCATGCAAGGTTGTATAGAGGATGAAGACATGATGATAGTGACATGGATATGATATCAAAGTCAAAGGTTTCATGAGTGAATAATTATCTTGTTTGGAAGCTGACAATTTTATGTAATTATAAAATATATTGTAACATGTGGAAATTTTATTTTGTAATTGGTTAAGCCTTGTTGGCCGACTCATTTGTAATTATTTGAGTGTGGTATAAAGGAAGGATTTTTTTTTTATTAAAATAAGGACATGAGATATTGTATGAAAGTAAATTGTGGAATTGAGCAATATTTGTTGTAAGAGGATTTATGAAGTACAAACTCTGGTATTGAGATCTAATGAAGTAGCTGGTGTGGTTTGGCACAGTCAGAGGAGAAGTGATCAGTTGTTGAGATTAGTAATCTTTTGGTATTATTATATTGAGTAATATAGAGATCAGTTGGATAGTGTGTTCAACGATCTTGTCCTTGAAGCTGTTTGGGCAGTGGGTCCTTTCGTCTTCTATAAACTCCTAACAGGGTTAGAATATTTTAACAGGGATTCAAAGTCTCCTAACAGGGACTTATATGTATTGAATGTATTTCATAAGGATCTTAACCACGTCCATCCTCTCACATGGTTAAAATCCATCAATGGTGATACAATTTTTATTTATCTGATAACCGATTCCCCCTCCCTCTTAGTTATCTTGGTGGACTTTACTTTCTAACACTCTAAACCATTGACATGAGAAACATCTAGGGAAATAAAAAAATACTCTGGTACTCTTACATCCATTTATCTTTTTCCTTTAGGTCTCCCTTTTGATTTGCCAATTTGGAAATCCTTTTCTCACTATAATTCTAAATTCATCATATTCAACCTGAAGCGAGCCCCTGTGAACTTTTCATGTTTAGCAATACATTTATTCATTGCTTCAATTTCCTTAGAATCTGCACCACTCAAATTATTTTCATGCAAGTTTAACTCCAATATGTTTTGAATCCTATTGTGAGTTATCGAATTATCAACATTTTTCCTATATGCATCCCAAAAAATTTCCAAGTTGTCTCTCATCTTTTTGAACCTCTTATGTAACATAAAAGAAGTAGTGTCCACTCTGATATTGTGCATCTTCTTGACTAACTTTTGGTTTTCTTTTAGTAAATCTTCACATTTCCTCTTCTACTTTGTGCTATATGTTCCTCACAATATTGGAATAGACTCTCCAAGCCTTTGAAACCCTTCCTCATACATCACCTTTTATTGATCTCTTTCTCTAAGTACCTTCAACATCTGAGCGCTATTGAATTTTGATATATCAACTCCCATATTGATAGAAACAAGAGGGTTAATCTCTCCCAATTTTAATTTCATCATGTGACTGAGTGCCTTATCTACATCTATAATCTTTGGCATTTTATTCAGTGGATACAATTCCCATAGAAAAACCTCTTTTTCATTAAGGTCATACCTTGATCTAATGTATATATCACTCACCCCTCAATATCAAGTTTAAACTCTTTTTCATCACAATGCAAGAAAATATGAAAAATTAATGAAGCACTAAGATCCCAAATAGGGAAGAGAATACACTAGTAAATTTTACCTTAAATTTCAATGAGAATTAGTCAAATTTTCTACAACAATTGGTCGAATAAAAGACTAAAACTGTTGTCGATCTTTTTTCATCAAATTTTCTACATGTTGATTAATAGTCAAAATTTTGACCATACTACTAGTCGAATTATCGACTGCAACAATCCCTTGGAACTAGAAGCATTGTCATCAATTTAATTGGTGACGTGGTCACAATTTTGACCATACGATAGGTTGAATTATCCACCAATGTTTGTAGAAATTATCATCAAATGCATAGCATTCTGGTCAAATTTAGTGCTGTGAAATGGTCAAAATTTTGACCAATACTAATTTTTTTTTAAAAAATGTTTATTAATTACACAGCTTAAGCTGAATAGGATGCCTAATACCACCTTAGCCTTTTGTTTCCTCAAAAGTGTCAATAGTGACATCATTCAAAATAATAGCATAGATGTGTTTCCTCAAAAGAATATTATAGATGTCTTCTATTTAGCACAATTAGAAAGCTTCGTTTACCTACAGATTTGTGTGCTTGTCTGAGTTTGATACGCAGATATAAATTGGTATTCAGATATAAATTATTGAGCTTCTCTTTGTTTCGATAATAGTTTAACATTCTCTACTTAACAGGGCCAACCACATGAAGGTGGAAGCTCATCTGGCCCCTCCTAGGGTCCTCTTATGACCCTTTACGACATTTTAAGACCTCTAAGATGTATTCTTAGAGGTTGTAAATGGTCGTAAACACTCATTCTGTTGGTTTTTGCCAGCTTCTCTTTGAGCTTCTCTTTGTTTCGAGAATAGTTTAACATTCTCTGAGAAACATAATTGTAGGCATCATGGTCACATTTTTTTGGAGACAATGTAATTGAGTGGTATACCCAGACGATGGAGAGCAACTTCTGCACCTTCAGATCCAAGTTGTTATCCATCCCACAGTGTCAACTTGGAATCGGAGGTGCAGAAATTGCTCTCCGTGTAGTTATACAACTCAATTATGTTGTCTCCAAAAAAATGTGACCATGATGCCTACAATTAAGTTTTGAGAATAGTTTAATTAACATTCTCTACTTAATAGGGCCAACCACGTGAAGGTGGAAGCTCATCTGGCCCCTCCTAGGAGCCTCTTATGACCCTTTATGACATTTTAAGACCTCTAAGATGTATTCTTAGAGGTCGTAAATGGTCGTAAAGGGTCATAAGGGGTCCTAGGACACAACAATTGAGAAACATAAATGTAGGCATCATGGTCACAATGTTTTGGAAACACAACATAATTGAGTGGTATACCTAGACAATGCAACGCAACACTACTCCTGCAGTTCTAAGTTGACATTGCGGGATCCAAAAACTAAAGATAAGGAATCTATATATGGTTTTTGGATCCACAGTGTCAACTTAGAACTGCAGGAGTAGTGGTTGTGTTGCATTTTCTGTGTATAGCATTCAATTCTGTTGTGTCTCCAAACAATTGGGACCATGATGCCTACATTTATGTTTCTTAGCTGTTGTGATACCTACATTTATGTTTTGTAGCTGTCATGTTTATTTGCATGTTCTTTGTGTTTGTCTTCTCTCCTTCGCATCGAAAATAAAATTTTTCCCACTCTGAATTGAGAATGCATGTGCAACACAAGAAAAATATGCACAAATAGTAGATGGAGTTGAAAAAACACAACATGTTTACATTTTTTTGATGGTCTATAACTTAAAATATGTAATTAAAGACCTCTATCAAAAATGCAACCCTATTGTGTTTTTCAACTCCACCTTATATCCATGCATATTCTGTGAGATTTCATATTGAACTAGGCTTCTCCTTCTGCATTGCCTGAAACCAAGAGACTATCACAGTTAACATCTAAATGGCATGTCTCATCATCACAACTAATCCACCTTAAACAATTGAATATATTTTCTTGTATTAAATATTCATTAATCAAAATTCGAATAGAAAATGTATATCTTGAGTACTAAAATTCACATTAGAATCGATGCCTCCATCATGCTCGGTTGGTGCAATATCAATATCCACAGGCTGCATTTCAATGTAAATAATAGATTTAGATGATGATATCATAGAAATGCCTAGTTCACAGTCCATTGTTTGTTCTCTGAAACACTAAATTAGGGATTTCTACGATATCCTCATCTGTATCTACAGCTATTTCCTCTATTGTTGCAGGTGCTTTTCCCCTATTTGATATTTATCTTCAAGTGTCCACACTCATTATGTTGGTTGTTGCCAGCTTCTCTTTGTTTTGAGAATAGTTTAACATTCTCTGAGAAACATAATTGTAGGCATCATGGTCACATTTTTTTGGAGACAATGTAATTGAGTGGTATACCCAGACGATGGAGAGCAACTTTTGCACCTCTGGTTCCAAGTTGTTCTCCATCCCACAGTGTCAACTTGGAATAGTTTCATCCCTGATGTGACCATGATGCCTACAATTATGTTTCAAGAATAGTTTAATTAACATTCTCTACTTAACAGGGCCAACCAAATGAAGGTGGAAGCTCATCTGGCCCCTCCTAGGAGCCTCTTATGACCCTTTATGACATTTTAAGACCTCTAAGATGTTTTCTTAGAGGTCGTAAATAGTTCTAAAGGGTCATAAGGGGTCTTGGGACACAACAGCTGAGAAACATAATTGTAGGCATTGTGATCACATTTTTTTGGAGACAACGTAATTGAGTGGTATACCTAGATGATGAAGATCAACTTCTGCTCCTCCGGTTCCAAGTTGAAAATGTGGGATCCCAAGACCATAGATAAGGAATAAATTGATAGAGTGGAGGAAGGCCATAATGACCAAAATAATATAGGATGAACCTCAAGTTAAATGAGGAAATTGTAAACATTTTAATAAAATTTTATTAAAATGTTTATAGTTGCCTCATTTAACTTGAGGTTCATCCTATATTATTTTGGTCATTATGGCCCTCCTCCGCTCTCTCAATTTATTCCTTATCTATGGTCTTTGGATCCTGCAGTGTCAACTTGGAATCGGAGGAGCAGAGGTTGCTCTCCATTGTCTGGGTATACAACTCAATTATGTTGTCTCCAAAAAATTGTGACCATGATGCCTACAATTATGTTTCTCAGCTATTGTGAAATCTACATTTATGTTTCTCAGTTGTCATGTTTATGTGTATGTTTTTTATGTGTTTGGGAAGACATCTTTCTAGCCTAAGCCTAGATCCTTTGGCAATTAGCTTAATAATAATTGTAGATGACAGATGAGCAATTAGCTATCCAAGAAAAAGCTCATAAATGAACTATATGTACCTCAATTAATGTGCCCTCTATGTGTACCCAAATGATATATTTGAAACAAAAAGGGTAAGGCTAAATTTACCCTTGTTGTTTCAAATATATCATTTAGGTATGCGCAGAAGGCACAGGAATTGGGGTACACATAGTTCATTTACAAGATTTTCTTGGGAAGCTAATTGCTCAGCTCTCATTTGCTTCATTTATTATCAAGCTAATTATCGAAGGATCCAAGCCCAACCTAGAAAGACATCTTCCCATTTTGTTTAAGCCATATTCCTTGTTCTTGTCAAACTTCCTTGGTATGGTAGGCCTTCTCTCTACAGTACTCTTCTTCAGCAAGACTTGATACCATGCTATGCTCAAACTTTAGTGAGACTTCATACCACACAATGTCTGTAGATTACATTCAATGCATTATTTATGCTTGTATTGGTGGGAAAACTCTTGAAAACATGCAAAAGAGATAGTCAATCCATAGTCAAGGTCAAGGAACAAATGGAACAACCAAGAAAACACTATATGTTAAATCATGTGATTGATAGCAGATTGGGGCTCCCATGAGCCATAAACATGAAGAATTATTAAAATATTAGTTACAATATGAAAATACTAAACTAACTAATTCCTGAGTTCATCTCTGCATATGGTTGCAACAAATTAGATATGTGATTACAATATAGAGAAGGCGTCGTAAAAATATAATTTCAGAATTTGCCCTAGCCTGACACATTTTGCACTCAAATCCTTCATCACAAATAAGTGGAGATGGGTGGATAGATGCAGATGAGTTGTCATCGACCCAACTAAAGTATCTGCAGCCATTATTTCCTTGTGATACCTAGTCTACATTAGTTCTTATATTATAATGAATAGTATTTACATTAGAAACTTTAAATATATACACATTAGCAACCTTTTTTTTATTAGGGCAGCACCAAAATTGTCATCCAGGGTTGTTCAATGTCCATGAAGTCTTCAACACACACTTCCCACCACCACATTGACAATTTGGCACATTGACAAGAGTCATCGAACCTATATCAATAATGCACCGCACCATCGTTACTACATTTATTATTTTTATATGATTATTTTTACAGTCCAAATACACCAAGGAGTACCATCAGAACCATTTACAATAATGAAAAGTAAACCTAAATCAAATAGCTCATTTTTTTATCAGCATGTGTATTCTATGTGTATATGAAAAATGAAAGAAATATGAAGTTGAAATAAAATAGTGAACAAAATAATATTCCACATAGAGTGAATGAAATATACCATCAAAAGAAGGTGACAAAATCCTGTCATGAAGCACAGACATAGGAAATCAAAAAGGGACAAAAGACAAGAAATAAGAAAAATCATTACGACTATAGAAAAATCATTTATACTATAATAAAAAAAAGAAACACTCTTTGTCAACAATTTCCAAAATCATTAGGACTATAAATGGATGGTTCTGATATTGCTTTGCCATTACAACAATTGAGCATTCATCATTTGGTACTTCTTGGTGTATTCCATTTAAGTTTTTCAGTTGCTGTGTTTATGTGCATGCTCTTTATGTGTTTGGCTTCTCTCCCTCACAAGGGATACATCGATAGGTAATTGATTTGAAAGCATAATGATTTGGTAGTCTTTTTTTAGGATAGGCGTAATCATCCTGCCAACCTTAATTAGCAACATTGGTGTCCTATCATTGCACAAGTGCAAGACGGTAAGGGTCTATTCAAGGAGGGATGAAAAAAAGGTCATTTTAACCTTGCAAGCCTAGGTTTTGGAATAGGTTTAGGTTTCTCAATAAGGTTGACTACATTATTTTCCATGTTATATGTAATATCAACATTCATTGATTAGCAGATATTTCAAGTCTCCAAGTGTGGAGTTCAATGTCGCTGGCAGTTCTCTATTGGTTTACAATAGTGCTTCTTCCCATAATCAAACAATGGATTTGATTCCAACCTAAGATTACATAAAACCCCTCATAAAATTTCAAAACAATAAGAATACAGTCTTCATTCATAGTCACTGTCAATGTTCCTCAAAGTAGTGATTAGAACAGGCAATTAAAATGTCCCTCAAATCATTAATCAGTTGATTATTATATAAGCTCCTCAAGCATGAGTTGGATGATGTGGATTATGTAGATATAAGAACTAATGTATCCACATCATCCAACTCATGCTTGAGGAGCTTATATTATTTACTGTCTCATAATAGTAAGATTGGTACCTATCCTAGTAAGTCACTATGAGATAGTAAATATGATCTACATCCAATCTTGGTCCACAAGCATGAGTTGGATGATGTGGATTATGTAGATATAAGAACTAATGTATCCACATCATCCAACTCATGCTTGAGGAGCTTATATTATTTATTGTCTCATAATAGTAAGATTGGTACCTATCCTAGTAAGTCACTATGAGATAGTAAATACGATCTACATCCAATCTTGGTCCACAAGCATGAGTTGGATGATGTGGATTATGTAGATATAAGAACTAATGTATCCACATCATCCAAATCATGCTTGAGGAGCTTATATTATTTACTTCCTTTTTGCCTTGGCATTTGTCATTATTTTTTAGAAATTCAGTCTATAAAAAGATGGTGAACAAAAATGAAAGTCCAATAGATGGAAATTCAAGTCCCATAAATATTAGTGGACAGTGCTAAAACAAAATTATGACAGCCTTCATGTTGAAGTGACAGTCTTTCCTAAGAAAATATTGGACAATTGTAAGTCCAAACATTAAGGTTGTGTAGAAACAGTCTATAAAAGCTTACAAGCAAGACAAGAACGGCCTTTGAAAACATTGGATGGCATGTTGATAATGGTTGCCATATAGAAACATAAAAGGAAAACCATAGAATAGTCAGTCCTATGAAGAATTTAAAAGGCTAAAATGGTAGACAATCTAAATGGTCATGTGACAATCACAAATGTTGTTGGAGTTGAACAAAGAAAACTAGGCCAAGGGAATGATGAACTAATAGGTATAATAGTCAATGTTAAACAAGTTGGTGTCAAAAGAACGTTGATCTCAAAGGATTTTTAGTTAACCATGAAGGTAAAATTTTGAAGATAGCTGAAGACAACCAACAATCCAAGTATAGCCACAAGAAACATCACAATGAGGACAATCATCCCATGACAATCCTGCCAAATAACAATGAGCATGTAGTAGTTCTTGATGGAAGATCAAAGGAGAGTAGACAGCAAGTCAAGTTTTTGCAAGAAGTACATGAAATATTTTAGAGGCTCAGTAGCATGACTCACTAATAGTATGGAGGATAAGGTGAAATTTCACTAAAGGAAATTCATCCAAGGTAGCATTATGCAAAGGATAGTACTAAAAAATGATAAGTTTGGTAATGATGGATGATGGAAAGGTCAATGAGAAAAGTATGAATGGATTGTATCAATGGATTGGAATGGATATGGGCAGAGTATAGAAGAGTTTAGAATGATGTTAGAGTTTCTTGTGGATGAGAAGGCAAAGCCATAGTGCTTAGGGGAATAGTGTGATGACTGTCCCAACTAGAGAATCCCTCATATTTCTCTCAGTAAGCTGAATAGTTGTGGCATAGGATCCTTCAACTGTTTGTGGACCCTTTGTCTTGTAAACAATGACCAATCTTTCAATGAAATGCACCTTATGTTTGATGTGTGGTGGTTGTATGGTGTAAAAGTGACCACACTTCTATGAATCATTACATTCAAGAACACTCAAGAATGAGGTCTCAAAAATTGATCCATAGCTCCCTAGGCATGGAGTGTAAGGGTTTTTAAGAATGCTCTCAGCTAGAGCTATTTAGCCTATAACCTTGCTAGTAAACCATGCAATAGGAGATTCAAATGAAGACAAGGGAAAGAATGCCAATATCCTCAAGAATCAAATGAAATGCAATGCTATGCTAGAAATGGAAATGCAAGCTAAGCTATGAAAGGAAATATGCAAGTGTTACAACCCAAGCTAATTAATCTATGTGAGCTAATCTAGAGCATAGAAATGAAGCTAATCTAAGAAAGCATAAATATGAAGCTAAGATAAGAATGCAAGAATGAGATGTAGAATGAAAGAATGAGATGTAGATGCTAAGAATGCTCCAAATCTTCAAAAACTCCAAAGTGACCTAGAAATCCTGCAGCATAAAGTTAGCATAAAAAGTTGAGGATCTAGAATGAAGAAGAGAGCTCTCCTTTTATAAGAAATGAAAAGGAATGGACCATGGAGATTAAGAGGCAAAAGACTTAATCAACGGTGGAGCTTGAAGAGGGATCAATCCATGTGCAAAAATATCCTCCAATGAGAAAATAAGAGTTGACTTTTGTGTCCATATGAGACAAAAAGTGTTTTTTCCCTTTTTATAAAATAAGAATAATGCTTTATTTTTGGAACTTAGGATAAGAGGAAAATTGGGGGCTTTTTATTTAATAAAAGGGGAGGAAATATTCCTTTTAATTAAATAAAGACTTAGGATAAGATGGTTAGCCCATAGAAAATAATCAAATAAATGATAGAGCTAGGATTTGATCAAGAATAAGCAATTTATGATTTAGCAAAAGGGGCTAATAGTCTCGGTGACCATTTTTGGGTGTATACAGTGGTAACTTTCTCATTGTAGTGACAAATCTATTGTTTAAATCAACTACACATGAATATGAGATAGACAACGACGATGCACAAATAGGAATGATTCATATGTTTCAAGGTACAAAAATATCCTAGATAGACAAAGGGTCCACAAACAGTTGAAGGATCCTATGCCACAACTATTCTTACTGAGATAAATATGATATGAAAATCTCACAACTAGATACAACTACCCCAGGCAAGGCAGTTTGCATAATTGGACAAGTTGAAAGGTGCCATGAAGAACCTATAATATAAAGTTGTGATTCTCTAGTTGGGACAGTCATCACACTATTTAGAAGAAATATGAAGAAATATGAATATGAAGAAATAGTACTACTATCTAGGATATTTTTGTACCATTCTTTGGCACTTTCTTTTAAGGAATTCACAAACAATTTTATCAAGGCATACTCATTGTCTATCTCATATTCATGTGTAGTATTGTCAAACATATTGAGCACTTTAAATAAAGAATACAATGGAAAAGAAAGAGAAAATAGCTTTAAATCAAATTTTTAATTCAATATTTTTTTTAAATGCCAAGTTACTAGCTAATTCTTTTAACCAAAACCAAATCCAAATCCAAGTGTAAGTAAAAAATCATCTTGCCAAGTACTCATCAAATCAATATATCTTTTTATTTGAATGTCAATTTTTACTGTCTAAAAAAACTATACATGCACACCTACGATTCTCTATCAGAAAAATATGAATAAGAACTAGTTTTGGATTGCACCGAGACCTTTATAATTCCATGAAGAACCTATAATATAAAGTTGTGATTCTCTAGTTGGGAAAGTCATCACACTATTTAGAAGAAATATGAAGAAATAGTACTATTGTCTAGGATATTTTTGTACCATTCTTTGGCAATTTCTTTTAAGGAATTCACAAACAATTTTATCAAGGCATACTCATTGTCTGTCTCATATTCATGTGGAATGGATATGGGATAGGCATCACACTATTCCCCTAAGCACTATGGCTTTGCCTTCTCATCCATAAGAAACTCTAACATCATTCTAAACTCTTCTATACTCTGCACATATCCATTCCAATCCACTCATACTTCTACACAAACAAATTAACTCACCAGAATGCTGTCATTCTGGGATAGTCATTATAGGGACAATGACCAATCTTTCAATCAAATGCACCTTATTTTTGATATGTGGTGGTAACTTTCTCTATTGTTAAAATCAACTACACATGAATATGAGACAGACAATGATGATGCACAAATAGGAATGATTCATATGTTTCAAGTTACATTAGGAACAATAGATTCCAAGTGGAGATGCATTAGGAACCTTATTGTCATTCACTGAGATGTTGTAGAAACTGATGAAATATTAGGTTCAACTCCAAGATCCAGTTGCATGCACAATACCTGTCATAAAGAATGAAGCAAAAATATGGAAAAAGCAAAACCCTCTTGTGCTCAAAAATGTCAGAGCTCAAATTGTATTAAGAGAGAATAAACAAATAATTACAAAAGTGGCTTATAAGGATGGAAACCCTAAAGCCACACAAAGCTAGGTTGAGGAATAATAATTAATATAAATATTAATTATTATTCACCTAAAAGGAGTAAGCTTAAGTGAAATAGAATAATAGAGGACATAATTAATTAAACCAAAATGATTTAATTATAAAGTCAAATATATCTATTGCTCTAACACCCCCCCTTAAGCATAGCCCAAGAGGAAGCTAACATAGCACAGCTATGAAAGAAAAAAAAATGGGTCCTGACAACAAGGCTTGATCAGGTACCCAGTGTTGGAAATATTCAGGAATTAACCGAGTTACTGAGAGGGGAGGGGTGAATCAGTAACTCCAATTTTTCTTACAATTTAACATGTGATTTACTTTTAACCTTTGCATACAGAAAGCATGAAACTTAAATGCATTCACAATAATGACACATAGATTTGGTTACCCAGAAACCTTCCAAAAGAAAGTAAAACTGGGTTGGGGATGAAACCCACAAAGCTTTAATACTGCAGAATAAAGTTGGCTGGTTAAGGCTTACAATTTGATCACTTCTGATGATCTGCCCTGTTAGGAGCAATAAGGATTGCTAAATCCACCCTGTTAGGATGAAACAGTAGATCTCTGGCTTTGCAACTGGATTGCTAATTGAGATTCGCTGATGTACTGATCACCTTCTGTGATGAATTTGTCTTTGCTATTCCTTATACTGCTGAAGCCCTTTGTAATTCGCTTATTTCTGCCTTTCTTTCTTTTTCACATATGCTTCTTACTTACTTTTTTTTGACATTTTTACAACATTGTTTATATACAAGTCTTAAACAATTAATTTCAATTACAATTACAAAGTCGGCTTGAAAAATAAACATAAGTGCTACTAAGTCAGCCCAAGTATGGTTACATGGTTCCTGCAAACTAACTCGGTGACTTTCTGATACTCGGCGTCCACTGCATTACTCGGCATCGTCATGCACTCGGTAGAAGTGAAGGCACGGTTCATACTGATCACTTGGTAGGTTTTGAACTCGGTAAATACTGGTGACTCGGTAGACATGATGTTACTCGGTTTACACTGTCCTGTTTAGTTTGTACTAACTTGCTCGGTTTGCACTGTCTGCTCGGTTTGCACTGTCTGCTCGGTTTACACTGTCTGCTCAGTTTGCACTGTCTGCTCGGTTTGCACTATTTTCTCAGTTTGCACTGTCTGCTCGGTTTGCACTGTCTGCTCAGTTTGCACTGTCTGCTCGGTTTGCACCCATAATGCAAATAAGTGTTGTCACTAGTGGCAATTCTGTTTAATGCCAACAATCTCCCCCTTTGGCATTAGTGACAAAAACACTTATTGGCCAAAACTTATATACATGAATCATGCTGAGTTTTATTTTGATTTTCCAAAATTTGTCTTTGTTATAGAGCTTTATACATTGTCTCCCCCTTTCAATGTGCTAACTATTTCTATACAAATCTTCTTCTATACATATATCTCCCCCTTTTTGACGATAATGCCAAAGGTGTATATACAAGTTATTTACAGAGAGAATCCAAAATTTGATAGAAAATTAGAATGTACCTTCATTATTAGTGCCAGGGTTTTGTCCCAACTTTCTTGTAGAATCTTACATGTTTGGATTGCAATTTGAACTTCTGCAGAGAGTTCAATCATGTGATCTACTATAGAGAACTGATTGTCATGAATCAATGTTTTGGAATATTCAATGTGCTTATACATTGTATTCATGATGGGAAGGATCATGTGTTGGATGTCTAGCAGTGTGGACCGGATCCTTATGTCTTCTTTCAGTAGATCAGACTGCATGTTTGATAGGTGTGAGATTTTCATGTGATGAGAAAAGCTTGAACTTGGTTCAAGTTGTAGCTTATGTATGCTGATCTTCATATCCTCATCCATTTTATTCATTTTATCCTTAACATCCTTTGTGAACTCGGCAATGTTGCACAATCTGGCCAAAAGAGAGGTAGCATTCGAATAGATAGATTCAGTGTTTGAAAAAACTGAAGACAATTCTACTTGGTTAATAGCTATGTGCTGAGCAATGTGCTCAAGCACTTTATTGTTGAATCTCTTCTCGGCTCTTTCAACTAACTTTTCTGTCCCAGATGAATCCTCATTGTATTTATTAACTGCTTCTGCTAATTGTAGCAAAATATGTTGGGAGGAGTCTACTTTAATACCTAATGCATCAGACAAAATGTCCTTAGCATCTTTGATGATTTGATATTCCTTGTCTCTCTCCTCTTTAAGCTTCTTTTGTTTTGCTTTCCTTTGGAGGATCTCACCTATATTTTGCATTTGGTCCGCTGATAGATTTGCAAAATCTAATGTAGGAATCTCTATCTCTTCATCTAAGTCTATATCCTCTACTACATTCTTACCCAAAAAATTTATACTCGATAGAGCCTTAGGCTTATCTGAACTTAATTCCTTGGTAGTAGTGACAGTAGATAAAGTAGGGCTAGCTATAGAGACTGGTATACTTTCTACTGGAGAATTTAAAATATTTACACTTGAAGATTCAAAAATTGGGAAACTTACTGCTGGAAAACTTGATGATGCGGGAGACTGCAACTCGGTAGAAGAAATGATAGTTGCTTCTGTTGTTGCTATAGATGATTGGACAAATGTTGAAGTTGTCACAACCATGCTTGAAGGTGTCTCCGGGCTGGATGTAGAAACTTTTACTAGAGAGGTAGGAAGGGATGCAATGACCTCTGCTGCTATCCTCACCATATCATCTACCTCAGTGTCTTCTTCTTGTTCATCACTGTCATCTTCAATATCTTTTATTATGACTGTTTCAATACTCGGTTGGTGAAGGTGGTATATGTTCTTCCATGTAGCATTTGCAGCCTTCACAACCGATTCAATATTGTTGATCAAAATCAAACAAGTATTGAACTTTAATGTCATCTTACTTTCATTTTCTTTTAATGCCTTCTTTACTTCATCATTTTTCAAGCTCGGCATTAACTGTCTCAGGGTTTGATCAAATATATCTATCACAATTTGCTTTGCATTGCTCCATCTCATTTTTATTGGATTTAGTAGAACTGCTGGAACCTGTGGGGCTATTTCTTCAGGAGAGTATTTCCACTGTCCCATCTTTTCAATAACACCATCTTCTATTTCCTTCTATTCTGTTTCCGATCTGGTTTCATATCTAAAAGATTTTATGTTACTTACTCCAGATCCTGATCCGTCTCTAAAGAGTTTGATCTTTTCTTGAAAGTTTAGAGGAGGCCTTTTGAATGCTATGTCTTTATCTGCCTTGTCTGCCTTGCCTTTTGCATTTCTCCTTGTAAATACAGCAGTGGGAGGCTTAGGTGCCTTAGTGATGAATACCTTTCCTTTCTTCTTTGCAGGTTCTGGTTCCTCTGTTTTCTCATCCTTTTCCTCTTCTTCTTCATCTTTTTCTTCTTTGTCCTCGGTTATCATTTGTATTTTGGCTATCCTCTTCTTTCCTTTGTTTACCGCCTGTGGAAGCTTTATGCTTAGTTCAATTCTTACCTTAGCTTCATCATATGTTCCAAAATATGGAGCTTTGGGATTGACAGGCTGATTAAGAAGAGCTTTAATGATATTCTTGGTTTCATCAATATTTACCTCATAAGGAAGAGGTTTTACATATACAGTCCTCGGTTTAGTTGCTTGAATATATAAATTATCACAATCCACCATAAAACAAATGTCATCTTTGTAATCTTCCACCAACTTCTATGGAATCCAGAATCTGTCATTCATTTTCTCTTTGAAAGACTCAAAATAATTATCCATGATGCTTTCAAAATTTTCACCCATTTCTGAGATGTATTCATTTATTTCATAAAGTGCTGGCACATCTTTTCTCCATACAACTTTTCCTTTAGAAGGGAAGAATTTCTGAACATAGAAGAATAAACAGACCAGTAAGGATCCAAACTTACATGGATTGTTTTTGGAAGTTTGAATGCTTTCCATGTTTTTGTTAAACTGCTTTAACAATAAGTCTGCTAGGTCAAATGTTAAGTTATTCTTGACCACTTTGTATGCTACGTCGATAGCTTCATAGGAGACACTATTCTGTCGACTAGAACTGTAAATCTTATGGGCAATGATGTGTGTACCAAACTTCAGTTTAGCATCGGTAATGCTGCTAACTTTCATGCCTCTACCGTCCCACTCGGCTAGGGTTTTCTTCTCTAGTTCCGTCCGACCTAGGGTTTTGGTAGTTTTTGCTTTGTTCAACATGGGAAGATCGGTGATTTGATGAATCATCTTCCTTGTGATCTCTAAGGGTTGCTCAAGCCAAATCTTTCCATCATGTACACGGCTAAGAATGTATCTAACCCATTTATCTCAAAAGTTTTGAGGTAGATGAGCAATGTGAACTAAACCTTTATCTTCCAGATGTTTATGCTCAGGTTTCAGAATACCATCCACACACAGTTCTTCACGCACAGTATCTAATTCTAGGTTCCCCATTTCATGAATTGAACAGTTGAAATGATTTTGGATATCGTTAATAAGTAGTACCTTAGGAGGAATCTGAGATTGAGCTCTGTTCGGATCTAGGGCTGTTGCAATTGCGGGCACGATTTTGAAATCTGGTGCTTTCCATTCCCCTTGGACTAACATATTAGATCCTTTCTTTGCTGAAGTGCTAGATGATGCCATGGTAGCTCACAGAAAATTCCTTTCGCTAAAGTGTTGAATCGCTGGGTTGCTCTTGAAATTTTTTGCTCTCAAAGTGCTAAAGGTTCGCGGTGAAGAATGAGTTTGATTACTTGCTTTTTATTTATAACTCTGTCATTAATGCTCAGTACAAATTAGGGTATGAATTCCGACAGACTGTCACCCACTAAGAATTAATTGCTCAGTAAAGACTTCACAACTCGGTGAACTTGAGAATTCATATTGCTCCGACCTCGCTCGGTAAAGACGGGTACCGACCTTGCTCGATAAAGACTGATACCGACCTCCCTGTGATCTTACTGCATCTTGTATGCTGATTTAGATCTTTCTTTTAATTTGGTTCTGGAACTATTTGAGATTGGTCTATGAGAATACAGTTCCAGTGCTTTCTTGGAAATTTAGTTTGAGTCGGTAGAGCCATCCATTCCATTACTTGGACTGGATTGCTCGGTAGATTTAGGAATCCATTTTTGTCTCACCTGTTTCCTGACCTTAGTTGCTTCATTCTTCTTTCCATCTTCAACTTCACTAGCATTCATGCAGTTTCTGGCTATGTGACCTAGTTTAGTGCATTTGAAGCATCTTACGGTAGTATCTCTTTTCCTTAGATGATGTTTTATGCAATTCATGCCAATGTGTCCATATTCTCCATAGTAATGACATCTACACCAGGTGTTGTAGTCCCATCCAAACATTGCTTTCATAATTTGTTTTTCTGGATTAAATGTTTTGGATCTGCACTTAAATGCCTTGTGACCTTGTTTGTTGCACTTGTGACAATTACCTCTGAATCTTGGTTTTTCCCTGCATTCATTTGGTTTGTGACCAGGTTGATTGCAGCTGTAACATTTTCCATTGAATTCTGCTTTTTCATTGTTCCAACATTTATTTGAAGTATGTCCTATTTTACCACAGTGATTACAAGTAGGTTTTTGATTTCTTTGAGTACCTTGCTTTGAAGATTCACCTTCTCCTTTGTATCCAAGTCCTGCTTTTCCTTTTTGCCTATGAAGATTTTGCTCATACAGCTGATTCAAGTCTTCTTGACTTTTTAGCATTCCTTCATTGATTTGTTTTTCAGCGTTTAGGTCATCCACCAATCTTAGATTGATTTCTTTTTCAGATCTTAGTTCTTCTCTTGTGCTTTCTATTTCTGATCTTAGATTCAGAATTTTCTCATTTGTATGAGAGATCTGATCAATTAGGTTTTCTAGCTGAAGGGATTTATTTTGGACTTCAATGTTCCTTCCATCTAATTCATCTTTCAACTTGTTTCTTTGTTCCAAGATCTCACAGAATCTTGTAGAGTGTAGCTCTTGTTCTCTTTTTAATTTTCTCACTTCTTCCTGTAGAGACCCATTCTTTTCTAGGAGTTCTTTGACAGCGTTATTTGCTTCATCTGAGTTATTTGAGGGAAAAAGATCTTCAATCTTTTCTTCAATGTAATTCTAATCATTCATCTGATTTGCAAGTTCCTTCCTTCTTCTTAGGGATTGGGAAAGATGTTCTTTTGCTTCCTTGAGTTTAGCTATGGCCATTTCCAGATCTAGCTTTTCATTTTCAATCACCTTGTTCAGTTTGAATACCTCCATTGTCCTGGATCTTTGCTCAAGCTAGTTAAGCTTTATCTTGAGAACCAATGCTGCTCTGATACCAATTGTTGGAAATATTCAGGAATTAACCGAGTTACTGAGAGGGGAGGGGTGAATCAGTAACTCCAATTTTTCTTACAATTTAACATGTGATTTACTTTTAACCTTTGCATACAGAAAGCATGAAACTTAAATGCATTCACAATAATGACACATAGATTTGGTTACCCAGAAACCTTCCAAAAGAAAGTAAAACTGGGGTGGGGATGAAACCCACAAAGCTTTAATACTGCAGAATAAAGTTGGCAGGTTAAGGCTTACAATTTGATCACTTCTGATGATCTGCCCTGTTAGGAGCAATAAGGATTGCTAAATCCACCTTGTTAGGATGAAATAGTAGATCTCTGGCTTTGCAACTGGATTGCTGATTGAGATTCACTGATGTACTGATCACCTTCTGTGATGAATTTGTCTTTGCTGTTCCTTATACTGCTGAAGCGCTTTGTAATTCGCTTATTTCTGCCTTTCTTTCTTTTTCACATATGCTTCTTACTTACTTTTTTTTGACATTTTTACAACATTGTTTATATACAAGTCTTAAACAATTAATTTCAATTACAATTACAAAGTCAGCTTGAAAAATAAACATAAGTGCTACTAAGTCAGCCCAAGTATGGTTACATGGTTCCTGCAAACTAACTCGGTGACTTTCTGATACTCGGCGTCCACTGCATTACTCGGCATCATCATGCACTCGGTAGAAGTGAAGGCACGGTTCATACTGATCACTCGGTAGACATGATGTTACTCAGTTTACACTATCCTGTTCAGTTTGTACTAACTTGCTCGGTTTGCACTGTCTGCTCGGTTTGCACTCTCTGCTTAGTTTGCACTGTCTACTCGGTTTGCACTGTCTGCTCGATTTGCACCCAGAATGCAAATAAGTGTTGTCACTAGTGGAAATTCTCTTTAATGCCAACACCCAGTACAAGGAAATCTCTATAAACCGGAGTAAAGGAGAAAACCTAGTGGGAAAAACTCCTCTCCAAAAAGAGATGTAAAAGCAAGAAAAGACAAAAAGAATGACTTCAAGAGACTCTCTCAAAGCCATAAGTACAATGTGTGCTGCCAACCCCCCCGTGAGAGAGGGTCGAGGCTCCAAAGCCCCCCCAGAATGAAAGAACCCCTGGATCAATGAACAAACCACTGTGACTCCAATGCAGAGTAGTGAAAGTTAGTGGACACTATAGAGGGAACCTTGAAAGCTGAGGTGTCACTGGAAGGCCGAGTTGATGCTCAAAGGAGTAGACATGAGGATCCTAAAAGGGAATCCCCAATGTAAGTGGTATGACAGGTGTCTTGACACTGTCATCAAAGAGGAGATGAATGTCCTCTGTAGAATCCTCAACAAATGTGCCTGGTGGCTTGATGAATGGAGCTAGAGGATTAGGCAGTGCTAAAGAAGAACCCTACTGAAGAGAAAAGTACACCTGAGGATGTGGTGTGGTAGTCACAACAATGGTCTCAGGAACAACACAAAGGTTCAAGCAACTTGACTGCACCACATGATGCTCTCGTGAAAGAGAAGAGTTGTGCTCCGATAATGGAGATGGTGGACCAAAGTGAGAGAAGGTGTAGAGATGGGTGGAATGATCAACTATCCATGTAGCAACAATGCCTCCTATCACAGTATCCCTAATGAAGACTGAATCTTCTATGAACTCAATTGTCTTCCTTGACCCACTGCGTGTAATCTGCTAAATTGAGAGAAGGTTTGTAGATAGAGATGGAACATACAATACATCATTGAATGTGCCAGCCTAAATGCTGACTGAACCTATCCCACAAACTATCTGTACAGTGTTATTCCCCATGAGAATATGAGGAATAGGAGAAGCCTCAAAAGAAGAGAACAAATCCTGAGAAGATGTCATGTGGTGAGAAGCACCTGAATCCAGTATCCAAGGGACCTATGAAGGGGATGCAACAGATGCCTCTAATGCATGACCCTTTCCAATATCATGTCCAAATGTCAAAGATGAGGAAGAAGACTAAAAAGCAGACCCCTGTGAGCTAGAAGAGGATGGAGAGGAAACATTGCTCTTCTGAAGAAGAGCTTGCAAATCTGCAATCTATTTTTCATAGCCATCAAATCTCTTTTGAAAACAATTTGACTCATCATGAGCTCCCTTCTGACAATAGGAACATGTAGGTCTCTCAGTCTTCTATTTGTCCTTCTTAGAAGAAGGTGGTGGGCCAGTAGAGTGCTGAGAGGAGGAATCAAATATCTACTTCAGCTTCTACTTCTGTGAATCCTGAGGTGTCTTGGCAAGCAATGCCTGTGACTGTAAACCTGTAAGGGAATCCATCTGAATGAGCTTTGACTGCTCATGAGTCAACCTGTCATAGAAAGTCTCAAAAGAGGGCATAACATGTCTGGCACCTAGTGCATCCATAGTGAAGTAGAAGGTAGAAGAAAATAACTAAAAATATCCTCAAAGCTTAGAAAGAATCAGGTAAATACACTCATTATCTATTTTGTTCTTCCCACATCCCTGTAAAACTAAACGGAGAGATTTGAACTTCATCAAGAAGTCCTCAATGGTGGGAAAAGAATCAGGTACCAATGAAGTCAACTCTGCCTCAATTTGTAGTGCCCTGAACTCATTCACAGTGCCAAAAAGATTCTGAAACTTATCCCAAATGGCTTGAGGAGTAAGGCATCCATCAAGGTGAAAAAGTATACTATCTGAAACATGTAGTGACATCAAATCCATGGCTTCATCCATCTTGTTCCTGTGCTACATGACCTCAAATGGTCGAGTCAACTGAGGCTGAACTATATCCAAACAAGACCATAACCCTCGTGATCAAAGAAGTCATGTCATATGAGCCTTCCACACATGGTAATTATGTGGAGTGAGAAGCTCAATAGATGTTGTGTCTGTCATAGTGCCCTGTGCTCTGACTGATTTTTTTATTATGTTTTCTTTCAGAACTAGACAGAAGATGCAGAAGGGGTTTTTTTTTTGTGTGATACAATGTTTTGATTTTTTGATATAAATGATAGAAAATCAAGAAATAACACCCCCCACAATTGATAAAACCCAATTCAAGTACAATTCTGAAAGCTTGAAAGAAAGAAAGAGCAAGAAATGCTTCAGAATGAAAATTTATGTACCTTGACTTTGGAGCTCAAAAAAAGCATCAAAATGGAAGAATCAAGAAATGAAACCTACACCAATGCGACGGTCTTGGAAAGACCTTTCCGTCGATATATGACATGTCAAATTTTGAGTCCATATGAGCCTTGTAGGACCAAAAAAGCACAAGTACCCCCAAAATGCAAGCCTGCTGGAAAAAGCCAGTCATGGGAAAAAATTTGATAGTTGTATGACTATCACATGATTGGTTGATGATGTCATCACTGATGTCACTTGTTGACTGGGCAATGACTGTATGCTGACATCACTTGGTGATTATGTGCTGACAGGGTGCTTATTGGATGCTAATGTGGCACCTCAAAATCTGTGCCCAAAAATGCAAAAAAAATTTGCATGTACCAATTTCACCAAATTTGGTGGATCTCTAGAAATATCTGCTAAAATGGCGGAGGAGATAAAATGTTGGAGGAAAAAAAAAATTTAATAAAAAAATTTATAAAAAAACATTTGCTTTGGAAATAATGCTTGATAAGCATTTTGCATAGATATGGATGCCCAATGGGCATTGGTGCATGTGCGCAGGCCTGCTGACACAAGTACTATGTACCTGCTAAAAGGTCATTGACCTTTGTAAAAAGTGCAAAAACTTTTTTATAAAGTTTGCAAAACAACTTTCCAAAAGTTGTAAAAAATTTTAACGCATGTCAACTTGAAATAAAAAATAAATCTTTCTTGGGATGCGTGCCAGGCTTGGAAACAAAAAAAATTGCCTCAGATTGCAACTTGCCCAAAATAGGTCATGCCTTAGATGACTATGGAGGTTTTTGGGCCTTTTAGACTCAACCGTGAGGTTGGTTTGTGCCCAAAGTGCTCCAAAAAATTGCAACCCCCCAGATCCAATATAAAAAATAGCAGAAAGCCCCATAAAGAAAGGGCTTGATCCATAGCTTTAGAAAACTTCGAACAAGCTGCAGCAGAATGGCTCTAATACCATGTAGAAACTAATGAAATATCAGGTTTAACTCCAGGATCCAGTTGCATGCACAATACCTGTCACAAAGAATGAAGCAAAAATATGGAAAAAGCAAAACCCTCTTGTGCTCAAAAATGTCAGAGCTCAAATTGTATTAAGAGAGAATAAACAAATAATTACAAAAGCGGCTTATAAGGATGGAAACCCTAAAGCCACACAAAGCTAGGTTGAGGAATAATAATTAATATAAATATTAATTATTATTCACCTAAAAGGAGTAAGCTTAAGTGAAATAGAATAATAGAGGACTTAATTAATTAAACCAAAATGATTTAATTATAAAGTCAAATATATCTATTACTCTAACAGATGTAACACTGAGGGAATGATGATAGTTGGTTGGAATGGTTATGGTAGGAAGTTATGGGATGGTTATGTTCCCTATTAGTTGGAATGGTTATGTTATGAATAGTCATAGGGAGTCTCTATTACAAAATAGTGAGAACAGACTGGTGTATGTTTTGGTGAACGAAAAGACAATAAAACTTTATTGTTCTATGCAATTCGATGACTGTTTGAAACTCTATTAACTTGGTTGAATTATATATGTGTTGACAGAGTCTTTTTAACCAAATTGACTTGCTATTTGATGAGTTTCAGTTTACTTTGAACTTGTTGTTGCGCTGGTGTAGAACAGTGGTTATCTTTTAATTGTTTTGTTATTGCAGTAGAGTTTTAGATAAATGGAAGTCATTCCATGAATAATATAAGGCCTAATTCATGGAATGACAATTATTAACTTGTATTATATAAAGTTGACCGTGCATATGCAGATCCAAGTGAGTTAGAAGTGATCACAGTCAAGAACGATGAAAGAAACTAGTGAAAATGGTGGCTCGGGTGTAACAGTGGATGATCTATCCACATAAGGTACATATTTTATGTTTTGGAATAGTTTATTATGTTGATTGGAAGGTGATTCAATCACCAATTGGTTTGAGAAGTGAGTTGTGACAAGAGTTTGAAGAAGTCCTAAAAACCAGGGTTAGAGGGCACCAAATTTGGGGTTTTCTAGGTTACAAAGCCTTTGGAGTTAATTCCTTTTGCATATGGCCATTTTATGGCATAAATTTTTTTCCTTCTATACCCTGACCAACCTAAACCATTTTCATTAATGGTCGATAATTTTTGTAGAAAAATGATGTCAAATGTACTAACACAACAATCAATTACACATTCAGAAGTGGACTGTTATAACAACAATTAAATTTGTAATCCTTTCAATTCGTAAGGATCATAAATTTATTAGAACCTATCCTATCAAGGATTGAATAAAAAATAAATAAGCTTCTACCACCTTCGTGTGCATATTACAATGCAATGGTAAGTGGAAGGATAATAACAGGTTCTTAGTTCTCAGGCAAAACAAATACACCATCAAATCAACTAAGAAAAAGTGTACAAATAATGTAAAGATGCCCTTTACATATTCTGTGAAAGATGGAATAGCATAAGAAAATAGGTGGGTGTACAAATAGAGTAGACAAATGAGCTTCCAATATGGTGTTCAATATAATTGGGGAAAATTGAAGGAAATCTGGACATGTCATGCATCGAAAAACCAGTTTATTTCCCAAAATTTTTAACAAGATCCACATCAGGTTGCGAGATCAAAATCAATTTATCGATGAAATTGGAATTTGACATCTGCAAGAAAATGAAGGAATTGGGTCTTAAACTTGAAGAAATGTTTGGGAAAATCCATTTCATTTTGATGTTGATCCAATTGTCATGAAAGCTTCCAGATTTCTTCATTTTGTTATACTTGTCAATTTTATGAAATTTAATGCTTTTTTCTCCTTTGTTTTGCAAGGTGAATTGGAGGAGAAGCTAGGAGAAGCTAGGAAGGCAAGGAAATGATGGTGAAGTTAAGCTCAAGATTTCAAGCTTGAGGACTTCAAAGTAAATAGGGAACATAACCATCCCATAACTTCCTAACATAACCATTCCAACCAACTATCATCATTCCCTCATTATTAAAAGAATTAGCCTCATAACCAACTATCATTGTTCCCTTCCTAACATAACCATTCCATAACTAAGATGTAACAAAACCCTCACTGTTCCGTAATAGTCAATCAATGCTACATTGTTTCTACATTTCAGGAGTTAGTAGGCTATTATACAGGTTAGATAACACATCCCATGAAGCCAGGGCCCTTGGATTTTCATGGGATGGTCATATTATGAAAAGAACCTAGACTGTTGCAAGAAAAATCAAAACTTATAATCTGTTAACTGATACCAGGCGTCTAACTTTCAACATAGTGTGTATCAATCTTGTTCAAAACAAATAATGAATGAAAAGGAACTTCTATTACATCTCAGTGAATGAAAATAAAGTTCCTAATGCATCTTGACTTGGAATCTATTGTTTCTATGGAACAATTTGTTTAAACAAGCACTGGTGTTTTGGAACTATATGCAGTCCCTGTTATTATAGAAACCCATAATTTACATTTGCGGGTTCTGCTAGACTACTATGTATTTGTTGTGACCGTTGTTCATTATGCAGTTAAATGTTTTGTTAAGACACAGTCCGCCACTAGTTAGAAACTTACACTTTGGATAATGCACCCCAAATTCATACTCATGTGTTTTTAAGTTTGATTGTGTAGTATTATTTACATTTTTTCCATAGAGTTCCATTCTCTAACAGACTATGTTCAAAGGTATTCTGATTGGCTTTGTTATGGGACTCAACCCTTAACTTGTATCTCCTCCACGGGAATCCAATGTTGTTGGAAGGGGACCAAGTTAAGCATATATATATATATATATATATATATATATATATATATATATATATATATATATATATATATATATATATATATATATATGCTCATATCATAAATATATATATTCATGCTGAGATTAGCTATGAAGGAGATACAGTTGAATGTCATATATATATCAATCACAATGTGTATCATGACTATGATAATAGTTACGATACCTATACATACCATGATTTATAACAATCACGATACATATACATACCATAACTTACATCAATGCTATATATACCAGTCATGATATGTATATGTATCATGATTGCAACATGATACATATACATATTGTGACCTATATCGCTAAAGTCAATAATCATGATATTACCATGCATCATGTGTTAAGTGTTAAAATAGTAATATGAAATGGCATCATTATAATTAGAAGTTGATTGTTATCAAATGATTATTATTGTGGAAAGACATGACCCTACGTAACTGTCCAGTCACGTACAGTCATGTCCTTTCACAATAATAACCATTCATTCTTCTACTTATATGAGATCATATCTGCTATTTAGAAATCAATCACAGTGGCAATTATCTAATCTAGCAGAAGTTTGATTATGAAAAAGCATTACGTTTATTCTTTATTCTGATCTATATTCTTTAACACCCTACCCTGCAAAATGTATGCAAAATGTGGAAGTATAGACAAAGGCCAGCGAACTTTTTGACAAAATGCATTTAAGAATCATGGTTTTATGGAATGCCATGATTGCAAGATAATCACAAAATATACTTGCTAAAAAGGCTTTCAGAAAATTTCAAGCAAATGTAATCAATACGTGTAAAATCAAATTTGACAACCTGTTAGCATCCTTCCTAGATATTGCCAAAATGGGAGCTTTGGAACAGGGTATGGACATCCATCAAAGCATAATGATAGGGGTTTTTTACTTGGATTCATCCTTTCTTTGGTCAAAATGGAAAAGGAAACATATGGGGGATATGGTTTAGTTTATCCTATCCTTCTGGCAACATGCTTTGAAGCTTCACTTGCCACAAAAAAGAAAAGCAAAACCTCAATGCACCTATATTGACATTTAAGTCTTGATACTATTTCAAATTTGCGAGGACTATACTTATCAAACTTCTTGTTATTCCTTAGCCTCCAATATTGTTTGTTGGGATCACATTTCCTACCCTTGAGCCTACATGCAATTTGGAGTGCCCAAAAATTTCCCTAATAAAAGTGCTTATAGGGTAATTATTATCTATTAGCATTCAACCTTATCCTGAATACAAATGTTTATGTTCTAATATTTTACTTATTTAAAAGGAGTATGAATATGTGTATAGTACATATTACACAAGAATATCATGCATCATCTAATAACAACCCTAGTCTTAGATGTGGGTATCATACAAAATCCTTAGTGTATTCACATAATGAAGCAACAAAATTACATACCCTAGAAAATGGGCGTCGGCTAAGCTCCTAATAAAATGCACCTAAAGACAAAAAAAAGAAAACTTTGGGAAATCTACAAATGGTGAAAACACTATTTTTTTAGCAATTTCTTTTGAAGACTTGCAATGCAAAGTATGCAGATCATGCACAGTTAATGTCTTTCCCAATTCTAAGCATTGAACAAATGAAATGACATTAACCTAATTTGTTTTTTCACCCAGCGACATGGAATCTCCATGATGAAAGAAAAAATTAGGGCCACGACTTCATGGCAAAGCTGACACAATGTGTTGAGTTCAGCCTGACAGAATGTCGTGGGATAGAGAGGAATAAACATAATGCAATCTGTTTGTATCTACCTAACTGGATGTGTTATGATAGTCACCACATATCTATTCTCTCACGGTCGACTGTGTAAATTGGGAATAATTTGAATAACAAAAATGAATAACATGAATGCATTGGAGTTACTACAACACTACCGAAATATCAGTTAAACTTGTTGTAGCATAACAACTATATGTTCCTTACAAAATCAACTATGTAAGTTTTGAATGAACAACTTTTACAAGTTACACATGCCACTGTTACATCCAAACTGGTTGCGGGTATATGTAAATATCAATTACTTGTGCTATCAACCATAAGAAATGATAAAAAACATAGAAGGAACGTACTCAAAATTTTGTTTCACTTTTAACCTAGGGTGTAGGTGTGCTCTTCAGAAATAAGCTCTGCTCCGCTCCTAATTCGTGAGCTCACTGCAACTGTAAAAGTGAAAATGAGAATTGAAATGTTCTTTTTAAGTAATATGCCCATCTTTGTCAAACATTCGACCGACATCATATTGGTCGAAAGTTTGATGAACACAGGCATGGTTTTTAAAAAAAGAAAAAAATTTCCTTCTATACCCCGACCAACCTAAACCATTTTCATTAATGGTCAAAAATAAAGGTCAAAAAATGATGTCAAATGTACTAGTGATAACACCATCTTCCATCAACAACTACTGACCTCTTTGTGTAGTCATATTTTCAATGTCCTCCTTAAGTTTCCTCAACAATTATTCTTCATTTTCAAGTTTAATGTTTGGGATTGACTCTCAAAATTTCTTACCCTTAACATTGAACAAGAATATTTAAAATCTTTAGATTTCACAAATACATAATCATTAAAAAAGAATAAAATTCATCAAGTTTAGTGTCCCCGTGGATATCCAATTTGGCTATGATCTTATCATCTTTGTCTGGCTCTTCTTCCATATCTCCTGATTGCAACCTAGAAATTACTTCTTTCTCATTAGGCTCATTTTATCCAGTCTCTTCTTTAGACTCCTGCTACATCAATTGATGCACTTTCTCATCCAATTCTCTATTTTACTCCTCATTCACTACCCAATATTCATCCTCCACTAAATTTATGAAGATGTCATCTGTTGGTACAACATCAAGAATATAATCAACCAAAATTTGTTTCCCTTTGTAGGAATGGATGTAACCTTATGGATCATAGTTCTTTCTTGGATAATGCTCTACTAGGTTAAATTCATCCAATAAATTATTTTTAATGAATTCATAGGCCTTTGTAGATACAATAGTGAAATCATAAAAACTCAGGGTTTCTGATAGAAAATTATGTTTGTGTAATCCTCCAAAGTGTTGAGTGTTTGAGATACTAGTCAACTGTCTTACAATTTCCAAGTATGCAAATCGTATATGGAATAATTTTTGGCAATGTGTATGGGGCTCCCTCAAATCCATAAAATATAAAACATGTAAAGTCCAAATGGACATACCAATATCCCTAATTATCATTAATATTCCTCTCATCAAAATCTTTAGGTCTTAAAATTATTTTAATTTTCATGGTAATTGATTTGTCATAGGGATACTCATACACTTGGAAAATCAGTCTCACATAATTCCTCAAACTTTATGTAGTTAGACTGAGGATATCATGAATCCCAGATAGAATTCTATAATTGCATAGATCATTCATTTACTTCCCTATTTATGACATTCAACCTTAATTACTTAGGCCACATCCTTTTCTTATATCCATAGAACAAAATAATATGCATTAAAAGAGAATAATACACAAACCTTGGATGTTCACTATCCCTAAGAGACAAAAACCCCTCTTGCAATTTTTCTACAACATAAGAAACAAAATCAAATGGTCATGGATCATACTTTTGAATGTATGAGGCTAACACCATCTGCCTAGTTCTCATGAGGTTAGGTACTTCCACATCTCCATCCTATCCACAGGATAAATAAGTATACTACAAATAAGCCCTAAATAAACTTAGATTGAATGGAAATCCATCATGTTGTGTGAGACAGAAATTTTGTTCCCCCTCCTTATGCATGTGAATTTCTAAATTCTATCCATTGTACATGGTATCCATCCTATTGTACTCCTCTTCTAGTTCTTTAAAAGACAATGACATGCTATAATATTGGTCTAGGTTAAAAAGTTATTCTAAAATTTCCACATAGAAACAGATAAAAACATTTCCATGAGGGTCATGGATGCATGTCTTTTCTGAATTGTGATTCCTCACTAGTATTTCCAACAATTTCATGTTTATGAAGATATTGGCGACTATTAACTTACCCAAATTCATCATGCATGGATGACAAAGTGGCACCAATTTGTCTCTCCTTAGATAATCAAACAATAATAGTTTGTATCCTCTAATCTTAGTCCAAATGTCTCCTACAACCTTGAATTTTTTTTTCTAATTGATTCCTTTCTAGAAAATGTTGTTTGGACCTTCATTATTTAGGGCCAAAAGCTTGCATGTGGTCAATCATGTCCTGATTTAATTTTTTAGTAGGAATATTCTCTTCTATCTTCATTTTCTTAGAGTTTGAATCAGTACTTTAAGTTGGCATCCTTCTTCTCGAAGTACTAGATGACTCCATTTCTGCAACTATAATTCTTCACATCTTGTCTATAAATTCTCCTTCTATTTGCAACCTATTTTTCTACAAATTCCAGTGTTATGAAACCTCAATTATTTGATTCACACATCAAAATAATATCTTGTAAGGAAGATTATTTCATAAATTTGTCTCTTGTGAATCCTTGGATTCACCCATTCTATGTATTTATTAGAAATCCTTTGCTTCATTTTTGAAATTTAAATTGACATGACAATGGTTCCTCATCAATGTAGGTTTCTATGACAAACACTCCCTCTTGGCACTATCGATATACCATTTATTTCCTTACTTTGAAACCCTTTTTCCTATTTTCCATTGGTATAGGTTATCTTGATTAGATCATTGAAGGTTGGCACAACTATTAAATCACTACACTGATTACTTCTATTGGCTAAGATCTTGCCAATCTAGTACTGGTTACATTGGTATATGTTTTTCTAATAGATTTTAGAAACTTATCATTGTGAAATTTGACTTATACTATTCTGATTCCTTTACTTTTACCTAGTTGTATCCTAAAAACCCATTGATCAATGAAAGAAATTCATTTCCTATTACTTTCTACAACAAAGCTTCCATGTTAGGAAAAACATAGTTATCCTTTAATAATGATACATTTAAATTCCTAAAATATACATAAATTCTAATATCACCATGTTTCTTCCTAACATGAACCATGTTAGACACCCATTTTGAATGTCTAATTGGTTTAATGATCCATGCATCTCTTGACTTCATTAATTCCTCCTTTATTTTTGGGGCCAAAGTTGGATTTATAAGATATTATCTTTTATTAGAATGGTTTTGCATCTAGTTTTAAAGGAATATCATGTTGAAAAATATATTCTCTACACGCCTTGAGATCAACATATGACCATGCATAGACATGTCAGTGTTTCCTCAGCAATGATATCATTTCAAACTTAATATTAGGATCGAGCCTTTTCCCAATACATACTTCCTTAGGAGCATATTCATTTCCTAGATTAATTTTCTCCACATCTTCATGGCTTACAGGAGACAACTTAAATTCAACTCTATCTTTATCATCAAATATTATTTCTAATGTTACCACCCCTTAGGGATATTTCTTTTTTTAATTGAACAACCTACTTTCTGAACAAGGTTTCCTTACCGTCATCCTTTTCTACATATGAATTCCAATCAATCTATTGATCCTTATATTGATCTTCACATGTGAGAAATTACATTACATCCCAATCATCCTCAAATACTTTTTATTTTTGCACATTATTAGGTATTGTTGGCCTTGTCTTAATCTCTACTTGAGTTATTTTATCAAATGGTATATCATTGTGTTTGATAGCTAGATTTTCCATAAAATTTGCCAAAATGTTTTTAGAGCTATCAATCCAATTTATTGAGAAAGCATTAAAGGATTCTATAAGATCCCAAGCCTCATTCCTTTAATGCTTTAACTTTGAATTTTTAGTAACAAATTTATTCCTGACCTGAGAAATGATTAACTCTAAATCACCAAACATAATTAGTATTCTTATTCCATGTTTGTTAGAAATTCTAAGGCCTAACAAAAGTGGTTCATATTTAGACACATTATTTGTATATTCAAAAGTTAAAATAAAGGATTACTTAAATGATTTACCATTAGGATAAATAAAAATAACCACAACACCATTACCTTCTTTACTACATGCACCATCAAAATACATTTTGTATAACATTTCTTGATTTTCCTTAACATAAACTTCATTTTGTTCATTATTTTTATAGAAGGTTTAGTTATACTTACATGAAAGTTGTCCATGTCTATATGTAAAAATTAAGTCTAATTTGGGTCCACTTATTCAATGATGTATGATGATCTAGGCTCTATGCCAATTCTAACTTCTCTTCCATTCATAGGGACAATTGTGTATGATAGGTGCAAAGGAACATGTCCATCTACCAAGTTATTGTTGGAAAAATGGTCAGTGCTCCACTTGGGATTTGTGACATGGTTTAATAGCCTCTTGTGTCTTCTATAAGTCTAATGGTTGTATCAGGTATTAACAAGTTGATCTTTTGGTGCAATGACAACCCTAGTTTGTAACAAGTGGTATCAGAGCTTGGTCATAGGTTTGAATCCCCTCAGGTAACACTGAGGAGGAGATTTTTGGAAAAATGGTCAGCGCTCCCCTCAGGATTCATGACATGGTTTAACAGCCTCTTGTGTCTTCTATAAGTCTAGTGGTTGTATCGGGCATTAACATGTCGATCTTTTGGTGCAACAACAACCCTAGCTTGTAACAGTTATACCATTGACTTGATAGGATAATCACATAATTTGGAGGTACTTCAACCACCATGATTTTAGTCTTGTATGACACATATTAGTAAGCTAGAAGTTTGAACTCCACATTCTTCATGATCCCCGCCACAAGAACTGAAATGTTGTTTATAGCATAACGCTTTCCATATGCTGTGTCAAATTTCATCCCAAGTTATTTCACTTCAAATGGAATAATATTTACACCTACCCTTTAATCAATCATAAAATTCTTGACCAACTTATTCTTAATTAATAGTGTAAGATAAATGGATTAGTCTGTGTTGGATTTCTTGTAATAGAATTACCTAAATATACTACTAGTGAGTCTCCAACAATTTATTTTTTATTAGAATCCTCTTTGGGTGTTTCACCCACATTAGGTAATAGTCGTAATGCTTCATTTTTATATTTAGGAAATATCATTATTTCTAGCAAAGGGACACAAATATTTACCTGGGACAAAGCTTGAGACATAAAAGAATTACTATTTGAAATTGGTTTACTAACCATTTGTTTCTCCACTGAATTTATTAGTTTTAGAAAATCAATTGATCTACCTACTTGGTCTACATAGGAAAATCATTTTTGCCTTTCTTGGGAGTATTCATTTTTCTCTCTATTTGCTTTGCTACCTTAGAAAATATTCCAACCAATTTTCCTTGATCAACATCCACTATTTTGTTCCTCAACTGGTAGTTACTTCTGGCTTGTGTTACTACTGCTATAGTATAGGATTTTTTTGTTAGAAAGAAAATTCCACCAACACAACTAAGAGCGAGGGGCTAAATTAGTTGTGAGCTTAATTAACTTCATTCAATTCTATCAAATCTTAAGCTTGTAATAAATAAAAATAATAACCACAAGATAATAAACATACACAATAATACTAGATATGTTAACTAGGGAAACCCTTGATCAGAGGGAACACCCCAGTGGGAATAATGCCCACATGATGATGTATTAATATAAAAGTTCCTTGTGAAATGATATACCCTGTTAGAAGTATTTTACAATATAATTAGTACATATGAGTCCCTATTAAGATACTTTGGATCCCTGTTAAAAGATCCCAACCCTATGAGGATTTGATTGAGAAACACAATGAAGACAACTGAAACCACTGTCCAAATGGCTTCAAGATTATCTTTACTAAACAATCTTCAGGATAACACATCCAAGGGTGAACTGACCAAAATAGAAACTCTCTTTGCATATACAAATCCTTTGAATTCCTCAACATGCCAACAACAATATCTTCTTTTCTGATCATAAATATTTCACATTAAAAGCTCGCATAACATCTCATGACTGCATGACATATGTTTATCAAATAAACTTCCTTCCCTTTATACCAAGTCCTAATGATTATTGAGTTGTTCAAAATTATTTCTCAATTTATAATTAATAATATAGGATAGCATTAAGAATTTAAAAAGCATATTACATTACATCTAAACACTTCCATAGAATTATTAATTTGTAGTCGACTCTCAAAGAAGTAACACACTTCAGATCGTCCACAAGTCTTCATAGAATGAAAAGTAGATTATTTCATGTTTATCCTAGAACCTTGAATATGTCTTCAACAACATATCAACCTCATTGAACTAGCTTCAACCTCTTTGAAATAATAGATCTTGAATAACTGTCACCTGTTCCTAGTAACTCTCAATGTGAACAACCTTCTGTAAACTTCACATAACTCTAACATATCTGCATAACATTTTATGCTCTTGTAACCACATCATCAAAACATGTTCTTGAATTCAAATAAATCATCACATAACCCAATTCATTAGTATAAAATTTTGCAAAACAAATCTATGCTTGTAACTCTGTTAACTCTGTCTAGAAAGAATATATGTTAACATGAATGACAAACCTAGTCATGAATGTAATATATAAGAACTCAGTAATCTCTAATGGATGTCCAATCTTCCCTGCTAACAACATTCATTATCATTCATGCTAACAATCCCCCCATTTGACATTCATAAAAGACCATCTAGTCATGTCATATAGATCAATAATCTCTCATCAATATATTTCTTCCTCATTTTATTGTACTCACTTTCATACTCAAATCTCCCCCATTCACTTTTCTCTTAAGATTTTATTTTCCTTAAGATATTTCATGTATATCTCTCTCCCATTGACATCAATGACAAAGGTATCAATACATCAATTCTCAAAGTTCAATCATATCTAAGACAATTTTCAAAAGTGTCCAAGAATCAAGATCGATACTATAGAAAAATTATGACTAGTAGTCCTTAATGACTCAACTCGAGAAAGGATAATCCCCCATAGGAGAAGCATTGAGAATCTGGTCTAGATAGGTATAGTGCATTGATCATGCTGGACTGATGCATTCCTACATCCATTACTTTGAAGAGGGTTGAGGAATAACCCCAAGCATACCTCTCAGATACTCAAAAGTATCCTTACCCAAAGGTTTTGTGAATATATCTTCTATTTTCTCCTTTGTACTAGTATACTCCAATCTGATTTCTTTTTTTGCAACCTTCTATCTCACAACATGATACTTTATTGCAATATGTTTGGTCTTTGAATGTAATAATAGATTCTTTGACATGATAAGATACTTGTATTATTACAATATATGATAATATGCTCAGTAAATTCAATGCCAATATCCATCAACATTTTCTTCATCCAACTAATTTGATTACAATTATTTGTCATTGTAACATATTCTACTTTTGTTGTACTCTTTGATATATAATTCAACTTCTTGCTCAACTAGGAGACCAATCTTCCTCCCAAGAAGAATGCTCCACCACTTGTACTCTTTTTGTCATCAACATTTCCTCCCTAATCTACACTAGTGTATGCACATAATGTAAAATCTTGTGATCTATCATACCATAGCCCATATTTTAATGTACCATTCAAGTATCTAAATTTGTTTTATTGTTGCAACATGTTGTTGGATTCAGGTGTGGAAAGTTAAGTATTGAGAGGGGATGGGTGAATTAGTACTTCAAAACATGTTTAAACTTATTTATACTTTCTTTAAATTCATTTAATGATTCCTTAACATAGTCATGCATCACATGAAATAAATAAAATATGTAATCATCAACACATAACACAATATTTTGGTATCATAGAAACCCTTGTTAGAGGATAAAAAATGCGGTGGAGATGACACCCACAAAACTTCACTACTACAAAAGAAAGTTTTCTCGGTTAGAGCTATAATGCTTAGCTATTTCTGGTAGCTTACCCTATTAAGAGTATTAACCCTATTAATACTTCTAAAGACTGCTAAGTCTACTCTATTAAGATATTTCACAATCCTAATCTAAGAAGTGTATCTGGTTAAAGGATTTATACATAAGATCTGTTAGGATCTTTGTAGTTAAGAGACTTATATAATTCTGATTAACTTTTAATCAGTAATACAAATGTTTTTGTCAAACTTGCATCAACAAATTCTATTCAGACTCCATGTGATCATCAATTCATTACCTCATACTATGTATCCATCACACTATCAATTTAGTACTCGGTAGCTCAATTTCTAAATCAATCTCTAACTATTCTTCTATACTCTATTACTTGGTAGCTTCACTACTCATTCACCTTATGCCCTGATCTTCTTCATACATGAAATCTCCAATTTCTCTTAATGCATGCATATGACACCTTTTTTTATCTTCATACTCTGATAATCTTATATACAAAATTTGAAGTCACTAGTAGATTTGAGGTCAAATTTCAACCAAATTTATCGACCAAAGTGCAAATGGTCTTAAATTTTTTATTTTTTATTTTTCCTTTTATCCCCGTGTTGGTTGAAATTTTGACCAAAACGGGGATAAAAGGTTAAAAAAAAAAAGAAAGATGCATTTCATTTTAAGTTTTCCCCTTTCTTTTTCAGCGCGGGCGACAGCGGGCGGGAGTGGGCGAGAAGGCGGGGACAACTGTGTATGAATTTTCTGACTCAGACGCTCTATTTGAAGATCTTTGTTTTTATCAAACATGATTTAATTCATTGTATCCGCGGTCGAGTTAATGAAGGAAAGATGTTAAATTCATTTTTTTTATCAAACGTGATTTAATTCATTATTTTTATCGAACGTGATTTAATTCATTGTATCCACGGTCGAGTCAATGAAGGAAAGATTCTATTTATAGTGATTATGTATCAAGTTTTGTTGAAGATGTTAAATGTTTAAGTGTGAAATCAGTCTTTGCGACAATCAAGCAAAACCGTGAGCAACATTACTACATTGGTATTTCATTGATAGCAGACAGAAGGTAAAGTGCCTGTAGAAATTCCCGCTTAATATTTCTTATTAAAAACATTCTCATGATAACATTCCATACATTACTCCTTCACTATATCCAGCATACTCTGTTCATTAACCTTTGGCATCACATTATAGTATACATGTAAATTGTCTCACACTTGTAAATGTTCTTCATAAAATAATCAGGGAAACAATATCCTTTCATGCCCTTTCCATAACCTTGTCATGATTTGAAGATCACTGCCCTTTAGGTTTCCTATTTCTATGCAACTTACAAACACTATAGTCCATGAGACAGCATCCCCTTTGAGCTACCCTCAAACATTTACGTTTAGCAATATACTTGGAACCTCATCATTAGATAAAAGTCTTCTATACTGTACATTTTCTAATGGGTGTTCATACACAATCCAATACCCTAGAATTGTGCATCTCCACAATTATGACAATCCATGTGACGGTGTTTCTTTAGAGTATGCTATCAAGCAAACTATTTACACTCTCCATGATTACACATTTTGTAAGCACATTGAATAGAGCAATCCAAACCATATAATATCTGACAAAAATTCTCCTACCATTACTTTTTCACCGTCTCAAAACTTCAAAGGCCTTGAGAGTTTCCTTGCAAAACCCAGTTTGCAAAACTATTGTATAGATATATGCACAATTTCTGCATTTTATCTCCCCCAAATGACACATCAACAATTCACACTCTTTTCCTATGATTGCACAGTAATAATCCTTTGTATGAGAGGAAGAAAACAAAATGGCACCAACGAATCACATACTCAGCCAGTTACACACATTGAAAGTGTCGTGCCCTGTCAATGTATCCTCATTATGTCTATCAGAGGAAATTGAAACTACAAAATCAGAAAAAAAACACATCCTTTCATCTCACTTTATCAGGCACACAAACATTGTTACAACACTGCTATACTGGCATAGTGATGTTCATCCATGATTTCATACTCTGAATGCCTATCTTCTAGCAGGTTATGCCTCAATGGATGTTCTTTACCAAAACTTTGCATATTAGCTCACATTCTGAAATTGTCTCACTTCCTTCCATAAGGAAATTTCTCTTCAAGGCATTCTAACAAACACTTCATGTGCCAAGTTCAGGCTTCCACATTTTACATTTAAGTCATTGGTAGTAACTACCAAAAATCTTCCTACCAACATACTCTGATATACATTCATTTTCGATTCCAACACTATTTGCTCACATAGGCAGGGAAAAAATTGGCAAAAGATTTATTTCCATACCTGCCAATCGCATTTGTTTGAAAGTTTCTGAAGCCCTAGTTTCAACTGATCTTTAATACAACACTTATACCATTCAAGGTATTTTGTCAAACAACTCAAATGCATTGTCTGTACTTCACACTTCACACACATGTCTGCACATCATCTGATAAAAATCTATGATGCTTCTATAGATACCCATATGAGATGAATGTTTGATCAATTAAAGAAATAGTTATTATTATTCCTTGGAGAAAATTCTGAGTCTTGATTAGTGGGAACAAGAAGAACTATGCAGATTTTTTGAATGTTTTAATGATGATCTAAGAAAAGTTTAAAAAATATGTCTCTGACTCAGACGCTTCATTTGCTTCCAATCCATCTGAACATGCTATAACATTTAAAAAACATTATTTAGGCAGCATTTTTACTCTGGGCATACAACAAATACAACTGTCCACATTGCAGATTGCTTATTAGCATGTATGAGATGATATTAAAAAGCACAATTCAACAATACCAGGCGACTGGTGAGGAGCCTTAAAACTGACAACATATTCTGGTAGAATGTGTGTATTCATGTGAGTGCTCCAAATAATGTAATGCTTTGGATTGGTGATATCATTAATGCCAGAATCAAAGTTCTCACAGCTCGGATGGAACTGATGAGAGCCAAGAGGAACTTCCTCGACATTCCCCAAAATAACTCGGCACAGCACAGCATACTGTTCCCCATTAATGTCCAAGTCTGAAAATGGAACACTGTAAAGAATAAGCAAATAATAGTCAGTCAAACATTCCTTCTTAGAAAAAAAAAGTGTATTAAAGAAAAGAACATTCTAGAACTCAAACATTTAAAAGAAATCCCCACCAAAGAGATTATCTTTGAATATAATCTTTCCTACCTTAGGTACGAGCAATCTTCTGGAGCAAGATAAACACCAACACCATATGTCAGACCACCATTCATTAATCTATTATTGCTAAAACCATGTAGTATAATTGATGATATGCTTGTATCGGATGCTCCATGCCATGCATATTTAACATTTGCATTACCACGAGAATTTCTTGTTATCTCAACCTGTTTGTTGAAAACCTGCAGCCGAGCCTATCCCAGCCTATCTGTATGTGAATTTTGATAAATACCAGTAACATTGGTTGCAAGTCCAATTTTATTTAGGCCAGTAAGGAAACAATTTTTCACAGCTACATACTATGTATCGCAATCCACTAATTTGATCAATTTGTCCCCCACCTATTCAAATTCATGAGCCACAAAACTAGAACATTGTTGGGATTCAGAAAGAAAATTGTGATTAATGACACCATCCCTAACCTCATCATGCAATATCTGACCATTCTCCAACTAAGTTGCATCTGTACCTATTCGAACCTTAGCTGATGTTTTATGAAGCAACTACTTTTCTTGGAAAGTCTTTATAGGTAACTCGGTTACAGGTTGTGGCTTTGTATCCTTAAACAAGTTTGAATCTCTTAAATCTCTATACAATTCATTTGCACCAGTGGGGCCCTCGGTTGAATATTTCTTGATCAATTCATCTAATTTAGGAACATTCATGGATACCACATCAGCCACAGGCTTCAAATTACTAGGAATACAAACTTGCTCAGTTTTGGAAACCTCCATACTAGCAGCAACTCTATCACAATTCTTAGCATTTGAGGCCTCGGTTGGACTTATTCAAATTTCAATCTCGACCTCAACTTTAGAGGCAACTTCTTCATCGACATTACCCTCAATGATAACTTTGGGGAAAAAGCATGAACCATTCTCATCAATCCAAGCAATGGACCTTTGACAGCCGGCCCTCAAATCTATTTGCAGCATTCGCAAAAAATCAACAAGATATGGAGAGCCATCTATTGCCAACTCTACAGTGGGCATGCCAGCCAAAAACTCATCTCTAAGTGAATCCAAAACTTGGACAGAAAAATCATTCCATGAGCCATTCCAAAAATACATCACCCTCGTGGGAGCTGAACTCTTACAAAAATTCTCATAGTTATGCAATGTCACCTTGCCCGAACAACACTTATATAGACAACTACATTTCATGCTTCTGTCTTTCTTGCCACAGTTAATCCTATTCTTCCATACCCACTTAGATAATCTCCTTCCTAAGGATAGGAAACCATATTTATTTCCTTGTTTTCGTTTCATTTGAGCTCTCTCCAAAAAATTTCCACCAAGCTGACACAAATGCTTCTCTTCACCCTTCATTGCAAACAAAACCAATTTATAGCCCAAACCATTTCAACTAGGGTGTAATTATTTACAATGTCACTACAACACCATAATCTACAACCACCCCTAACAAGAGGCTACAATATACACCAAAATCCGATGCCACATTTTACATTGATACGAAGAGAAACAACATATAGAACAGAGAGTTAATCCCAGAATTCAGTCTCATTATTCAAACTCCGATCGAGCCATAAAACAATACTCAAATTGTCAAGAAGTTAAATTAGGCCAAGAAAACCCTAGTTCCACCATGAAACCTCAAAATCTCAGTTTCTGACTCCACTCCAATAGTCCACTTCCTTTGTTAGGTCCACAAGCCTAATGCATGCGGTTTAGGATTGGGTTTCCAAACAAAGTATGAGGAATGGGTACCTGGGATCAAACACTAAGTTTTAGGCTGTTCTCCTCACCCTAGGTGTCCACAAAAACCAAGTTTTAAGGTCCTTCACACACCGTAACCTTCTGATTTTTCACTATATATCATTTTCCTAGTAAAAAACATAGAAGCTTTTGACCTAGAGCTTGCTCCCAAATGGTGTAACCTCAACCTCCTGGTTCAAAGATTTTGGAATATGAAAAAGGACCTCCCTAACTTGCATTGTACCGAGGAAGAAGAATTTCCAACGGTCAAAATTCAAGTTAGGGCCATTTGAATGGCTAAACCCTGAAAACAAGGGTTTCTCAGACCAGCAGACAAGAAAATTGAATAACTCTGATATAAAATGACTTGAAGTTATCAAACCAATTCTAAAAGCATAAAATGGAGATGCTCCAACTTTCAGATAGGTTTTGATCACCCCTTCACATCCGTACACTGTACTGTCACCGTGATTTGCACAGAAAATTGCTCTGAAATAGGTAGTTTTATTGATTTGAAAGCAATTTGAATACAATGAGGATCTCTTCGATTTCCTCAGTCATTTGGAAGCCTAAATAGGCTCTCCCCACCGTTGGCTTAACCATTTTTATGGTTGTAGCTGTTTAACCAATTCAAACTCAAAATTGCTTAGCAACTTTAAAAGTTGCATTACAACTTTAAAACAACTTTTGTCGGGTAAGACAAAAAGTTTGTTTTGGAAGACTAAAAGACCTTATTTGATGTTTTAGACTTTCAAACACTCTTAAAACACCTAAAGACACCTAGATAACAAAATTTCATCCAAGGGACCAATCGATACCCAAGGTTTATAAGTGCACCAAGGGGTCTTGTGTCCATACATTTCGATGGGTTATAAGGAGATTATAAAATCAATCCTTTAACCTTTATTACAAACAAAACATCTTATATTACTTTATTAAAACCATTCAAAGATTCTACTATCCCATACAAGGAACCTGCAAACAGTGTGTGTTCTTGCCAAGCAAGGAGTCCAAGTTGGATAGAATGTGAAAAATCTGATAACATTTGATGGAATTGCTGATGGAATTTAGGTGCTCTGCACCAGTAAGTGTACATTATCATGTTGTCATGATAATGTACACTCACTATAAGTGTACATTATCATGTTGTCTTTATAGTGACAGTCCTCATTCAAGTGGCAATTACACAAGGGATAGTCACTGTGAGAACTTCTCATTTTGTGAAATTACACAAGGGACAATCACTGTGAGATGTCCTCATTTGTGACAAGGATAGTCACACATGAGGACATCTCACAATGATTCTCCCTTGTGTAATTTCCACTTGAATGTATTGCTATTGAACCACATTAATGCTTTTCTTCTTCAACAAATGAGGACAGTCACTCTAAAGACAACATGATAATGTACACTCACTATAAGGACAGTCACAAATGAGGACATCTCACAGTGACTATCCCTTGTGTAATTGCAACTTGAATGCATTGCTATTGAACCACATTAATGCTTTTTTCCTTCAAAAAATGAGGATAGTCACTGTAAAGACAACATGATAATGTACACTCACTATAAGGACAGTCACAAATGAGGACATCTCATAGTGACTGTCCCTTGTGTAATTGCCACTTGAATGCATTGCTATTGAACCACATTAATGCTTTTTTCCTTCAACAAATGAGGATAGTCATTGTAAAGATAACATGATAATGTACACTCACTGTAAGGACAGTCACAAATGAGGACATCTCACAGTGACTGTCCCTTGTGTAATTGCCACTTGAATGTATTGCTACTCAGCCACATTAATGCTTTTCTTCTTCAACAAATGAGGATAGTCACTCTAAAGACAACATGATAATGTACACTCACTATAAGTGTACATTATCATGTTGTCATGATAATGTACACTCACTATAAGTGTACATTATCATGTTGTCTTTATAGTGACAGTCCTCATTCAAGTGGCAATTACACAAGGGATAGTCACTCTGAGAACTTCTCATTTTGTGAAATTACACAAGGGACAATCACTGTGAGATGTCCTCATTTGTGACAAGGACAGTCACACATGAGGACATCTCACAGTGATTCTCCCTTGTGTAATTGCCACTTGAATGTATTGCTATTGAACCACATTAATGCTTTTCTTCTTCAACAAATGAGGATAGTCACTCTAAAGACAACATGATAATGTACACTCACTGTAAGTGTACATTATCATGTTTTCTTTACAGTGACTATCCTCATTCAAGTGGCAATTACACAAGGGACAGTCAATGTGAGAACTTCTCATTTTGTGAAATTACACAAGGTCACAAAAATTACAAAACAAAAATAATATTACAGTTCACAAAAATAATTTTGTGAACTTCTAATATTATGACACATGAGGATAGTCACTATGAAGACAACATGATAATGTACACTCACTATAAGATGTCCTCATTTGTGACTATCCTTAAAGTGAGTGTACATTATCATGTTGTCTTTAGAGTGATTGTCCTCATTTGTGACTGTCCTTACAGTGAGTGTACATTATCATGTTGTCTTTAGAGTGACTATCCTCATTTGTGATTGTCCTTACAGTGAGTGTACATTATCATGTTGTCTTTACAGTGACTGTCCTCATTTGTGACTATCCTTACAGTGAGTGTACATTATGATGTTGTCTTTAGAGAGACTGTCCTCATTTCACTGGGCATGATGAGAAAGGCAGATATACCTATCAAATAATAGAGGCAAGAATCTTTGATTACAGACATATTTATAAGAACCTTGCTTAGTATTTGTTAGCATATGTGCAATGACTATATTTATGATCTTTGCAGGCATATCAATGTCCTCATTTGAAGAGCTAGCACAAAGTATATGTGTGAAAATTTATTTCTAATTATTAATATATTGATGGAGGTGACTAGAGCTCTATTACAAATGAAAGATAAAATTTTAAATTATTTAATTAGTTTCAAGTTGAAAATATTGTAACAATTAATGTATCTATGAATTGATGGAAGGATTCATGTGTTTGCATCCATTTATCCTGCTTAGTCTAGTGGAGTAGTCACTTACTTCCTACTTAGAAATTTCCAAATTGTGGGGTGAGAATGCTAAAGTCCTCATTTTCATTTAAATGAGAAAATAAAAATGGAGATGATGTAGGTTTTTCTTCTCTTTTTTTTTACCTTCTTGGTCTTTGGATTTAAAAAGAAGAGAGGCATGAGGAACCAAAAAATCAGCAAGATACTTATCCAAAAAAACTAAGAGTAAATTGTCCCATATTTGAAAAAAAATTATAATTTGTATTTGGTTATTATTTGGGATATGTGATGTTTTATAGATTTGAGATTAAAAGATATATTATTTTTTTTAACATTTGACAAATAGATTGCATACTCGATATGCTTCAATATTTTGCATCCATCTTTGCATAGGTATACGACAAAGATAAAATCTTTGAAGACATTCATTTTCAATATTTCTAATTATTATGACTATATGTCAACATCCACTAAAATAGGTATGTTTATTTATATCACATTTTTATCGTGCACACATTTACATGTGTAGTTAGCTTTAAACAACTCCTCCAAAAGTATTTAATATATATCTAGGTTCAAAGTGCTTCTAATTTTTATACTTGAGTTTTTTGTGTGAATTTTTTGTAGGAGATATTTTGTAGTCATTGCAGAAGATGGAAACATACAAGATGTTAGAAGCTTGTTAGTGATTGTTTATTATGTTTCACAGAAGAGAAGATGGGGTTAACAAAGGAAGAATTAAGTAACAAAATGTTGCTTATTGTAGACTTAGTGATATATTGATGATCTATCATGTTGATTTATCTAAATTTGAATATATTTTTTAATTTAATTTAAATACATCTTGGGTTTAAATTGATTCAATGTGCAATATATTTTTAAAAATTTGTTATGTAGGAGCTGCCAAGAATTTATTTACTTGTGAATTAGACCTTCTAAATTATAGTATGAATTTTTTTACTTGTGAATTAGAGTTTACTCAATTATAGAATCATCGTACATAGAAGGGAGATTGTCACTTTATTGCAAGTGGCATCTTGTTTTTAAGAATATTGAACTTAGATGATTATCTTGTTTTTCATAAGGGGGGTGATTATCATTTATTGCATACTATTTCATTCTCTAAAATTGACTATATATAAAAGAGATAAGAATCAACATAGATAAGAAGGAGATGATTATCATTTATTGGTTATTTTTTATTGTGTAGTATGTTATTTTCTAAGAATCAATGTAGATAAGATGGAGATGATTATCTTTTCTTATAGGGTATCTTGTTTTATTTTATTTTGTTTAGACAAAAGTGGAAGAACCACTATATATATTTATATTTATAGAAAATTGATTCAAAAAGAGCTCAATCAGGAAAGAACTAGGAAGAAAACTCGACATCGTCGCTTTATATACAAAGGTTTAAAAGAAAACCTTAACGCTATTTGATTAGTTTGTTACATTCGGAAGGTCGTGGCCACCTTTGAAGAATGCAAGTGGTCAAAGACCCATACATTTCAAATTTTGAACTGCTAGTGGCTAAATTCAAAAATCAAATAGGATGCATCTCTAAACCAATCCCATAGGATGCATCTCTAAATCAAACTCTTGCAAAATAGCCATCTATTTCTCGTGACACTCTCCCAAATCTGACTACATAACCAATCTCTTGACCACTTGGTCAGGCATAATGGCATATATATTGCTTCTCAAGATATATTGTCTAAAATTCTTGAATTATCTAACCAAGTTGAAAGCTTATTTCTCGAGGGCCCAATACCTCACTTCAACATTATTGAAAGGCGAACTCATAAAATTGATGCAGAGGCTTAGGGTGTCCAATCTAACACATTTTTAAGCTTACAAAAATTAACACAGATCTCCTCTTGCTTCTTCTGTACATGCACCAAATTTTCCACCCAAGTGGAGTGGCGGATAGGAAAAATTATCGTTGTAGCAAGTAACTTTTGAACTTCCTTGAAGATTAAGGGTTCTATCAACAAATTAACAGGTTGCTACTTTTGTATGAATGACTTTATGTTAGGCTTGAGAGTTATGTCATGGGTGATGATGGAAGTATCAACTATCTTCAGATCTTCATATCAAGTTGTGTTAACTTACCGATGACTTGATGCTTGACTCTCAGTAAAATGGTGATATAGGGTCCTTATATTACACATAATTTTGATTAAAAGTTAAAATATAGCATTAAAATCTAAATGATAAAGATATTTCATATGATGTTTTCGATATTAAAATGGTTGAGAAAATGGTTGTTCACTAACAATTTTTATCAGCAGGTTGCAAACAAATCATCCTTCTTCCACCAACGAGTCATTCCATTCAAGAAAGACCATGTCTGACGATATCAACGCACAAACAAATAGGGAGACAATTGCTAGACTATGGTCTAACTTAAAAAGAAAGGGTGATGGAAAATGTTATTGTCCTTGCAAACTTTGTAAGGGCTTAAAGACTCGAAGATATCTAATCAAAACAGCTGAGGAACATTGTAGGCAACATGGTCACATTGAAGGGGGAAATGAATTTCGTCCATTGGTATGTATTTTAATATTTTATAAAATACATAAGACATGATTTGATGATGACAACATGATCATGGTTAATATAAGGTCATCATTTTCATATAGGTCAACATCCCTCAATTTCATGTTATGGACCATGACAATCTGGAGAATGTGGATTTCCAAACAAGGGAACATGGAGGTGTGAACATAGAAGTAGAAGGTAATGATATCATGGAAGAAGACCATGATGATGAAGAAGATCAATATGATCACGATGATCAAGATGATGATGATGTTGATGCAGAGCTTGATGTACCTTTACTTGAGAAGGCACATGAGCCCCTATATGAAGGCTCCGAAACAACTCTTCTTGCCGTTGTATTATTGTTGGTGAACCTGAAGGTTATGAATGGTTTATCCAACATAGCAATGACACTTATGTTAAGGTATGTCATCTTTTTTCATTATTTTAGTCGTAATTCCCTTGCAATTAATATTGGATGAATCGTGTAGCAATTAATATTCTTTAAATTAACAAATTATATTTTTGGTCGTAGGTTGGTAGGTGAGTGTTTGTTACCACCATCAAACATCCTACCTCGCTCGTACCAAGAATTATCTACCGTTATGAAAGATATTGGAATGGAATATCAAACAATACATGCATGTATGAACGATCATATTATATATTATAAACAGCATGAATTTGCAACAGAATGCCCTATTTGTCATATTAGTAGATATCAATCAGATCGAATAACAAAAAGGGTGCCTCACAAGGTTCTTCGACATATTCCCATTATTCCACGTTTGCAATGATTATTCAAGTGCAATAGCTTGGCATAATTTATGGATTACCATGCACGCAATAGAAGTCAAGATGGCATTATGTGAATGTCTGCAGATGGCTCGGCATTTAAGGAAATAGAAGAAAAATGGCCACACTTTAAAGAAGAACCTTGTAATCTCAAGCTTTCATTGGTAGCGGACGGTGTCAATCCATTTGGAGAGATGAGATCTACTTACTCGGTGTGGCCTATTTTTGTTATCAACAATAACATTCCTCCTTGGTTGTCCATAAAGAGGGAGCACATAATGTTGTCACTGATTGTTCTAGGTATATTTTGATTTAATGGTCATCTAAATTAATTTATTATTAATAATCCATCAAAATGGTCATAATAATTATGTAATGTTTTTGTTCATTCAACTAGGTAAGTACCAAGTTAAAGATATCAATGTATATATTGAGCCCCTTATCGATGAGCTGATGGTGTTATGGAATGGGGTCACTATGTATGACATCTCTAGACCAATAGGACAAAGACAATTTCAATTCCATGCAATGCTTGTATGGACAATACATGATGCCCCTGGGCTAACACATTTTTGTGGTATGTTCTCTTTATAACGCCTCTTTCTTGGTATGTTATAGTGCTAACACAAAGTTAACACATTTAATCCAATTGGACATGATCTTGTAGGTCTTCAGACAAAGGGAAAATTTGCATGTCCAGTTTGTGGTCCAAAGACAAAATCTCGTCATTCAAAAAGTTTGAGAAAGCAGGTGTTCGATGAGAATAGACACTTTCTCCATAGAAATCATAAGTACCGAATTACTGAAAAACATCTTTTCAATGGGAAAGAAGAGACTACATCAAATCCATGGAGAATGACACCTCGCCTATGGAAGTTGGCATACAATAAAATAAATCATCGAGGTAATGTCATTCCATCTGATGGGTTTTGTTTCAAATTTATCTTTTGATATTATGTTTTGTTTACTGATGATGTAATTGATGCTTGTGAAGGTCATCAAGGCATCAATGACCAACTTCCAGAAGGACTCAAAAGTTATCCTACACAATTTACTAGGTTGTCGTACTACGAGCAACTCCCAATCGTGCATTTTTTTGATCCTATGCATATTGGAAAGAATGTAACAGAGACATTATGGAAAATATTGGATGGAAGGTGTGACAAAGACCAAAGCATCAAAATTTGTGTATTCAACCATGAGAGCAGAAGAGAGAGCTGATATCATGTATCAAAATATTAAACACGCATTCTTCCAGCCAGTAGAGAAGGAGATGATTGCTTTGCTTCATTTTCATTTGCATAACCATATTATGGTGGGAACTAAGAAGACTAAGGATGTCCAGTTTTATGTGGAAGTAATGGATGTGGTCTAAACTTTAGGAGGGGCAAGAAGGTCCATGTATGATCCCGATGAAATTGAGGAAGAGCAGCAAGAGAGGCACATGAAAAATAAAATCAATGGACAGTTTGAAGGGTTTGTTAAACGAGTAGCAGAGCTATGGGAGCAGCCTCATCTAAAATATTTTGAACTGGAGTTTGATATACCATTTAGAGAGCTAGGTTTTCATGGAGTTCCTTTCAAAGCCTCTGCTTTTATTGTTCCTACCGTAAACTATTTGGTAGAGTTGGTGGAATTGCCTTTCTTAGTAATAACCATTAGTGAGATTGAGATAGTTAACCTTGAGAGAGTAGGACTTGGGCAAAAGGCATTTGATATGGCTATTGTTTTCAAAGACTTCAAGTGGGATGTACTCCGCATTGATGTTATTCCTCAATCTTCTCTTGATGGCATCAAAGAATGGCTAAACTCAATGGATATAAAGTATTATGAAAGCAGAATGAACTTGAACTGGCGGCCAATTTTGAAGACCATTACAGATGATCCAGATAAATTTATTGAAGATGGTGGCTGGGAATTTCTGAATTGGGAAATCCATCTTCCATTTGGGTGACAAAATCCAATAGATGCTTCAAAATGTTTGAAGTTCTTTCACCAAGCTTTATCAAATGGATCTCTCACGAGAATGAATGGAACAGTTAGCACTCATTGGCTCTAGGTGATTCTTATGGAGGTGAAGCACTGGGACTTCCTGGGAGGTCATCCATCCCAGTACTACTCCAACTCGAGCGCACTTAACTATAGAGTTTCCTCCCTAGTTAAACCCACTCTGCTTGCATCCTCATTTGCAAAACCTTCACCAAGTGTTGTGCCTTACGAACCAGTTGATGAGCTTAAGGGGCTTTCTAATCGATGGTTCATAAGGCACAACACTTGGTGAAGGTTTTGCAAATGAGAATGCAAGTAGAGTGGGTTTAACCATGGAGGAAACTCTGTAGTTAAGTGCACTCGAGCTGGAGTAGTACTGGGATGGGTGACCTCTTGGGAAGTCCCAGTGCTTCACCTTTGTGAGCATCAGCTAGAGCCAATGAGTGCTAAGTGTTCCATTCATTCTCATGAGAGATGGGTTCGTGTGAACCACTACTCATGAATCATGGGTCAATGAGTTTGACTCAAAAAACTACACAGTTGAATGTTGATAGCAATATCACAATTTGACTTGCTGTGGAAAATATCTCCTACTTATTAATTGACGAGCTTAAGGGGCTTTCTAATGAATGGTTCATAAGGCATAACACTTGGTGAAGGATTTGCAAATGAGGATGCAAGTAGAGTGGGTTTAACCAGGGAGGAAACTCCGTAGTTAAGCATGCTTGAGATGGAGTGGTACTGTGATGGATGACCTCCCAGGAAGTCTCGATGCTTCACCTCCATAAGCATCACCTAGAGCCAATGAGTGCTAACTGTTCCATTCATTCTCATGAGAGATCCATTTGATAAAGCTTGGTGAAAGAACTTCAAACATTTTGAAGCATCTATTGGATTCTGTCACCCAAATGGAAGATGGATTTCCCAATTCAAAAATTCAGAGTTCTTTTCATTAACTTGTGATTCATGAGTAGTGGTTTACATGAACCCATCTCTCATGAGAATGAAGGAACAGTTAGCACTCATTGGCTCTAGGCGATGCTTACGGAGGTGAAGCACTGGGACTTCCTGGGAGGTCATCCATCCCAGTACCACTCCAGCTTGAGCATGCTTAACTACGGAGTTTCCTCCATGGTTAAACCCACTCTGCTTGCATCCTCATTTGCAAAACCTTCACCAAGTGTTATGCCTTATGAACCATTCATTAGAAAGCCCCTTAAGCTCATCAATTAATAAGTAGGAGATATTTTCCATAGCAAGTCAAATTGTAATATTGCTATCAAGATTCAACTATGTAGTTTTTTGAGTCAAACTCATTGACCCATGATTCATGAGTAGTGGTTCACACCAAAGAATCAAAACTCAGACTCAGCAAGGCCAACTTGACCCGTGACTCGCCGATGACTCGGCAACGACTTGGCTATGACTCGGCAAAAAAAATAAATAGAGATTTCTTAAAATTTAAAACTTGTTTCAGGCACCCATTATTGAATAAAGCTTAAAAACACATCACATCACATCTAAAGGTCAAATAACATCTAAAGGATATGGTTAAGAGAACAAAGTATAATCGATAATGAAGGGAATGAATGGTAATTGTTATGAATATTCATGTCACTTCATTATGAAATAACATGTCATTTCTAATGTGAACAGTCACGTCTTTTCTTATTTGCTAGTTCAATATATATAGATATTCAAATGTGTAGATTCAATCAATAACCAAGGCAATTTGATCACTATTTTTTCCATTACATTCACTATCTTCATTCCATCTCTCCAATTTGAATCTTGTGGATCATTGATTCTTAGCATTTCAATCTTCATTGTCCCAAGGCGTTTGTCCTACTGTTCCCTTTAACAACTCATGAATGCTCATTGATGAATCATGGATGTTCTAACTGATATTCTTGTGATACATCGTTAGCTATTCTCATTTCTTTATGATTCTTCTTATTTATTCATTGGCTAACTTTTTGACATTCCTTGGACTGCTCTTCATGACCTATCATTTACTTACTATTCTGATCCTTATTGTGACTGCTCTAACAGTGAATGTCACTGTTTCTAACAGTATATGTCATTGTTTCATCATGTAATCACTGCTATACATCACTGCTCTGATCAATTTTCTTTTCACTGCTATCACATTGCAAAACACTACTTTTAATCATCTTTTATCAGTCACTTTTCATGACTAATGACTGCTTTAGGATTCATTCTTCTGTTTGCTGTCTTCTTTCTTTGAACACTATCCTTGAACACTCACTGAAGACTACTGTCATCAGAAATTCATGAAGCCTACTGTCATTAGAGATTCATGAAGATGATCAATGTCCTTAGACATTGATGTGACTGTTTGTTAATTATCATGTCCTCTCATAACAGTCATGATTTTCACCGATATTCTTCTGCATTTCTCCATTTCTGATCACTGTCATAAAAATGAAAGCCACTGTCCTCCAGCATACTGTCTTCTACATCCTTTTGTTTGCTGCTCTCATTTGTGGATTATTGCTCATATCATTGTTATGATGACTGCATCATTGGCATAGTCTTCCTTCTTGAAATAGCAGATTATTGTCTTGTTCTAAGTGATTGTCACAATTTTTCTCATCCTTCAACAACATGTATATCACTGTTGTTGACAAGTCTATGGCTCGGGCCTACCACGGTGCGGGTCATGAGGCACGGACCCACGAGTTATGGCCATGACCCACTAACTCGGTGAGTCACGCATGTCATGCCCCATAACTCAGCCCATGACTCGGCCAGGTCACCAAAACCCAAGAGCCATGGCTCAACCCGCGAGTCAGGATAACTCACCTGACTCGCTGCGGGTTTTGATACTCTGGTTCACATGAACCCATCTCTCATGAGAATGAATGGAACACTTAGCACTCATTGGCTCTAGGTGATGCTCACAGAGGTGAAGCACCAGGACTTCCTGAGAGGTCACCCATTCCAATACTACTCCAACTCAAGCACACTTAACTATAGAGTTTCCTCCCTGGTTAAACCCACTCTGCTTACATTCTCATTTGCAAAACCTTCACCAAGTGTTGCGCCTTATGAACCAGTTGATGAGCTTAAGGGGATTTCTAATCAATGGTTCCTAAGGCACAACACTTGGTGAAGGTTTTGCAAATGAGAATGCAAGAAGAGTGGGTTTAACCACGGAGGAAACTCCGTAGTCAAGTGCGCTAGAGTTGGAGTAGTACTGGGATGGGTGACCTCTCGGGAAGTCCCGGTGCTTCACCTTTGTGAGCATCAGCTAGAACCAATGAGTGCTAAGTGTTCCATTCATTCTCATGAGAGATGGGTTCATGTGAACCACTACTCATGAATCACGGGTCAATGATTTTGACTCAAAAAACTACACAGTTGAATGTTGATAGCAATATCACAATTTGACTTGCTGTGGAAAATATCTCCTACTTATTAATTGACAAGCTTAAGGGGCTTTCTAATGAATGGTTCATAAGGAATAACACTTGGTGAAGGTTTTGCAAATGAGGATGCAAGCAAAGTGGGTTTAACCATGGAGGAAACTCCGTAGTTAAGCGTGCTCAAGCTGGAGTGGTACTGGGATGGATGACCTCCCGAGAAGTCTCGGTGCTTCACCTCCATAAGCATCACCTAGAGCCAATGAGTGCTAACTATTCCATTCATTCTCATGAGAGATGGGTTCATGTGAACCACTACTCATGAATCACAAGTTAATGAAAAGACCAAATTTGAGGTCAATAAACATGGCAAACTGAATCAATGACTTGAAAGAATTTTTTTAGCTTGCTACTACAGGCTGATTGAATTCCACATTTTTTAAGTGCTTGGAACCCATGAACAGTTCATTGCTTCTATCTTCTAGCCATATTAATCTTTGATGTTCATGCATCTCACATCTTTTTCCATTCTACTCACATCCTTTTCGCTACATTCTTGATATCGATTTCTTTTGGGGATTTGTTAAACAGCTCACTGGTTTTTTTTGTACGTCCATATCTTGCTTACATACTGAATTATTCCTTATGACATTACAATGACCTTTAGACTTGATTATGAATTTTTCTTTGAATATTGAGTCTAACATTGCAATTGAACATCTCTGAATGCCATTCCACTCCTAGGCTCAGGTGCCCTGATGGATGCCCCTACATCATCAAACAAGTGGTACATATGATCAAATCCCACAGACGGTCTGTAGCTATGACAGAGTCTGAAAAGGTAGAGAGACCTACACTAGTGACTCAGAAGAAACTTCAGCTTTAAAAAATGAAGCCAATTAGGTTGGCAGACTTGTGGATCGGGCCGACATTTGGTGGAAGAGGAAGAAAGATGACTAGAACTCTGGAGGCCCACTATAATGGATTTCAGTATTCAACCATGAGAGTAGAAGAGAGAGCTGATATCATGTATCAAAATATTAAACATGCATTCTTCTAGCCAGCAGAGAAGGAGATGATTACTTTGCTTCATTTTCATTTGCATAACCATATTATGGTGGGAACTAAGAAGACTAAGGATGTCCAATTTTATGTGGAAGTAATGGACATGGTCCAAACTTTAGGAGGGGCAAGAAGGTTCATGTATGATCCTGATGAAATTGAAGAAGAGCAGTAAGAGAGGGACAGGAAAAATCAAATCAATGGAGAGTTTGAAGGGTTTGTTAAACAAGTAACAGAGCTATGGGAGCAGCCTCATCTAAAAGATTTTGAACTGGAGTTTGATATACCATTTAGAGAGCTAGGTTTTCATGGAGTTCCTTTCAAAGCCTTTTCTTTTATTGTTCCTACCATAAACTATTTGGTAGAGTTGGTGGAATTGCCTTTCTTAGTAATAACCATGAGTGAGATTGAGATAGTTAACCTTGAGAGAGTAGGACTTGGGCAAAAGGCATTTGATATGGCTATTGTTTTCAAAGACTTCAAGTGGGATGTACTCCGCATTAATATTATTCCTCAATCTTCTCTTGATGGCATCAAAGAATGGCTAAACTCAATGGATATAAAGTATTATGAAAGCAGAATGAACTTGAACTGGCGGCCAATTTTGAAGACCATTTCAGATGATCCAGATAAATTTATTAAAGATGGTGGCTAGGAATTTTTGAATTGGGAAATCCATCTTCCTTTTGGGTGATAGAATCCAATAGACGCTTCAAAATGTTTGAAGTTATTTCACCAAGCTTTATCAAATGGATCTCTCATGAGAATGAATGGAACAGTTAGCACTCATTGGCTCTAGGTGATGCTTATGGAGGTGAAGCACTGGGACATCCTGGGAGGTCATCCATCCCAGTACCACTCTAGCTCGAGCATGCTTAACTATGGAGTTTCCTCCATGGTTAAACCCACTCTGCTTGCATCCTCATTTGCAAAACCTTCACCAAGTGTTATGCCTTATGAACCATTCATTAGAAAGCCCCTTAAGCTCATCAATTAATAAGTAGGAGATATTTTCCATAGCAAGTCAAATTGTGATATTGCTATCAAGATTCAACTATGTAGTTTTTTGAGTCAAACTCATTGACCTGTGATTCATGAGTAGTGGTTCACATGAACCCATCTCTCATGAGAATAAATGGAATAGTTAGCACTCATTGGCTCTAGGTGATGCTCACGGAGGTGAAGCACCGGGACTTCCCGAGAGGTCACCCATTCCAGTACTACTCCAACTCAAGCACACTTAACTACGGAGTTTCCTCCATGGTTAAACCCACTCTGCTTGCATTCTCATTTGCAAAACCTTCACCAAGTGTTGTGCCTTTTGAACCAATTGATGAGCTTAAGGGGCTTTCTAATCGATGGCTCCTAAGGTACAACACTTGGTGAAGGTTTTGCAAATGAGAATGCAAGCAGAGTGGGTTTAACCACGGAGGAAAATCCATAGTTAAGTGTGCTAGAGTTGGAGTAGTACTGGGATGGGTGACCTCTTGGGAAGTCCCGGTGCTTCACCTCTGTGAGCATCAGCTAGAGCCAATGAGTGCTAAGTGTTCAATTCATTCTCATGAGAGATGGGTTCATGTGAACCACTACTCATGAATCACGGGTCAATGAGTTTGACTCAAAAAACTACATAGTTGAATGTTGATAGCAATATCACAATTTGACTTGCTGTGGAAAATATCTCCTACTTATTAATTGATGAGCTTAAGGGGCTTTCTAATGAATGGTTCATAAGGCATAACACTTGGTGAAGGTTTTGCAAATGAGGATGCAAGCAGAGTGGGTTTAACCATGGAGGAAACTCCATAGTTAAGCATGCTCGAGCTGGAGTGGTACTGGGATGGATGACCTCCCGGGAAGTCTCGGTGCTTCACCTCTGTAAGCATCACCTAGAGCCAATGAGTGCTAACTGTTCCATTCATTCTCATGAGAGATGGGTTCGTGTAAACCACTACTCATGAATCACAGGTTAATGAAAAGAACTCTAAATGCACCTTATGTATGTAACATTTTTTTTTAAAAAAAAAATAGTATTGGTCGAAATTTCGACCAATGCCACCAAAAACCTCCACCAAAGGATGGTCGAAATTTCGACCAAAATAACAAAATTTCGACCAAAACAACAAAATTTCGACCATCTCATCCGTCAAACGTATAGCATCTCAATCTAACATTTGATGTTTTTGTCAAAATTTTGACCAACATTTGATGGAAATTTTTGCTGCCACCAGTCGAAATTTTGATCAATACTAGGTGGAAATTTGTTCGACAATTGGTCGAAATTTTGACCATTATAAAAAAATGACGACAATTTTGAATCATGGACTCAGTCAAATTTTTGACCTATGTTTTAGTCAAAATTTTGACTGATTATAAGTACGTCAAAAATTTGACAAAAAAAGACCAACGACAATGTTGGTCATAAATTTGACTAATTTTAGTCAAAATTTCGACCAATTCTTGGTCAAAATTTGAGGCCAAATTTACTAGTGAGTGATGCTAGATATTCTAGAATCTTCATCTTCAAGCAGTGCTAGTTTTGGGTACACTTCCATGTTCTATTAAAGTCTAGAAGAATCATGTATAATCATCATGTTGAAGTCTCCAATGTTCTATTATATGATATCCTTGATATTGGCAAACCATTTTCTAATCGGTGTCCAACTTCAATGTACTTAGAATCCATCTGGTGTCGGTCTGTTCTACTCGGTAACACATTTTATTTAACATGGTAACTAACTTCTCTTTTCAGTTAGGTGCTTGGTATAACTTGGTTCCTGGTGCTTAGCTCTACCTCGCTTAGTACTTATACTTGCTTCTTCTTCTACTGAAACTCCCTATTTACTAATTCCTTTTACTAAATTTTTTCTCTACCTTACCAACTTATCTTTTATTCCTTACCGAATGACTTTGACAAACATAATAACTTTCTCATAACTAATGACAACAAAATAAACTCTTAGGAGTATCAATCTCCCCATTTGGCATTAGTTTGGTATGTTTTTAAAAAACCTTCAAGAACTTCAAAATCATATATCAAAATTATGTCCTGGTCTATTTCTCTTCCTTGGTAAAACTTATTACTCCCCTTGAAGAGAAATCTTCATACTATATACATAATCTGATACATAGTTTCTCTTTATATATCTATTAATTATATTTCCCCTTTCACTTAATAAAATATTATATGTATAATCCCCCATTTTTAACAAAAATGCCAAAATACTTATTTATCTGGGTTGGGGATCTTATAAAAAATGCTTTTATATTTCTCTTGTGCATCCTTTAATGATTTATTGCAGGTATTTGTAGTGTCTGAAACATTATTATCTACTCACTAATATCAGTTTTAAGACTAACCATTCTATCAATAGCACTCAGATTTGGTGTGCTCACTAAATCTTTAGCACTTTGAATTTTCCTATGTAGTGATTTAATGTGTTGGTGCCCAAAAATAATGGATTCACTTTTGGCCAACTGACAGTTATAATCTAATACCTCTGCAATTCTGGCTTAATCAAGCCAAGGTTGGTAGGCCTAATTTCACTTTGAACTATCAAATTCTTTGTCTCACACAACTGCGTACACAAAACAAGATTCCTCCAAAGGTGGTGAATGATCCTTTGAGGAAAGGAACTAATCTCCTAAAAATATATACTCTATAAGACTTGAATAAATGGATTATACTAAAGACTAAAAAGTAATGCTTTGAAATAATGATTTAATGATCTACAAACTACAAATGAATTGAATATCACAATTTACAATTAAAGATTAGATCAGTGCCTTCTAAATACTTGGGCTATAGAGTCATAAAAATTTCAATCCTACGTACGATCAGAGATGGTTTTAGAAACTTTCTTTAATAAGACAAGACCATCACTTCACAGGCTTCCACTTGACTTATAATTTAAATGAATCTATATAGCTAATCTTATTGAGTTTAACTCAAATTAAGAGACTGATAAGAATAATGGAAGGTTCATAGATGATACAATTGATACTCAAGTTATATATATTGATTTTAAATTATGATACTCAGGGAATTCAACACAGTGAAACACTCTATTTAATAGAATATCTAAAAGACTAATTGAAAAAATATAACTTATAATCTTCCTCGATCAGATCCTTCTGCTCCCATGAACAATTTGTTGATGATACCCTCTTCATGGGTGAATCTACTGTTAAAGAATCAAGGAATCTTAAAAAATCCCTGTCAATTTATACCTCAGCTATGGGTCAACTAATTAATTGGAATAAGAGCTTCTTATATTTTATCAACACCCCCCTTGAGAGATAGGCTAAGATCTCCAAAATCCTTGGTTGTAGCATTGGAGCCCTTCCCTCATCTTATCTGGGTCTTCCCCTTTTCTCTAAACCCCCTGATAGCTTTTGGAACCAAATTGCTGATAGATACAACAGGAAGCTAGCTGGATGGAAAGGTGCCCTCCTCAGTAGCTCTGGTAAGCTTCAGCTTTTGAAGTCTACTCTGCAAAATCTACCTGTGTATGCTCTGAGTTTCTTCAAGATTCCTCACAAGTTCATGATGGTGCTTGAAACTATCCAAAAAAGATTCTTATGGACTGGTGTTGAAGATAAAAAAAGACTTAGTCTGATAGCCTGGGAAAAAGTTTGTAAGCCCAAGAGTAAAGGGGGCTTGGGGCTAAGACCTATCAATCTTGTCAATAAGGCCCTTTTGGCTAAGCAGGTTTGGAGAGTCTTTGGGGATACAAAGCAATGGAATGGCATAGTTAAAAGAAAATATCTTTTTAATTCCAACAGCTTGAAGGATCTTTTAAACAATGATGCTAGGGTGAATGGCTCTTATATCTGGAATGGCCTTTTCTCCTCCATTGACTTTTTGAGAGAAGGGATAAGGTGGAAACTAGGTGAAGAGACCAACATTGACTTTTGGGATGATCCTTGGATCTATGATCGGCCCCTATCTAAAAGAAAAGAGTGGAAGGATATAATAATCCAAGCTAAAAATACTATTGGGTACAAAGTCTCTAATTATTGGAATAATAACTCTTGGAAGGATCTTTCCAACCTTGATAGAAGTCTATCTCCTCTTATGATTGAGCTGCAGTCCTGGTTCAGAGAAGTTAATCATCTTGACAAAATTGTGTGGAACCCTTCTTCTAATGGTGAATTCTCAGTGGCCTCTACTTGTTCCTTTTTCTTCTCTAAGGAAGTTAAGCCTCAGTGTGCTGCTATCTGGTATAAATTTCTTACTCCTAAGATTAACTTCTTCTATTGGATCCTAATCCAAAATAAGCCCCTTACAATTGATAATCTAGTTAAAAGAGGTTTCTATCATGTTAATGGATGCTTTCTTTGCAAGGTTCAAGCTGAGTCTTGTGACCACCTTATGCTTCATTGTACTTTTAATAGGAGAGTTTGGTCCATGGTTTTTCAAAATTAGAACTTGTGTTGGCTCCTTCCTAACTCTTGGTAGGACTTCATCACTCAGTGGAGATACCCTTTTGACAATGATCTTGCAAGAATTTTGTGGAATCTCATCCCGCCTCATCTATGCTGGTGTATCTGGAAGGAAAGAAATAATAGAATTTTCAAAGAGAAACAAGCCAAACTTGAAATAATCTACATCTTTTCTAGAGCTATTAAGGAAAATTTCAGCAATGCTATCATCAACAACAAGAGCAAGCTTAGGAACTTCCTCCCTGATGTGGACTGGTCTACTTGGAATTTTCCTCACCTCAATCCTCACTCTAGCTCTCCTGGAGATTCCTCTATTTGGATTGCTCCTCCTATCGGCTGGGTTAAAGATAATTTTGATGGGGCCTCCAAAGGCAACCTGGGTGTCCTTGTGGGTGGTGGAATTATTAGGGATAGTAATGGTAATGGTTTGGGCACCAGTTCTGTTCCCTTGGGAATTCAGACTAATCATAGGGCTGAGGCCTTGGCTGCCCTTAATATTATCCTGTTGGTGGAAGAATTGGGGTTCAAAAGAGTCTGGCTTGAAGGTGATTCGTTAAATATTATAAATAATATTAAAGATATCAATACCCCCTCCTGGACTATTGATCACATTATTACTAAAATCAAAACTATAGCCCAATCCTTTGAGGTGTTCCATATATCTCACAATTATCAGGAGACCAATCAGGTTGCTGATTACCTTGCCAATATTGGAGCCAAAAGTGAGGGGATTAAAAAATGGATTGGTAATACAATTTGTAATGATGTTATTACCTCATCTATTAATTATGATAAAATTAGGTAGAAGGAAGGAGTCATTAATAGGAGTATTAATGATATTATTTAATTCCTTTCAGATTGGGGTGATATCGAACGTCCTTTGAAATAATGCTAAGTACATCTCTAAGATGCGGAATTATCCTCCCATTATGAAAGACCAAAATTTGATGTGTGTTGTCATCATTATTAGTAATTGCTACCAGTTCACGCATGTGAATAGGATAGTGAACCAGTCTAACAGATTTATTAAGCTAAAGAATTACCAAATTGAGAACATTCCTCCATCTAAGCATATGAAGCATATGAAAAAAGAGCAAGGTGAGTGTTCGGCCATGGGTGGTGATCTCAAGAGAGAAGAGCTGGTGGAATGTAAGTGGAAGTAGGATAAGGAAGTCTAGAGCATCTTGAAAAAAGGCCATGTCCATCGGTTTCTCCAAAGACTCCATGGTTTCGACAATGATGTTACTAAAGCCTTTGCAAATGGTTGGGATAAGGGCACGGTGAACCTAGCTAGCAAGTCTTTTAGCCTTAGCCTCAAGCTTCTCTCAGACATAACTAGCCTCCCTTTGGATGGTCTAAAGTATTCAAAAGAGATTAAGGTTGGTACCAGAGCTTACAAGAAGTTTCCTGACACTGATGAGGAGAGGGCTCTTTTGGTGAAAGGTAAGAAAGATTACGTTGAAATGGATAATATTGACAGCATTTGGGGCTTTGTTATTAAGGTCATCATGGAATATTTTACACTTGAGGGGATATTTTCTAGGGTCTATAATTACCATTTTTCCCTAGTTAATCACTTCAGACATGACATAAGAATCTCTTTTCCCTACTTTCTTCTATGTTCTCTCAATCAGACCATTACTGATTATAGAGTGAAGAATTTCCCAATCCTCCATCTTGGGCTCATCCTCCTTATCACTGATTATGTGAGGGATCACATTCCTGAACCTATCCCTACCCAGGTTAAGAAAAGGAAGAAAACTAGCTATCCACCTAGGAAACAGAAACCTAAGAAAGCTCCCTCCCTCTCTGAGCCGACCCCCTCAAAGTCTTTGGATGGTCTGAAGAATGCCAAGAACTCAAGTGATGTCAATGCCTCTATTTCTGACAAAATTTATTTTGAGACCCCTGCTAGCCCTGTCTGGTTGGAGTCTGAAGGTGTGAAGCTGAATCCTCAGGATAATGTGACCGAGGTTGAAAAGAATACCCAGGTGGGTCAAAATGCTGAGCCTAATGCTACTACCCAGACCCCTGAAGAGAAGGACTTGGAGGGTCCTGACATTACTAATGCCATGGGTAGCCTTGAGGATGGCTAGGATAATCAGAATAGAGGGGACAAGCCTATCCCTGCTCTGGAGATTAATAATACTGATGATAAAGATACTTCTAAGATTGAGGTTGAGGCTGATGACAATGATGTCAAAGAGGCTAATACAAAATTAATTGATAGAAATGCTGATGATTTGGGGAACAACAACTTTAGGGTTATGGAAGAGGAAAATCTGGATTCCCATGACTCCCCCAGCTCCTGAAAAGAGAACAAGAAGGATGACAGTGAGAGAACCCTTGATTCTAATAGGCCCCAATCACTTCAGGATGACATCAGAAAGATGGATTTGCAGGTAAAAAGAACTATTATTATGACCCCCCTAGAGATCGCTAAGAACAAATCCATCTACAGTTATAATCTAGACAAGTAGGTACAGAATGACCTGGTTGAACTAAAGAACAGATGTATCAAACTAGAAAATAAGAATCCTATTATTGAGGAAATGATTGACAATATCAGGAAGGAGATTTCTCTCAAAGCTAATGTCAGTGTTTTTTATTATAGTTTTGATTTGGATGATAGAATTAAAAAAGCTATTGAGACTACCATGATCCCTATCCATGAGAAGACAAGCCGGAATGAGGATATGCTGAAATATTTTCTCAGCCTGGCTAACATAGGAATGAAGTCAACTTTGGAGAATTTGAATACGCTTAGCAAAATGCTGGAAGGAAACAAAGACACCACCGTAAGTGACAAAATTGACCTGACTGATCCTATTCAACAGATGGGACCTGGCACCAGGACTAGGTCTAATACTAAAAAGAAGCTCAAGATTGCAGATCAAGACATTCAGAGGCTAAAAGATAATTTTAAGATCATGCAAGCCCAGCTGGAGGAATCTGAGGGCTTCCTAAAGACTATGTCTTGATATTTGTGAAGGTGGTCTTCTCTTTTTTGTTTATCTTCCAGTGTTTTTCACTTTTTGTTGTGTACAAGCTTATTGAATATTTGGGTTTTGACCCTTTGTAGTCTGTTCCCTTCTATGGGACAACTAGTTGTTCTTAGGGATCTCACGCTTATCTTTTGTCTCTTTTGTTAAAGGGTTTTAGGGCCTCTTCAAAACTTGTTTTTACTGTAATAAAAAACATATAACTTATAATCACAAATAAAAATAAGAGCACTTATCTTTATTAATGTTGAAAAAATAGTACATTAGAGTTCATATTGCAATTGTGATTGAATTATATCATATGAAAATTTGAATATATTGTCTTGTCTCTACATTTTACATTATGTATATATATGTGTGTGTGTGTGTGTGTTTGAGTGGCTTTCACACCTCTTTAGGGTGAAAAGACACAACCCATTTTACAAATTATTTTGAAAAAATAATAATAAACTAACTAGAAAATAACTACCTAACTTTCGGATTTGGGTCTGGTCGAAAAACCAAAACACCTCATGGAAAGATAATATTTGTATTAGAAATAGGAAATTTGATTTCCCAAACTGGGTCTTTTTAATATTTTTAAAATTTGACCATCTTCATCCTTTGTTGGCATCATTGTTGTAGCAGGTTGAAATTCCAACATTTTTTGAAGGCTTTGATCATAGAAATTTGATTGTTCCTGTCACAGAGCTTCCTTCCTTAATCTCTCAACTTTTAATTGTAAATTAATATAATTTTTTCATCCTATTTCATGTATTCCATCATTAATTATTTTTCATGGAGTTTAAGAGGCCATCTTTTAGGGATTTATCACTATATAGGACTCCAAATTTTGCTCAAAATTTAGAGCTCCAACAGGCTCTTTCTGGGGACGTATGCTTTCTGTGAGCATAGCGAGAATCCATCTATCTTTGGTAGAAGTAGACCAAGTATGAATTCCATTAGGCTATAGAGTTACTTCATATTTCAATAATCAAATCAAATCTCCTTTGGTGGACCCGGGCCACCAAAACATAGAATCAACATTTTCCCCTATCAAACACTTGATTCTGATCATGTAACAACTCCCTCCTTGTTGCATTGGGTGCATCTTCCTTATGGAAAATTCTCATTGTTTCATCAATGTGGTCCTTGGTATTTGACCTTTGTTTCATCTTTGAGGAATCATTAAGTGCATCATGATTTTTGTTGAATGAAGGATTTCTATGCATTAGACCAATTGTATCAAAACAAAATTTCATTACTTGGAGAACTTCTTGCTCATAATTTTCTTTGTCTTTATACTCCATATGGTGTTTCTCATCATAAAATGGTTTTTAATATAACTCATATTTAGGAGACATTACTATAGTTTTATCAAGAATATGATTAGATAGGATATTTGGAAAACTTTCAGCACTATTCCTCAACACATTCTCCTCATTATGTCTGGTTGATACCATCTTATCTTCACATGTTTAATACAAATTCTATTCATAGGATGAGCTAAAATATGTCTCACCTCTTTAATACACTTCCCCACAAATATTTTGAGTTTCATCATCCTCAAAATCATCATTAGGCCTGTTATCTTTGTCACGACGTCGATGGATTTGATTGCATAAAAGATCTTCCTCAAACAATGGATTCATGAACATAGGAACTTGGATGCATCTTCCTTTGTATCCTCTTCAAACAATGGGTTCAAGGTCATAAATAACTCAACCATACACCCATGAGATCTTTCATTTGGATCATCAAGTGTTTCATCAACAAGACTAACATCTTCATTGATATTATCTCCTGAAACTTCTACCTATTCATGCAATTTTATTTCATCTCCACAATTTGATTTCTCTTAAATATGGGCTGATCCATCAACCTCCTTACCATGGTGGATTGAGAAAAAATTTGGCCCATTCTTCTCAATGTGTCTTTGGTATTCTATGTCTAATAAGGTTGAAATCTTTTCCAGATGGAGAAGATCCTCTTCCTCATTTTCATATTCAATGATATTTGATATCATGCAAGTATCATCATGGACAAAAATTTCCTTAGACTACCCAAAAGAATCTTCTCCATTCAAATCTGAAACCTCACTTGACTCATATGTTATTTCAGTTCTGCACTCTTTCTCCTCTACAACCAATTCATTATTTATATGTTTAAGAAAGGTAAGGAACTGATGATCATATAAAAGACCTAGTTCTTTCATTCTATTGAAAAGATCAGAGGATGTAGGTCTGCACTTTGAAGGTATTTCTTGATAGATATGAAACATCCTTAGGAAGAATTGTACTACAGATTCTTCTTCTTGTTTTTCTAAATTCAAAAATGCATCCAAAGGGGATATGTAATTTGGATCTTCTTCATCATCACTGAGATTGCCATCAAACACAAGGCCTTGTTCAATTTGATCATAAGCCTCCTCTTCTATGTCTTTATTATCTTCGTCTAATATCTTAGCAAGAATCTTTAGATCATGGTCATCTAGCAAGATTCCCAAGTTTTTGACCTTTCTTATTAATTATTTTCGTGAAGGCATAATTGTTATAGGTATCCTTCAATAAATATCTGCCATCCTCAAGAATAAGTGTGCAGAAGACTCCCCTTTAAATATCTCCAAACTGAAAAATGCATCAAGTAGATACATACTACGATCCTCCTCCATGTTGCAACTTTGGTCTTCACACTGTTCATAATACATTTTATCTCCATCACTTTCATCATAGAATTTCTATAGAAACCATTGTTCAAATTCTTTCCAAGATGAAATACTTTGTGTAGGTAATGATTCATATGCCTCCCTTGCATTATCTTCTAATGTCCTGACAAATAATTTCATTACCTGATCTTCTGCACAAATCTCATAGTTCTTTATGAATGCATAAAATGCATCCAAATGTTCAACTGTTGATTCATCCCATTCTCCATGGAACTTTGGTACAAGTTGCAAAAACTTAAGGAGCAACTTAAAATCAATACAACGGAATCCCCTAAGATCCAATGGCCTGATACCATTTGGAATAAATGGTTTTCTCTGAAATGGTTTTTTATTCTGATACATTCTGAATATTTGAATTGGTAGTAATTTGTTTCTTTATACATTAGGTTCTTGACAATAGAGTCACCACCTCTTTCAAAGAGGAAAACTTTACTTATCTCCTTTTGGGTCTTCTTCCTCAGTAGAGTCATTGATTGAAATGCTTTATTGAATAGAGTCACCACCTCATTTGAGGAATGTCTTGCTTCTAGGTTCTTTCTTCTAGTAGAGTGTGCTTCCAAACAAACTAATATAACTACTTTCTAATTTTGATCTATGAAATCTAAAATTCTAGGTAACTTCACAATATATATTGTGAGAAACTCTCCCTAGTAGAGTCACCAAATTGTTGGTGTCCAAAAATGATGGATTCACTTTTGGCCAACTAATAGGTATAATCTAGTACCTTTGCAATTCTAGCTTAATCAAGCCAAGGCTGGTAGGCCTAATTTCACTTTGAACTATCAAATTCTTTGTGTCACACAACTGCGTACACCAAACAAGATTCCTCCAAAGGTGGTGAATGATCCTTTGAGGAAAGAAACTAATCTTCTAAAAATATATACTCTATAAGACTTGAATAAATGGATTATACTAAAGACTAAAAAGTAATGCTTTGAAATAATGATTTAGTGATCTAGAAACTACAAATGAGCTAAATATAACAATTTCCAATTAAAGCTTAGATCAGTGCCTTCTAAATACTTGGGCTATAGAGTCATAAAAATTTCAATCCTACGTATGATCAGAGACGGTTTAAAAAACTTTCTTTAATAAGACAAGACCATCACTTCACAGGCTTCCACTTGGCTTATAATTTAAATCAATCTATATAGTTAATCTTATCGAGTTTAACTCAAATTAAGAGATCAATAAGAACAATGGCAGGTTCACATACCATACAATTGATACTCAAGTTATATATATTAATTTTGAATTATGATACTCAGGGAATTCAACATAGTGAAACACTCTATTTAATAGAATATCCAAAAGAATAATTGAAAACATATAACTTATAACCACAAATAAAAAGAAGAGCACTTATCTTTATTAATGTTGAAAAAATAGTACATTAGAGTTCATATTGCAGTTGTGATTGAATTATATCCTATGAAAATTTGAATATATTGTCTTGTCTCTACATTTGACATTATGTATATATATGTGTTTGAGTGGCTTTCACACCTCTTTAGGGTGAAAAGACACAACCCATATTACAAATTATTTTAAAAAAATAATAATAAACTAACTAAAAAATAACTACCTAACTTTCGGATTTGGGTCTGGTTGAAAAACCAAAACACCTCGTGGAAATATAAGATTTTAATTGGATATAGGAAATTTTTTTTCCTGAACTGGGTCTTTTTTAGATTTTTAAAATTTGACCATCTTCATCCTCTATCAGCATCATCTTTGCACCAAGTTGAAATTCCAGCATTTTCTGAAGGCTTTGATCACAAAAATTTGATTGTTTCTATCATAGAGCTTCCTTCCTTAATCTCTCAACTTTTTAATTGTAAATTAATATAATTTTTTCATCCTATTTCATGTACTCCATCATTAATTATTTTTCATGGAGTTTAAGAGGCCATCTTTTAGGGTTTTATCACTATATAGGACTCCAAAATTTGCCCAAAATTTAGAGCTCCAACACATTGTTTGGTAAATATTTTTTTTAGAGTTATAATAGATCCATCCTGATGTGATTATTCTCTTTTCTCAATTCAAGTTGCACTCCCATCAAGTGCTTTAGCTTCTCATAATATTCAGTTATAGTCTTTGGCTTGGTGAAAATCTTTGATAATATCTCGGTAAGCTCTTTTTCCACATTCTCATCTCTTTCCTTTATCTCCTTATTTAAATTAGACAATAAAAAAATCTTTTGAAATACAAAAAGAATGGATTTCAATTCTTGTTCCAATGCAGTGATTAACTCTAAAAGAGTTACCTTGTCCAATGCAACTGATTGAATAACTTCTTTAATCACCTTGGTCTCCATATCTTTCTTATAAACTTTCAACATATACTTGGTTGTGTTAGTTCCTGGCTGATTTATCTAGCTGACAAGTTCTTTCAAATGACTGTATATCTCTACCTTTTCATTGATTTTTTCCTCAAGGACAATCTCATTCAAAATACTCTTAATCTGCTCCAATATATCTATTTTTTGCTTTTTGCTTAGGAGCTTATCTTGTGCATCTTTCATCTTCAATCATTACACCAAAATTAGAGAGTTCCTTAGGGCTCATGGTTGTATAGTAAACCTTTGGTATAACTATAACTTCATTTATATCTACCTCTTTTTCTACTTTTCTCTTCTTAGACTTTCCCTTTGAGCTTGATGCCTTCTTTGCATCAGATTGAGTTGAATCTCATCAATTTTATCTTCCTTCTCCTTATTTTGATCTTCTAGCTTCTTCCATTCTTTCTTTTCTTGAGTTTCTTCCTTCTTTTCTTGTGTTCCCTCTTTCTTTTCTTTCTCTGGTTCATCCTGACCTATAGTCTCAGTGGGGGTCACTGACTCTGTGTTATGACCTTGAGTTGTTTATGTCTCTGTAATCTTCTCTTTGGTCTCTTTTGGGTCATTATACTTTGTTGGCTTGGTAGGAGTCTCATCTTCTATAGGTGCAACATCATTTACCTCTATTTCTAGAAAATCCATTGCTTGAATAATTACAAGCTCTTTTGTTAGTAATCTAGTAGTAGCCAAATCATCTATATCCATAGCTTCTAATTCTATGGCCTCGGTAACCATGATATATTCATCTTATTTTACTATTTCATCAGGATCTTGTTCGGTAATTTCTTCTATGATTACTTCTTCCTGATTTGTTATCAATTCAACATGCTTGGATTTATATTCTTGATTTGTTATACCTTCAATTTTGGGTTGGTCAATGGAAAAGATCTTTCTCCAAAGATCATAGATATCCTTTTGTACTTCTTACAATTGACCGACCATAATACTTAATGCTCTTCCCTTCATTGTGAATCTTTTGGAATACTCATTTAAATTATGTCTTATTCCCCTCTTTGTAAGCTATGGTACAATGATTGCAAGAGACCTTTCCCTCATTTCTTTTTTTGTAGCAATAGCATAATTCCATCTTGCATCAATTATCTTATATAACTCCTTGTCAAGATGTTCTATTACTTCAATTGGTATAATTATGAATTTGTGTAGTGTGGCAATAAAAGCTTCTTCAATTTTATCCTTCTCCTCATCATTCCTTGTGTCAAACTTTAATTTCTCCATGACTAAATAGCCTCCATATTTTTCTAATGTCTTGAGAAATTCACCGAGACTCCTATTCTTTTTTCTTAGTGCAACCTTGAATTGTGATAAGTCATCTGACTTAGTATCACTCTCCTTTTCTAATTTTAGTTTTCTTCTAGGCATTTCAATAGCCTTTCTTTCCCTGACATAAGTCTTTGTTTTCACTGGTTCATCTTCTACTTTCTTCTTCCCTCTTGGTGTAGAGGTAGACCTTGTATATGGTCTTACACTAACAAGACTAGGGGTTTACTTTTTAATTTTGATTCTCTTCCTCTTTGTTACTGAAGGCTCAACAACATCAAAATTAACAATACCTAAAATATTAGATAAAGAACTTATCATTTTACCTATTTTCCTTATTGCTTTTAGTATCAATATTCCTGCTCTTATTTTATCATTAACCTCTTCATAGGTTCCATACCAAGTTGAACTTCTATCAACTAGTTTCTCCAATAATCCTCTAATTTGAACAATGGCTCCATCAATGTTTATTTCATAACCCATCGGTGGTAACCACTCTATTCGAGGTTCCACAACCCTTATTATGCACATATCTATGTCAACTTCAAAACAAAGTTCATCCTTATACTCCTCCACTAGCTGAGGTGGAATTCAGTACCTCTTATGCATTCTAGATTAAAATTTACTAAAATATCCATCCATTATGACATTGAAATTGTCACCGATACTGTGAATGAATTCACTAATTTTATAAATAATGAGTTTATCTACACCATGTGACTTCATTGACTATTGGAAATGAGTTTTGGAAGTATAAAAAGATACATACCAACAATGGACCAAACTTTAGTGTATTTGACTTTGCCTTCTGAATGGTTTTCATATTTTCATCTAATTGTTTCAACTCAATCTCACACAAGTCAATCTTCATGTCCTTTTTGACAATTTTGTAGGCGATGTTCACAACTCCACAAGGTACACTGTTTACTCAAGATCATTGAAATATCCTATATGATATTATGTTTGATGCAAATTTTAATTTAGGGTCTTCAATAGTAGATAACTTAAGGTCTCTTCCATCCCATTTATATTTTGTAAGATCACACAATTTGTTCTTATATATCTTCTTATAAGCTCCTAGTCTATCATTGACTAAAAAAATTATTATGGTGTGCAGTACATCCTTTGTTATCTTTACTAGCCCATCAAACCACATAAAATTATCATGCACTCTGCTAAGTACAATTCTCATCCACTCATGTTTGAATACCATCGGTACATGCATTGCATGAACCAAAACCTTGTTCTGCAAGTGTGGGTGATTGATCTTCAAGTTTCCATTAACACACAACTTTAGGTACGATGAATTGATCTCATCTTGACATATATCTTCACTCTTACATTGAATGAAGGTGTGAACGTTGTAACACCCAATCTATACTTAAAGATAAAAGATGATACTAAAGAAGGAACAACCATTAACAAATTCACATAAAACCACAATAATAATTTTTTTTTCTTAAAATTACAAACTGTTACATATAATCATAGCAACCACTTTTAAGAGCTTTATAGTTTACAATCGATTTACATCAGAGTAATAATAATACTCTTTATTCAAAGATTAAGTTCCAAAAACAATATTTCCTTCTTTCCAAAACCATTACATTCTACGAATAGATCTGATAACTAATAACCATGAAATGATCTGTTTCCCATAAAACTTAACAACTGCTATCCAATGTCCCATACTCATTGATTTATCCATCTAAAACCTAAAAATCAAAATGAACACAAACATAAACAACAAACAGGGCTCAGTCACAATGATAAAGAAAATGAACCATCTCCAAATATCTGCAACCATTAAAGTCGGTATAATATAACATTTATGCACATTTAAATACAGATGTAATAGAAAACTAAATAACATAATCCCATTTTACACCAAAATCATCAAGCACTAAATTTCTTTCTAACAGAAATAAACTCGCAAAGAAAATGACAAAGTAATGATCCAATAGTTCATGGGTGTCCACATAAGGACCTACGCTATGTATCCGTAAGGAAACCCCATAGAAATTGATTATGTCTGATGAAACCATAATTTTTTATCTTTGTTAATTGAAACCCATGACCCTTGAATTTTATAATTATCACTTAATTAAACAACTGACAGAAATTCTTTCCCATAAGGATATAGACTAGTGTCAGTCACAACTGACAGAAATTCTATCATCACAAGGTACCTTGACTAGTGTCAACCCCCAATCTAAGGATCATACTTGCATTATCTCAAAAACACTTGATCTAGCAATTAATGAAAGTAGTGAAATGAACTACATTACACAATATCACTAACATTCCATTTCTATTGCATCAATTTACAAAATTGAAATATCAAACAGAAATCCATTATAAAACCATATTACCATATTCCTTAACATACATTCATAAACATGATGTTTCTCGAAAGAAGAAAAGATCACAGTTCTTTCTCCATCACAAATCCATTCAAATAATAATATCCACATTCACTTAACATTAAATCTAAAACTATACAATAAAATGTCCATATCAAATTCATGTTTCCATTGAATAGGAAAGAACTAACATAATCATACATCAACTAAATCAAAACAACACCCATCACTTTTAAACAGACATACAAGTTTGCCATAACTGATTTATTAAACTAATTGTCCATACATCCTGCTCTATTAATTACAAGTTTATACCATTTATATACATGTTGGCGTATGTACATGTATACACCACGACTTGTGTATACATATACATATCCCAGCAGGTATATATATATATATGAATGTATAATTATATAAGCTTGTAATTAATAGTTCAGAATGACAGTCATAGCATCTATTATATACATGTTGGCGTATGTACATGTATACACCACGGCTTGTGTATACATATACATATCCCAGCGGGTATATATATTTATATATCTAATTGCATAAACTTGTAATTAATAATTCAAGTCCTTAAACATGTAATAGGAAAACCATACTAATCATCATAGTTCTATCACAGAATACATCTACCTTATTAAACTACTAAATCTTCCAAATACTTAAAATAATGACAGTATAATAATAAAAACTGACTTCTATCTCTAAACAAAATACCAAAGTGTTTTTCCCTTACTGTCTGAACAAGATAGTAATTGACTTTCCTATAAATCCCTTAACATTTCCTAATGTCGTAACAACTACATTACAGACTGGTCATATTTACTAAAGAATCATAAAGCTCAAAATCAAGTTTTGACATAACCAAATATATCCACATTCCTCTATTGACTGATACATACAGTGATAAACACCCATTGACAAAACATCGACACCAGATAACTAAAGGAGTTCACCCAAAAGAAATACTTTAATCCACACTTATGTTGCAAGTGTAAACACAAAATATGACAGGTAACAGATAACATTATGAATACCACTAATCCCAATTTCCATAATACAGCTCAAAGAAAACATCGATATCAACTTCGGTTAATGACAATGATAGAGAAACCTGATTTCATCATATAACCCAGACTTTTCACATTGAATACATTATGTTGCTACAGAGTTCCTTACAACAGGAATAGTGCGAGAAGACCATTACAAAAGTTTTTAACACAAAAACTCATCCTGGTTCCATACTGTATTAAAATGCCGATTCTCAAACCCGACTAACTCCCTTATCACTGTCCAAACAAGCAAACATCGACACCAAAAACAAACAAGGAAATAACCATATGACATCTACATAACTATATTCCATAGTTCAGCATAGACTTATCTAAAACACTGCCAAATCCAAACTCAGAGTAGAGAAAACCTCTTAATACATTATGCTCAAAAAATAGCATATAAAAGATATGTGTTTAATACCACACTAAAACCAATACACTTACTAACCAGCCGTTTGTTTCCAAATTTCCCCACTAAACACAACATTTAGTAACTAGATAACTTTCTAATCTATCCAAGAAAGAAAAGATTGATTCATGACCGAACTTACAAAGTATTCAAACACAAAACCTCACATACATCAACCAGTAACCAGTGGTAATCAACATTCCCTTAATTTTCATTTGCAAAACATAAAATGGAAACAGAGAATAAGGTAAGAGATGCCCCTGCCTGGTATTCATGTGGGGAAGATATCCAGAAATGAAATGCTAGAGCTAGCCCCTGCCTAGTGAGCTTCAAAGATGAATCCCAACCTCAACCACGAAGATCCCTTATCACAGATTACCAAAATGCCATGCAAGAGAGCCCAAAATGCAGAGATAACAGTGTGAAACTCCCAACTTCCTAAATGACCATGAATAGAAGGATTTATCTTTGCCGTGAAAACCCCTTTCATTCCATGCCACTTATCATTAAGGATACAACAGTAACATGGGTCCATAACCAACTATTTACCCAAAATGCCGTAGCATAACATGGTAAAAAAAATGGAGTCATATACAACTGCAACTCCTTAACCAGAGCAATTGGTGGACTTCAAACACAACAATGAATTCCCATCAATAAGTTCATTCAATGCAAACTTATCTCTTGTAGGGAACACAACCCACTTCCTACCAAATGTCCAACATAGTACAATTCCACAACCCAAAAAATAACTTAAACCCCACTAACACCTCAATGAAATGAAAGTGCATTAAAACCCTGCCGTTAAGTCATGTTTTCGAGCCAGTTTAAGAAGACTTAGGGATAGATTAACACATTTCTTTGTTAATAACATTAGTCATTTTACTAACTTAAACATCTAAGATAACAGCGCAAGCCAATGTCAAATAACTAACACTTCATCACACTAACCTCCTACTAACATACAACATAGGATATACTAACTTAGATAATTCATATAATTTTAGTAAAAGAATTACCACATACTTACTAAAACATTCACTCATATTTATATGTATTAAAATACATATATACAAATTTATTTATTTTGAATTCAAAATTAGATTAACATCAAATAACAATAATACTCTAAATACTATCTATACACATCAAGATACAATTAACCATAATAATATAACCATTTCTAGTCATGTCTAACATATTATTAAGGATTCCAAAAACAATGAATCAATAATCAGACAACTGACTAACCATATAGTTTGTCCTTATTTCATAATCAACCAAAATTCAAAATTCAATCTAAGCCAATTCTGTCATCAGAAAAAGACTCATTACACAATAGAAATGGACATAATTCCTTGAATGTCTGGTAGAATAACAGAGATAACATATTTAATCTAAATAAAAAAGTTCAAAAGAACGTAGTCAGAGTTTGAACTCATAGAAATCTAACATAGCATAACATAACATAGAAAAGTGAAGCCTGGAACTGTCAGGGGCATGACACCCTTCCCCACCAGTCTAGGCTTACTCCTAAAATCCTGTAAACAAATGAGGATGTGCAACTCTCATAGCCCCTATATCTTCCCAAGTTGCAGAAGCTACATCATCAAGATCCCATAACACCTTTACCTGCTCCACCTTGCATCCTCTGAGATTTAGCTCTCTTTGCTGGATGATCTGCACTGGTTCCAGCATCAGTTGACCATCTACCACCTGTAAATTTTTCCAATTTAACACGTGTGCAATGTCAAGTATATATTTCCTTAAGATAGAAATATGAAATACATCATGAATTCGTGAAAGACTTGGTGGCAAAGCAAGTCTATAGGCAACTGGACCCACTCGTTCTAGGATCTCAAATGGTCCCACAAACCTTGGAGACAATTTTGACCCTTTACCATACTTAATAGGACTTTTCCGGGGTCTAACCTAAAGAAATACCTTATTCCCAACCTCAAATTGACGTTCAATCCTATGCAGGTCTGCATACTTTTTCTACCTATCCTGAGCTGTAGAAAGGTGTTCTCTGATGCGCTTAACCTGCTGTTCTAAATCCTGAAGCATCTCGGGACCCAAAAGAATTTTGTCTTCAAGATTGTCCCAGCTTAAAGGTGTTCTACAAGGTCTTCCATACAAAGCCTGGAAAGGAGCCATACCTATAGAACTATGATAACCATTATTGTAAGAAAATTCAACTAGATGCAAGTACTCTTCCCATCTATTTTGCCTGTCCATCACATACATTCTAAGCATGTCTTCCAAAATCTGATTGACACGCTCAGTCTGTCTGTTAGTTTTGGGATGATATGTTGAACTAAAGTTCAGCTGAGTACCTAATTTACGCTGTAAAGACCTCCACAGAGATGAATTAAAAATTGAATCCCTATCAGATATGATCTTCTTAGGAATCCCATGTAGCTTAACAACCTGTTCCATATAAATCCATGCCACAGATGCAGCATTATAAGTGGATCTTATAGGAATAAAATGGGCAACCTTGGTTAACCAGTCAACAACAACCATAATGGCATCATGTTGCCTAGCTGAAAATGGTAACCCCACTATGAAATCTATGGATATGGTATCCCATTTCCATTTAGGCACGCTGTGAGATTGAAGTAAACCAGCTGGATGTTGATGCTCAGCTTTAACTCTTTGACACTCCAAGCATCTAGCCACAAAATCAGCAATATCCCTCTTCATACCTGGCCAGTAGTGATGCTACCTAAGATCAGCATGCATCTTCTTCACACCAGGATGTGCTAAATAAGGTGCCTTATGTGCTTTAGTCATAACTAGGTTTCGAAGATCCTCAACTTCTGGCACATATATGCTGCCTCGGTAAGTCATTAATCCTTCAGTGTTGATAGAGTAACCCTCAAATCTGCCTTCTAATACACTGCCACTATCAATCACTGCTTTGACATCTGAATACCAAGGATCACTAGCCAAATTCAAAAGTATTCTCTCTTTCAAATCAATTGTGAGGGTCAAAGAAGAGAGTTCATGATGCCTTCTGCTAAGAGCATCTGCTACTTTGTTCTCTTTACCCTGTATATACTTCATTTCAAAGTCATACTCACACAAAAACTCCATCCATCTACGCTGACGTGCATTAAGATTGGGTTGTGTGAACAAATATTGTAGACTTTTGTGATCGGTATGAAGCTCAAAATGTTGACCAAGAAGAAAATGCCACCATTTGGTCAAAGCATGGATCACTGCTGCGAGTTCCAAATCATGAGTAGGATAATTAATTTCATGATCCTTTAGTTTCCTAGATTCATAAGCAATGACCCTACCATCTTGCATCAAGACAGCCCCTAAACCATCCAATGAGGCATCGATGCACACAACAAATTCCTTAGAAGGATCAGGTACCGCTAAAATTGGTGCACTAGTCAAATGTTCCTTTAGATGTTGGAATGCTTCTTCACATTTATCTGACCAGATGAATTTCTTACCCTTTCTCTGGAGAGAAGTAATGGAATGGGCTATCTTTGAAAAATTAGCCACAAATCTTCTGTAGTAGCTAGCCAGTCCCATAAAACTTCATACTTTAGATACATTGGTTGGAGTTGGCCACTCTACAATTGCCCTAATCTTAGTAGAATCAACAGCTATTCCATCTCCTGTAATAATGTGACCCAAATAACTTATTTCAGTTTTGAAAAATTCACATTTTTCAGGATTGGCATATAGCTTGTTCCTGTGGAGACATTCAAAGACTTGCCTCAAATGCTGCTCATGCTCCTCCAAGGAGTTAGAATATACCAAAATGTCATCAAGGAACACTACCACAAACTTGTCTAAGAAAGTCCTGAATACTCCCTGCATCAAACTCATGAATACTGATGGTGCATTAGTCAACCCAAATGGCACTACCATGAATTCATAATGCCCATATCTTGTGCAAAAATCTATTTTATGAATGTCAGCTTCTTGAATCCTTAACTGATGGTATCTAGATTTGAGATCAATCTTGGAAAACACCTTGGCACCCTTCACTTGACTAAAAAAATCATCGATGCGAGGCAAAGGATATCTATTTTTGATGGTAGCTTTGTTTAATTGTCTATAGTTGATACAAAGTCTCAAAGATCCATCCTTCTTCTTGACGAAGATAACAAGTGCTCCCCAAGGTGAAACACTAGGTCTAATAAGTCCCTTCTCAAGGAGTTCTTCAAGTTGAACCTTGAGTTCTACTAATTCTTGAGCGGTCATACAGTAAGGAGTCTTGGAAATTAGTTCGGTTCCTGGCAAAAGATCAATTCTAAAATCAATTTCTCTTTTAGGTGGGATTCTTGGACTCTCCGTAATAAATACATCTGAGAATTCCTTCAAAATTGGATGATCTAAGCTGGTGTTCCATGCAACTGGTTTTTCAAAATCATTGATAGAAATAGAAAACAATTTGCATCCCTTTTGAAAACATCTCTGAAGTTGCTTAGTAGAAATAGTTCTAACTGACATAGGCCTCTTAACACCTACAATAATCTTGATGGTACCATTATCATCGATACACCTAACGGTCTTCTCTCTATAATTGATGATAGCTTGGTGTTGCTCTAACCAATCCATACCTAGAATAATGTCATAAGAACCTAAAGGAATAACCCTAAGGTTAATTATAGTAGTAAAAGCCTTAAATTGAACCTTACAATTTTTAGCTATAAACCCCAATTCAACCTTTGTCCCTGATGCTAACTTGACTTGCCATGCCAATTCAGCTTTACTCACAGGAATTCCACATTGCTTAACCAAATTGGAAGAAATAAAAGAGCTAGTGGCACCAGAGTCAAATAAAATAGAGATCTTCTTACCTTGGTAATTACCTCTAGCTTCAATCACAGTGTTTTGATGATCTGCTTGTTTCTGATCCACAGTAGCAAAGATGAAATGATTCCTTCCAGAATCACCAACAGTAGCCTCAAAACCTATGGCTTTAGACCTGACTTGACTATTGCCTCGAAGGGGACAATTCCATTGCAAATGCCCCAATTGACCACATTGCCAACACTCTGCTCCTCTCTTGGTACTTTTATCCTATGATGAGTTCACTAGAGGTGATGCATAACTCTGTTGTACACTCTGAGTTGGTTTAAAGGAATTAGGTTACTCAAGAACCTTGAAACTCTTGTTTGATTTGGAAAACTTTTCAAACTTCCTCTTCTAAAATTTACCACTTGATCCACTGGAAAATGCCTTGATATTATCTTGATAAGGTTTCTGATTCTTCCCACTGCTTTGAGCTGGTGGATTCACAGATCCTTTGGCTGAAAATCTTGATTTCAATTCTGTAAGCTTGGCTTGATCAGCAGCTTCTTTCACTATCTTAGGTTTGAAAGTTCTCACTTCTTCTCCAATTTTAGGGTTCAAACCCCTAATGAAGTGTTGTACCAAAGGCTTATCATTCTCTAACCAACTAGAATATTTCTTCAGTTGGAAAAACCTCCTCTCATACATTTCCACTATTGAGTTGCCTTGAGAAATACTAAAGAATTCTTCGGATCTAGTTTGCTGCCAATAATTCGACATGAATCTCTCATGGAATCTTTCTATGAAAAGCTCCCATGTAACCTGAGAGATAAGAATTCCAAGTTGTTCTAGTTCCATATTCCACCATATGGAAGCAAAGGATCTTAGCTGCATTACGGTCCAACGAACCTTCACATTACCATGATAATCATGGAGAATAAAACACCTTTCGATGTTCAAGAGCCATGCTTCAGCTTCAGCACCACCCTCTATTCCATTGAAATATGGTCCTTTGAGCTTAGAAAGGTCTTTTAACTGAGTCCTGATAACAGGATCTTCTGCCACTGGGACTTGTATAACATGAGCATTTGCTACACCATCTGGAACATTGTTCCTAGCTTCAATGTTATCCAACCTTTCAAGAATCCATTGGAGAACTTCAACCTGAGGTACCTCTTGATCTTCCTGATCCATTCCTATTAAAGGATCAACTTGTTCATCACCATGTATTCCTTAGTGACCTCATCCTCTACCTCGGCCATGACCATGACCCTGTCGTCCAACCTTGCCTCTACCTAAATCAGCATCAACTGGGTCACCATGTCTTTGTGCTCCTCGTGTAACAGGAGGCATGCTTGAAACCCTATAGAAAAGTTCAATAAAATCACTAACGGAAGCATAATGATAAAACCCTTTTTTTTAAAAACCCTCAAGCCCTGAGTGTTTAAACTTGGGCTCTGATACCAACTGTAACACCCAATCTATACTTAAAGATAAAAGATGATACTAAAGAAGAAACAACCATAAACAAATTCACATAAAACCACAGTAATAATTTTTTTTTTCTTAAAATTACAAACTGTTACATATAATCATAGCAACCGCTTTTAAGAGCTTTATAGTTTACAATCGATTTACATCAGAGTAATAATAATACTCTTTATTCAAAGATTAAGTTCCAAAAACAATATTTTCTTCTTTCCAAAACCATTACATTCTACGAATAGATCTGATAACTAATAACCATGAAATGATCTGTTTCCCATAAAACTTAACAACTGCTATCCACTGTCCCATACTCATTGATTTATCCATCTAAAACCTGAAAATCAAAATGAACACAAATGCAAATAGAAAACAGGGCTCAGTCACAATGATAAAGAAAATGAACCATCTCCAAATATCTGCAACCATTAAAGTCAGTATAATATAACATTTATGCAGATTTAAATACAGATGTAATAGAAAACTAAATAACATAATCCCATTTTACACCAAAATCATCAAGCACTAAATTTCTTTCTAACAGAAATAAACTCGCAAAGAAAATGACAAAGTAATGATCCAATAGTTCATGGGTGTCCACATAAGGACCTACGCTATGTATCCATAAGGAAACCCTATAAAAATCCATTATGTCTAATGAAACCATAATGTTTTATCTTTGTTAATTGAAACCCATGACCCTTGAATTTTATAATTATCACTTAATTAAACAACTGACAGAAATTCTTTCCCATAAGGATATAGACTAGTGTCAGTCACAATTGATTGAAATTCTATCATCACAAGGTACTAGACTAGTGTCAGCCCCCAATCTAAGGATCATACTTGCATTATCTCAAAAACTCTTGATCTAGCAATTAATGAAAGCAGTGAAATGAACTACATTACACAATATCACTAACATTCCATTTCTATTGCATCAATTTACAAAATTGAAATATCAAACAGAAATCCATTATAAAACCATATTACCATTTTCCTTAACATACATTCATAAACATGATGTTTCTCGAAAGAAGAAAAGATCACAGTTCTTTCTCCATCACAAATCCATTCAAATAATAATCTCCACATTCACTTAACATTAAATCTGAAACTGTACAATAAAATGTCCATATCAAATTCATGTTTCCATTGAATAGGAAAGAACTAACATAATCATACATCAACTGAATCAACACAACACCCATCACTTTTAAACAGACATACAAGTTTGCCATAACTAATTTATTAAACTAATTGGCCATACATCCTGCTCTATTAATTACAAGTTTATACCATTTATATACATGTTGGCGTATGTACATGTATACACCACGGCTTGTGTATACATATACATATCCCAGCAGGTATATATATATATATATATATATATATATATATATATATATATATATATATATATATATATATATGAATGTATAATTATATAAGCTTGTAATTAATAGTTCAGAATGACAGTCATAGCATCTATTATATACATGTTGGCATATGTACATGTATACACCACGGCTTGTGTATATATATACATATCCCAGCAGGTATATATATTTATATATCTAATTACATAAACTTGTAATTAATAATTCAAGTCCATAAACATGCAATAGGAAAACCATACTAATCATCACAGATACATCTACCTTATTAAACTACTAAATTTGCTGAATACTTAAAATAATGACAGTATAATAATAAAAACTGACTTCTATCTCTAAACAAAATACCAAAGTGTTTTTCCCTTACTGTCTGAACAAGATAGTAATTGACTTTCCTATAAATCCCTTAACATTTCCTAATGTCGTAACAACTGCATTACACATTGGTGATATTTACTAAAGAATCATAAAGCTCAAAATCAAGTTTTGACATAACCAAAGATATCCACATTCCTCTATTGACTGATACATACAGTGACAAACACCCATTGACAAAACATCGACACCAGATAACTAAAGGAGTTCGCCCAAAAGAAATACTTTAATCCACACTTATGTTGCAAGTGTAAACACAAAATGCGATAGGTAACAGATAACATTATGAATACCACTAATCCCAATTTTAATAATATAGCTCAAAGAAAACATCGATATCAACTTCGGTTAATGACAGTGATAGAGAAACCCGATTTCATCATATAACCCAGAATTTTCACATTATATACATTATGTTGCTACAGAGTTCCTTACAACAGGAACAGTGCGAGAAGACCATTACAGAAGTTTTGAACACAAAAACTCATTCTGGTTCCATACTATATTAAAATGCCGATTCTCAAACCTGACTAACTCCCTTATCATTGTCCAAACAAGAAAACATCGACACCAATAAACACAAGGAAATAACCATATGACATCTGCATAACTATATTCCATAGTTCGGCACAGACTTATCTAAAACACTGCCAAATCCAAACTCAGAACAGAGAAAACCTCTTAATACATTATGCTCAAAAAATAGCATATAAAAGATATGTGTTTAATACCACACTAAAACCAATACACTTACTAACCAGTCGTTTGTTTCCAAATTTCCCCACTAAACACAACATTTAGTAACTAGATAACTTTCTAATCTATCCAAGAAAGAAAAGACTGATTCATGACCGAACTTACAAAGTATTCAAACACAAAACCTCACATACATCAACCAGTAACTAGTGGTAATCAACATTCCCTTAATTTTCATTTGCAGAACATAAAATGGAAATAGAGAATAAGGTAAGAGATGCCCCTGCCTGGTATTCATGTGGAGAAGATATCCAGAACTAAAATGCTAGAGCTAGCCCCTGCTTGGTGAGCTTCAAAGATGAATCCCAACCTCAACCATGAAGATCCCTTATCACAAATTGCCAAAATGTCATGCAAGAGAGCCCAAAATTTAGAGATAACAGTGTGAAACTCCCAACTTCCTAAATGACCATGAACAGAAGGTTTTATCTTTGCCGTGAAAACCCCTTTCATTCCATGCCACTTATCATTAAGGATACAACAGTAACATGGGTCCATAACCAACTATTTACCCAAAATGCCGCAGCATAACATGGTAAAAAAAATGGAGTCATATACAACTGCAACTCCTTAACCAGAGCAATTGGCGGACTTCAAACACAACAATGAATTCCCATTGATAAGTTCATTCAATGCAAACTTATCTCTTGCAGCGAACACAACCCACTTCCTACCAAATGTCCAACATAGTACAATTCCACAACCCGAAAAATAGCTTAAACCCCACTAACACCTCAATGAAATGAAAGTGCATTAAAACCCTTCCGTTAAGTCATGTTTTCAAGCCAGTTTAAGAAGACTTAGGGATAGATTAACACCTTTCCTTGTTAAATAAAATTAGTCATTTTACTAACTTAAACATCTAAGATAACAGCGCAAGCCAATGTCAAATAACTAACACTTCATCACACTAACCTCCTACTAACATACAACATAGGATATACTAACTTAGATAATTCATATAATTTTAGTAAAAGAATTACCACATACTTACTAAAACATTCACTCATATTTATATGTATTAAAATACATATATACAAATTTATTTATTTTGAATTCAGAATTAGATTAACATCAAATAACAATAATACTCTAAATACTGTCTATACACATCAAGATACAATTAACCATAATAATATAACCATTTCTAGTCATGTCTAACATATTATTAAGGATTCCAAAAACAATGAATCAATAATCAGACAACTGACTAACCATATAGTTTGTCCTTATTTCATAATCAACCAAAATTCAAAATTCAGTCTAAGCCAATTCTGTCATCAGAAAAAGACTCATTACGCAACAGAAATGGACATAATTCCCTGAATGTCTGGCAGAATAAAAGAGATAACATATTTAATCTAAATAACAAAGTTCAAAAGAACGCAGTCAGAGTTCAAACTCATAGAAATCTAACATAACATAACATAACATAGAAAAGTGAAGCCTGGAACTGTCAAGGGCATGACAAACATCTTTAATTAGGATTACTTTAGGAGGGATAGAGGATAGGGTTCTAGTTTTGTCAATTTTCATAGCAACGATGGGTGGAAGCTTATAATTTGGTTTTACTAGGTCTATCTTCTCAACTACAAATGGTTTCTACTTCTTAGGTGCCATTGATCTTCGAAAATACTTCAAAAAATCCTAGGGTTCAAATAGAATAGCAAGTAGAATCTATTATTTTAACTCAGTAAACTCTAGAAATACCTCAAATGTTCTTGTAGATGTTCAGAATGCTTTGACTAAATATTCATTATTTCTCTTTGATCTCATCTTTATCAATGCTCAAATGTGCTCGCAAGAATGTAAAGTAAAAATGAAGTAAAAAACCCTCTATTTATAGTTTTTCCTTTAGGTTAGGGCTTCCAATGGCTATAATATACATTTTATGCACTTTACCTAACTTTATTTTACCATTTAACCAAACTATACTTTTCTTCTCTGAATGGAGTAACATAACTCAAATAATCTACCGATCAATATATGAAATCATAACTTCACAAATATTATTCAAATGCATCTAGATATGATGATATGGATCTCTCCACTAAATCTAGGAACCAATTTAAGATAAACTTTAGGTTATCAGATCCTATACATATCTTGACCAATTAAGTAAAGATAGGTGCACCCGATCTAGAGGATGTGGTGCCATCAGATGTTCCCATTTCTATTCCATCATCTTATGACTTCCTTCTCCAAGTCTTATTCATCTTTTCTTTGATTTCATCAATGTTTACATGAGTCTTTTCATTAGGTTGTTCCTTAGTTGAATCCTTATTTTGGTACCTGCAGTCCTTAGCTAGGTGACTGACTTTATGACAATGAAAAAAATCCATTCTGATATTTCTCCATGATCTCCCGTTGTTTATTCCATGCATCCTAAAGTTTTTTGTAGCTATGTGACCAAATATTCCACATGTATTACAATTAATCTTGTATTATTATCCCATGGTATAGTAGGACCTTGTCGGTTGTTGTCAACATTCTGTCAGTTGGGGGCCCATTTTTCATTTCTTCTTTGTGTTCTTCATTCTTCATCTTTGTGATCATATCTCTTACAGTTATTACAGTATCCTTCAAATCCTAGTTTTCTTTAAGTGTTCACAACTTTTGATCTACATTCAAATGCCTTATGACCATACTTCTTGCAATTATAATAATGGGCTTTGAACTTAGGAGTAGTCAATGAATTACCCTTTTTTCTTCTCAAGACATTAGTTGTGTGTCCTAGTTTCCCACAATGATAACACGTAGGCTTCTTAGACTTCAGTGGAGTAGCAACTTTGTCTTGGTTGGTTTCTTTTTTGGAGGACTCACCCTTCTTGGTAGTACTATTTTCATTGTAACTAAGTCTAGAAGTGTCATTTGGTTATGTTTGATTTCTCAGTTGTTCATCTAGTATCTTCAAGGCTTCTTCATTTCTTCTCAAGAATTCATTAGGAACTCTTTCAATTTTTAGATCATTGTTCAAGTGTTCATTCTCAGATCTCAATTCTATAATTTCTCCAACTTTCCTAGCAACATCCTGATTTTCCATAACAAGTTGGTCTGTTAAGTTGTAGTGAGTTTGAGTTAGCCTCATTATTTCCCTATCCTTTTCATCTAGTATTGTATTTGTTTTCCTTCTCTCTTCAGTAATTCTTTTGTCATCTTCTACTTTTCCTTTTTGTTCCTTGATTTTAAACATCCTTACCGACTGTGCTTCTTGTTCTATTTTCAATGTTTTCACCTAATCAATAAGAATTTTTCTCTTTTTAGATAGTTTTGATATGATAGAATCTAATTCATCAAACATGCTTCCCTCTGATTGTTCTTCAAGTTCTTCAACTTGATTCTAAGTATCTTTCAGTTGTTGTGCCAACTCCTTCCTTTTGTTGAGAGAATGTCTCATTTTTTTTCTCAATTCTTTAATTTTTTCATTATCCATCTTGAGTTCTATTTCCATATTCTCAATTATATTTTTGTACTTATAGCTTTCCATCATTTCAGATTCTTCCTCTCAAGTGACTAAAATTCTTAATAAGAGACTAGGCTTTGATACCAATTGTTGGATTCAAGTGTGGAACATTAAGTACTGAGAGGCGACGGGTGAATCAGTACTTCAAAACACTTTTAAACTTATTTATACTTTCTTCACATTCATTTACGGATTCCTTAACATAGTCAAGCATTACATGAAATAAATAAAACATGTAATCATCAACACATAAAACAATATTTTGGTATCGCAGAAATCCTTGTTAGAGGATAAAAATTGTAGTGGGGATGACAACCACAAGACTTCACTACAGTAGAAAGAATTTTACTCTGTTAGAGCTACAATGCTTAGCTATTTATGATATCTTACCCTATTAAGAGTTCTAAAGAATTTTAAGTCTACTCTATTAAGATTTTTCACAATCCTAATCTAAGAATTGTACTTGGTTAAAGGATTTATATATAAGGTCTGTTAGGATATGATTGGTTAAGAGACTTATACAATTCTGATTAAGTTTTAATTAGTAATACAAAAATGTATGTCAAAATTGCATCAACAAATGCTATTCAGACTCTATGTTCTCATCAACTCATCATCTCATATTGTGTATCTATCACACTATCAATTCAATACTCGGTAGTTCAATTTCTAAATCAATCTCTAATTGTTCTTGTATACTTTGTTACTTGGTAGCTTCACTTCTCATTCGCCTTCTGCTCTGATTTTCTTCATACATGAAATCTCCAATTTCTCTTTATGCATGCATATGCCAACTTTTTAATCTTTATAGTCTTGATGCAGGAGCATCCTGGGTGTAAGAGCAATCTTGCATCACCCAAAAATATTTTTGTTTTTGTATTCAATAAGGGCTATTTTGTGCAGAGCTGCTATTTATGGAAAGTTACTATTTTTGGTAATTTTTGTATGTGCTCAGAATGATCTGATTTCTTTCTTGGAGGTTCATTTTGGTCATATAAGTCTTCCAGTAAAGTTTCATTGCCAGATCAAGTGTATATTGGAAGATATTGAAGATTTTCGATATTGGTAGCAGGGTACAAAAACTTTGAACTCAGTTTTGAAGGCTTTAGAGGCCTCGAATGAGGTCAAAAATTTCAGTGACGGACACTTGCGTGAGTCAAGCCTGTAGAGCACTTCGTGGCATTTCCGAAATGGGGTTATAATAGCCGATCAGGTCAACTGGTGATGACTTATGGTCTTCGGAAGTTGGGCCACCCGAAATGGCAAAAAATAATTTTTTTCAAAATTTCTGCTCGGGTTTCAAAGGTTATCTTGAGCCGACTATGATGTAATAAAATGTAAAATAAAATAATTCTAAGTTTGGTCGGCCTTATTGGCTAAAATTATGGAACCTTCCCAGGCGGTGGAAAATTGCCTATATAAGGAAGGCTGTATTATTGTCTTAGGAGTTCAGAATAGTTCTGGGTAGTAGATCTGGGTATTGATTCGAGGCTTTGTCCTATAGAATATTGTAAGGGAATTCCCATGTGGCTTTGCATATTGTAATTCTGAAAGTTTATAATTCCACATTTGTGGAGATAATAAGAAGCCAATTTTCTGTTCTTGCATATTATTGTTGTTTCTCTATTTCTCTTATGTGGTTGTGGTATTAAGGGGAGCATCCTTCATCAAGTGGTATCAGAGTAGGAGTTCTTGAGTGTGTAAACAGATCGCCGACTGTGAGACAGTTTACACCAGGACCGTGGCTAGGGTTTCAGCGTGCATCACAAAAATACCTCCACCAAGGGAACATGGCGGAAGAGCTGGTGTTGTAACACCTGAGGTTAGAGAGCTGCAGAGACAAGTGCGAGCATTGCAAGAAGAGATTCATAGGGGAATGAATCTTAATTTCAGAGATGAAAGCGAGGATGAAGCCGAAGAAGAATATCAAGGAGAAGCTAAAATTGTGAACCAGGAGGAAGAAAGACTTTTTTGGGCGATTTCCAAGATTGGGAAAAGACCTAAGATTGAGGTTCCTACATTTTCTGGAAATCTTAACCCAGAGGAATTGATCGACTAGATCAATGAATGTGAGGAATATTTTGAGTATGAAGATGTTGAGGATCCTGATAGGGTCAAATTTGCGAAGGCCAGATTGAAAGGTCATGCGAAGATCTGGTGGCAAGAAATTCAGTTGGAGTGAAATAGAAGAGGGAAAGATAAAATCATAAGATGGGATCGGATGGTGGATAAATTGAAGTGACAGTTCATTCCTGTTGATTATGAGCTTGATCTACTAAAGAAAATGTAAAGTTTGAAGCAAGCAGGAAGATCTGTTCAGGAGTATACAGAGGAGTTCTATCGACTCCTCATCAGAACAGGCCATGCAAAAGCTGGCCAAGCATTTAGGAGGAGTTGAATCTGGTTTGAATGAACAGTATTGAGGAGGCATACCAATTTTCCCTAAAAGTAGAGGAAAAGCTGAACAAGAAGTTTGAGAGCAGACAAAATGGAAGAGGTCACGGTGGACGATCTGGTGGACGGTCATATGGTGGCCGAAATGAAGATCCGAAAAAGAAGGATGAGGCCAGTAGTAGTCAGAATTAGCATGGAAATAATTCCAATCACTTCCAGGATCAGAATAATAGAGATCAGAGAGGAAGAGGAAGAGGACAAGGATCTGGAAGAGGAGGCTTCTGTAGAACATGTTTTCACTATGGAGAAGAAGGTCATAGGGAATTTGAATGTCCTCAGTGCCAAGGTAGAATAGACAGGAGAAATGAAGGCCAGTCCAGAGTTGCACATGTAGATGAAGATGCTAGATCATCAAATTTTGAATATGCTGAAAGAGGAGAAACGCTAATTAACAGAAGAGTCTTGCTGAGTGGTGAAAATGAACCTGAACAAAGGAGGACCCTATTTCACACTCGATGCAAGTGTGAGGGTAAATGTTGTGATGTGATTATCGATAGTGGAAGCACTGACAATTTGGTGTCAGAAGAGATGGTGAAAAAGTTGAAGCTCAAGAGACAGAAACACCCACATCCATATCGAATTGCTTGGGTGTAGGATGACCACAAGGTCATGGTCAATGAACAGTGCCTGGTAAAGTTCAAGATCAGCGGGTACCAAGATGAGGTACTATGTGATATCATCTCTATGGATGCATGTCATATGTTGTTGGGTAGACCGTGGTAGTTTGATAGATGTGATGTACATGATGGTCATGCGAATACCTATTCCCTGACAAAGGATGGAGTGTGACATAAGCTAAAGCCATTGAAGGAGACTGAAGAAGAGGTATGTGGTAATGCAAGAATAACATTTGTTGATGGAAGAAAATTCCTAGATGGTATGAGGCATGAGCATGTGTGTTTTGCTTTAATTCCAAAAGTTGGTAAAGAAGAAGTAGAGGATGTACCTGTAGAGGTTGTAGATTTGTTGAATGAGTTTCAGGATATTGTATCTGATAATGTACTTGATGGATTACCACCGGTAAGGAAGATCAGTCATCAGATGGATTTGATTCCAGGAGCTAGTTTGTCAAACAAGGCAGCACACAAAATGACACCAGCACAAAGTGAAGAGTTGAACAAACAAGTACATGAGTTATTGCAGAAGGGGTTGATTCGAGAGAGTCTGAGTCCCTATGCTGTACTAGCGGTATTAGCACCAAAGAAGAATGGAGAGTGGAGGATGTCTATAGATTCCAGAGCAATAAACAAGATCACAATCAAGTATAGGTTTTCATTACCACGAATGGATGATATTATGGATTGTTTGAGTGGAGCTGTGTATTTCTCAAAGATAGATCTGCAGAGTGGATATCACCAGATTCAGATCAGAGAAGGAGATGAATGGAAGACTACCTTCAAGACAAAGGAAGGACTATATGAGTGGTTAGTCATGCCTTTTGGGCTAACCAATGCACCGAGCACTTTCATGCGGCTCATGAACAAGGTTCTGAAATAATTTCTGGGTAAGTTTGTCATTGTTTACGTAGATGATATTTTGATTTTTAGCAAGACATTAGAGGAACATATGATGCATATTCATATGGTGTTTGAGAAGTTGAGAGATGAGAAATTGTTGATTAATTTGAAGAAGTGCAGTTTTGTGAAGAAAGAGTTAGTGTATTTGGGATTTGTAGTTTCAGCAAAAGGTCTAAAAATGGACCTAGAGAAGGTATAGGCTATCCTCGAATGGCCTACTCCAAGGAGTGCTACTGAGGTAAGATCTTTTCATGGTCTAGCTAGCTTTTACAGAAAGTTTATCAGAAATTTTAGTAGTATTTGTGGACCCTTGACTGAAACAATAAGAGGGGATAGAAAAGAGTTTAAGTGGACTAATGGGGCGGAAAAGAGTTTTCAATTGTTGAAACAAAAAGTTACAGAACAACCTATTTTAGCACTTCTAGATTTTAATAAGTTGTTTCAAGTAGATTGTGATGCTAGTGGTACTGCAATAGGAGCTGTTATGAGCCAAGAAGGTAAACCTGTTGCTTATTTCAGTGAGAAATTAAATGATGCCAAGAGAAAATATTTTGTTTATGATCAGGAATTTTATGCTATAGTTCAGGCATTGAAAAAGTGGAGGCACTATCTGCTTCCTAAGGAGTTTTTTTTGTATACTAATCATCAAGCTTTGCAATATTTGAATAGTCAAGGAAAATTGAATCAAAGGCATTTGAAGTGGGTTGAGTTTTTGCAGAGTTATACATTTGTTTTGAAACACAGGAGTGGAAAGTCTAATAGGGTTGCAGATGCTCTTAGCAGAAGGAAACTATTGCTGATAGAAATGCAGATTGAAGTGGTTGGGTTCAAGGAACTCAAGAATTTATATCTAGAGGATCCTAATTTTGGTGAAGCTTGGAAAGCTTGTACAGAACCTGTTACTCTAGACAGGATGAAATGGTTGGATTTCATCATCCAGGATGATATGCTATTCAGAGGGAGTAAGTTGTGCATTCCACGAAGTTCTATGAGGGAGAATCTCATCAAGGAGAAGCATAGCGGAGGATTGGCTGGACATTTTAGTCATGATAAAACCCTTGGTTTGGTTAGTGAGAAATATTATTGGCCACAGTTGCAGCAAGATGTGAAGAAGTTTGTACAGAGTTGCCGAGTATGTCAGATGGTGAAGGGACTGAAGTAGAATATAGGGTTGTATCAGCCATTACCTATACCAGAGAAGCCTTGGGAGGATATCAGCATGGACTTTGTTCTTGGTTTACCGAGGACATAGCAAGGACATGATTCAATTTTTTTGGTAGTTGACAGATTTTCAAAGATGGCACATTTTATTCCCTGCAAGAAGACTAATGATGCTATTCATGTAGCAGAATTGTTTTTCAGAGAAGTAGTGAGACTTCATGGTTTTCCAAAGACCATAGTTTCAGATCGGGACACTAAGTTTGTTGGATATTTTTGGCGTACATTGTGGAAGAAGTTGAAGATAGATTTGAAGTTTAGTTCATCACATCATCCACAGACTAATGGACAGACAGAGGTGGTGAATAGGAGTTTGGGAAATTTGCTGAGATGTTTGGTTGGAGATAAGCCAATAGGATGGGATTTGATTTTACCATAGGTGGAATTTGCATACAATAATTCTATCAATAGGAGCACTGGTAAATCACCATTCCAGATTGTATATGGAAGTAGTCCAAGAAATGCATCTAAATTGAGGAAGATAGATAAAGGAGAAATAAGTAGTGCTGAAGCTGAGGATTTTGCAGAACACTTGAAGAACATCCATGAGGAGGTGAGGAAGCATATTACCAAGATGAATGCACAGTATAAGGCTAAGGCAGATGAGAAAAGGAGGTATAAGGAATTTTAGGTTCGTGATGAAGTCATGGTTCATTTGCGGAAGGAGTGGTTTCCAGTTGGTACATATAACAAGCTGAAAATGAAAAAGTTTGGACCATGTAGGATACTGAAGAAACATGATTCAGGAAATGCATATGAGGTAGAATTGCCTACTGAGCTAAATATTTCACCAGTGTTTAACATTTCAGATCTGACAGAGTATCATGAAGGAGGTGTTGAAGATGAGATCACAGTAGCACAGTGGAGTATTCCAGCAACTAGTTCAGACACTAAGGAGATCGAAGATATACTAGACAGTCATGTTGGTAGAAGCACAAGGAACAGGACATATGAAGAATATCTGGTCAAGTGGAAAGGATGACCTGTTGAAGATTCATCATGGCTAACAAAGGAGGAGGTTAGCTGTCTTGGTTTTCCTCTGCACACCTGAGTCGTGACAGGGTCACTTCTCAAATTACCCTGGGTGTCTGATGCAGGAGCATCCTAGGTGTAAGAGCAATCTTGCATCACCCAAAAATATTTCTATTTTTGTATTCAATAAGGGCTATTTTGTGCAGAGCTGCTATTTATGGAAAGTTACTATTTTTGGTAATTTTTGTATGTGCTCAGAATGATCTGATTTCTTTCTTGGAGGTTCATTTTGGTCATATAAGTCTGCCAGTAAAGTGTCATTGCCAGATCAAGTGTATATTGGAAGATATTGAAGACTTTCGGTATTGGTAGTAGGGTACAGAAACTTTGAACTCAGTTTTGAAGGCTTTAGAGGCCCCGGATGAGGTCAAAAATTTGGGTGACAGGTGCTTGCGCAGGTCAAGCCTGTAGAGCACTTCATGGCATTTCCGAAATGGGGTTATAATAGCCGATCGGGTCAACTGGTGATGACTTATGGTCTTCAGAAGTTGGGCAACCCGAAATGGCAGAAAATAATTTTCTTCAAAATTTCTGTTCGGGTTTCAAAGGTTATCTTGAGCCGACTATGATGTAATAAAATGTAAAATAAAATAATTCTAAGTTTGGTCAGCCTTATTGGCTAAAATTCTGGAACCTTCCCAGGCGGTGGAAAATTGCCTATATAAGGAAGGCTGTATTATTGTCTTAGGAGTTCAGAATAGTTTTGGGTAGTAGATCTGGGTATTGATTCGAGGTTTTGTCCTATAGAATATTGTAATAGAATGCCCATGTGGCTTTGCATATTGTAATTCTGAAAGCTTGTAATTCCACATTTGTGGAGATAATAAGAAGCCAATTTTCTGTTCTTGCATATTATTGTTGTTGTTTCTCTATTTGTCTTATGTGGTTGTGGTATTAAGGGGAGCACCCTTCATCAAGTCTGATCATCTTATATACAAAATTTGAACTGGTGCTAGATATTCTAGAATATTCATCTTCAAGCGGTGCTAACATTAGGTACACTTCCAATGCATATTCCATTCATTTTTATCATTGGCTAAAATTACCTTGGAATCATGTATAATCATCATGTTGAAGTCTCAAATGCTTTATTATATGATCTCCTTGAGATTGATAAACCATTTTCTAATCGATGTCCAAGTTCAATGCACTTAGAATCCATCTTGTGTCGGCCCATTCTGCTCGGTAAAATATTTTCTTTAACTTGATAACTACCTTCTCTTCTCAGTTAGGTGCTCAATATAACTTGGTTCTTGGTGCTTGGTTCTACCTCTCTCAATGCTTATACTTGCTTCTTCTTCTACTAAAATTCCCTATTTACTAATTCCTTTTACCGAATTCTTTCTCTACCTTAATGACTTATCTTTTATTTCTTATTGAATGACTTTGAAAAACATAATAATGTACTCATAACTAACAACAAAAAAATAAACTCTTAGGATTGTCACATGTGTCTCTTTAGGTTATGCTTAAAATCTAGCTACAATCCCAATTACATTAGCTATATCAGGTCTTGTATGAGTTAAGTATTTTATTCCTCCAATCATAGATATGTATCTTATCTGTGTTGTATTCAGTGATTCATCCTTTCCTAACAATTTATATACAGTTATCATAGGGGTTCCAACTAGTTTACAATTCTCCATTCCAAATCTTGTCAATAAGTCCTTAAGATATTTTATCTGTGATATAAAATTCTATGCTTGTTTTGTGTAATCTGTAATCCCAAAAAGTATTTCATCTCACCAATAATTCTCATTTCAAATTCATCTTTCATTTCATTTGAAATTTTTTTACTTGCTTCATCATTGCCTCCAAAGATAATATCATTAACAAATACTTCAACAATTAGTAATCCATCTGCTTGGTCTGGAAAATACAGGTATGAAGTCTACTCTAGAGAACTTTAACATGCTCAGCAAAATGTTGGAAGGAAACAAAGAGGCCCCCCTGAGTGACAAAATTGATCTGACTGGTTCTAGTCAGTAGATGGGACCCGGTACCAAAACTAGGTCTAATACCAAAAATAAACTCAAGGTGGATGATCAGGATATTCAGAGGCTGAAAGATAATGTCAAGATTATGCAGGCCCAACTAGAGGACTCTGAGGGCTTCTTGAAGACTCTGTCTTGATCTTGGTGCTGGTGGTCTTTTCTTCTATTTTTCCTCCAGCGTCTTTTGCTTTTTTGTTGTGTAGGTGCTTATTGAATATTCAAGATTTGTCCCTTTATAGTCTTCTCCCTTCTTAGGGGTAGCTAGTTTTTCTTTTGGTCTTTCACACTTATCTCACTTCTTTGATGTTAAATGGTTTTAGGGCCCCTTCAAAACCTATTTTTACTATAATAAAAACAATTAGTAATCCATCATCATTTTTCCTTAAGTACATGTTATTGTATGTATTACCTTTCTTGAATTCCAAATTGATCAAGTGTTTTTCTAACCATACCAAGCTCTAGGAGCCTTCTTCAATCCATACAATTCCTTCTTCAATTTTCAAACTATATCCTTGTCTTCTATTAAAGAAAAACCATCAGGTTGTTCAATGTATAATAATTCCTCCTCAAGTTCTCCATTAAGAAAAGTTGATTTTACATCCATCTGATATACCTTGATGTTTTTATTACAAACATATGCCAAAAACATTCTAATTGCTTCAAGTCTAGCCACAAGTGTAAAGGTTTCTTACAAATCAATACCTTCTTGCTATGAGTATCCTTTACATACCAATCTTGCTTTGTTTCTTACTAATTCACCTTGCTCATTCATCTTGTTCTTGAAAACCCATTTTGTGCCAATAACATTCTTGTCTTTAGGTCTAGGTACCAATTCCCAAGTCTTTTTCTTTTTGATTTCTCAATTTCTTCTTTCACTAATTTCATCCAATGTTCATCTTTGCATGCTTCATCTGCAGTCTTTGGTTCAACTCGAGATATTAAACATAGTCCTTAATTTACCTTGTTCCTTGTCATAACTCCCTTGTTTGTGCTTCCAATGATTTTATTTATAGGATGATTTCTTGAAACATGTTTAGGTGTTCCTGGTTTAGTTCTAACTTCTTTTCTAGGTGTTGATTCAATTTCAACTCTCAGTTCCAATCTAAAATCTTCAATCTGTAAATCATTGTCAGTTTCATAAAATAATTCCCATTCATCATTCCAATTAATGTTAGTCCTTTGTCTTTTATCTATATCAAAATCATAATCAATAATTCTCTCTTGAATTCTAAACTTTTCATCAACCTTCACATTAGTACTCTTAGCAATAGTCCTTAATATTTGATTAAAACATCTATATGCTTTACTTTTCAATGAATAACCAAGAAAAATTCCTTCATCACTTCTAGCATCAAACTTTCCAATATCATCATCTCTTTTGATATAACATTTAGTTCCAAAGATTCTAAAATATTTCACAATAGGTGTATGTCCAAACCAAAGTTCATAAGATGTCTTACCAATACCTTGTCTAATCTGAACTCTATTCATTGTGTAAACTGTGAGATTCACTATTTATCTCCAAAAGATATGTGATACATTACCTTCAAGCATCATATCTCTAGTTTCCTCATTAACTAATATGTTTCTCCTTTGTGCTATACCATTTTGTTGTGGTGCCCTAGGTGCTAAAAGTTGTCTCTTAATTCCATTGTCTTCACAAAAGATATTAATCTCATTTGAAGTAAACTCTCCTCCTCTATCAGATCTCAAACATTTAATCTTTAAGACAAAGTCATTCTCAACTCTATTCTTTAATAACTTAAACTTCTCAAATGCTTCATATTTTTCTATAAGAAATGCAACCCACATCATTCTTGTAAAATCATCAATAAAAATAATGAAATAGCTTTCACCATAGAACCCTTTTGTCCTTGTAGTCATGCATAATTCTATATGCACAATCTCCAACTTGACTGATGTTGTGAATATTTTACTTGAAAATGAACTCTTTTTCTATTTAGCCATAACACATTCCTTGCAAACCATGTTAGTAGGCTTCACAATCTTAGGAAAGTCTCTAACTGCATTAGATGAGATGATCTTCACAATGTTATCAAAGTTGAAATGATAAAATCTCTTATGCCATAGCCAACTTTCATCCAATTTAACAATAAAACATGTTATTTCAGTAGGAGACAACTAAAATACATTACCTTTTGTCTGTATACATGTTCCAATTAGTTTTCCATCACTATCTTTAATAACACAAGTCTTCTCCATGAAATATAACTTGTATCCTTTGTCTATAAGTTGTCCAATGTTAGATAATTGAGAGGGTGAGGGGGGGGGGGGTGAATTAGTTAAATCAATTATCCTATAGTCCCAAACTCTCAAATGTACTTTTTCACACTTATTCAACAAATTAAATAGCTCGATAAGATAAAATATCTATCTTTCTGATCATTTACCAAATACCAGTAATTATCCAAAATCCCGTTACCGATTAATCAAATATGAAACATGTAAAGTATGATAGAAAAACAATCATAACACATAACACAATGATTTAACATGGAAACCCTACTAAGGGAAAAACCACCTGGGACTGGTAACCGAAAATATTTCACTCTTTTGAAGTGAGCTCAGTTAGGAGCTAACCCTGTTAAAGGTTACAATGCACACTATCAGGTGTGACCTGGTTAGAGGATTTATCAATAACAGTTAACTTTTGAACAACATTCACTATGGGGTCAACAAGATAACAATTAACATTCCTTGAATGTCATATGGAAATACAAAAAGACTGTTAAGTTCACTCAGTTTAGATATTTTACTGAATCAATGATTAAACTCATACAATACTGATCTAATTCAAATACAACTCAATTGAAAATATTCAGTTCTATGCTAATCTCATAAAACTCATCTGATCAATAAGCCAATTCACTTCCTTATTTCCTTCAACTTACTTCACTTGGTGTATATATCTTTGACACTTGGTTATTCCTATAGCTCGATTCTGTTTGTAACCAATTTGATTAGGAATGCATGAAAAATGTCTTCATGCAAAATCTTCTGTAGTCTATATTTTATCTGGCATGTTTCAGCAATGAAACTCATGTCTCTTAAATAGACAAGTAAATCATTTTCATATCAGCCATTAGATTTTGCCTCTTAATCATTATTATCCATTTTTTCGGTTTAACCTTCCTCAGCATATGTGTTAATAACACATTTCAATCTCTTCCCTTAGTGTTGGATCTTGTAACAAACTTCATTTGTTACATTAGAATTATAAGCAATTTCCAGCTCAACAATTTCAGGTGACTATCCTAGCATTTAATGATTTCATCCATACTCGGTTAATACTGAATGCATCAGTGATAACTAACTCAATTATTACTGACACTTAGTATATACAAGACTGGCTCAGTGTATACATAAATCTTCAATTACTGACCACATTAACTTGTTCAATTCTGATCTCTTCTTTATAGTAGAATAATGTAACATGCTCAAGTCAACAATATAATTCCATAGACTCATTAATAAGTTACCCAATGTATACCTTATCCTTATCTGTCATATCCATCTTTTCTTTATGTAGATGTCTCATTTCTTCACCATTTCTTCCTTCTACAGATATTTAGATGTGTGTAACTATCATGATAAGTATACTCAAAACTAGTTAACATTAATGACAACATATTGACTGATTTAATTATCTTACATATCACTTTAATAGCTCGGCAATCTCTAATCACTATTCTTTTAGTTCATCAAGATATTCAATCAGTTGTAGATCATCAATCTCTCCATTTGGCATTGATGAAAACAAAAACAATATGAAATATGCCATACCATACCAAAAATAAGCTCTACAACTATAGATAAATGTTGTAGCTCAGTAAACTCTCCCTAGCTTGATATTTAATATGTTTAATCACTACAAACAACAAACTCTCCTTGTGGATTTGATCTTTTTTAGCGCTCTAATTCTTTCTCTCCATGTTCTCATGAACAAATATTTTATATACATCTCTCTCCATATTAGTTCTCTCTCCCTTTGACAATAATGCCAAAGAAAAATAAACAACTCTACAACAGCCAAGTTGTTCTCTGTTATTTGGTCTAGATCAAGTACCTTCATGTACTAATATACAATTCTCTATTACATCTTCTACAATATTTCACAACCTTAGGAATCCTAAAGTGTGATCTATTTGCATCAACATGAATGATTTTATGATGAAGTGTAGGTTGATGCAACCTCCTGATCAACAAGTTGTTCTTTAGATTTCACAAATTCCAATTTCACTTGCTTCTCTTGTACTTGTTCCCTCAAATAGTGATACTTAATAGATATGTGCTTTGTTTTTAATGCATCACTAGACTCTTTGAAATGTTTATAACACTAGTGCTATCACAATAATAATCACTAGATCAGTGATCACCTCATTCATTCCTTCCAACACTTGTTTTATCCATGCAATATTTGAACAATTAGTAGTAGTAGCAACATACTCTACTTCAGTAGTAGACTAAGAAATGCATGCTTGTTTCTCGATTATCCAAGTCACAAGCCTTTCTCCCAAAAATAATGCTCCACCAGTTGTGCTCTTCTGGTCATCAATGTTTCCAGCCCAATCTGCATCAGTGTAAACTCAGAGTTCAAATTTTCCTTCCTTTGTGTACGATAAACCATAATCTTTAGTTTTCTTCAAATATCTCAGAATCCTTTTAACAACAACCATATGTGAATCTTTAGGATTAGCATAAAATCTTTCCATAATCCCAACTGCATGTGCTATACCAGGCCTACTATGTACCACATACATCAATTTTCCAATCATTGATCTATACAGTGTCTAATTTACCTCAGTTGATTCATCATCCTTTGTTAATTTACATCCTCTCACCATCAGTGTTCTTACAGGTTTTGAATCTTCCATGCCAAAGGTCTTCAACACTTCCTTAATGTATTTTTATTGAGTGATGAAAATCCCATCATTCTGTTGTATAATCTGCAAACCTAGAAAGAATTTAATCTCTCCAAATATTGACATTTCAAACTCTTTTCTCATTTCATCAGAAAAATATTTGCAAATCATATCATGTCCTCCAAAGATTATATCATCAACAAAAATTTCAGCGGTCAAAATACTATTATCAGTTTCTCCTTTCATGTACAAATTTTTATTTTCACTTAACCTCACAAAGCCAATACTAATAAGATAAGCATGTAACCTTTCATACCATGCTCTCGGTGCTTGCTTCAATCCATACAGTGCTTTATGTAATCTACATACCATGTTCTTTTGATTTGGATCAAAAAAACCTTCAGGTTGTTCTATGTATACCTCCTCCTCAATAATTCCATTCAAAAATGCTGATTTCACATCCATTTGATATAATTTCAAACCCTTATGTACATCATATGCAAGTAATATCTAGACTCCTTCAAGTCTTGCTACTAGTGCAAAATTTTCACCATAGTCAATTCCTTCTTCTTGTGCATATCCCTTGCATACAAGTCTTGCTTTGTTTCTAGTTACTTCTTCATTCTCATTTAGCTTGTTTCTGAAAATCCCCTTAGTACCTATTACATTCTTATCACTCAGTCTCAGTACCAATGTCCATGTATTTTTTTTCTCAATCTGTTCAATTTCTTCATTCATAGTCTTAATCCATTCCTCATTTTCAAGTGCATCTCTAAAATTCTTAGGCTCAAATTGACAAACTAAGCATGTGCTATGTCTTAAATTACTTCATGTCATCATGCTAACTTTATTTTCTCTAATGATTTGGTTCTATGGATGGTTTCTTCTAACAAATCTTTCCAATGCTTGTTCTCTTCTTTGCTCATCATTAAATTCGGGTTCATTTTGTTCATCGGTAGCTTCTTCCTGGTTCTCGGTTTGCATTTTCTGAATCTTGGTAGCATTTTCCTATCGCTTGGTAGACTTAGCCTGTGGTTTTGGTAGATAGTCTAGATGCTCAATATATGTAAAAATACCATATTCTTTTGATTCCTTCCTACTTTCTTCATCATTCTTTTCAGCAAACTCATCAACTTTTGCATTAGCACTTTCAATCATTTTATTAGTAGCCTTGTTCAAATATTTTTATGCTTTACTTTTAGTAGAATATCCTAGAAATATTCCTTCATCACCTTTAGAGTCAAATTTTCCATTTCTATCATCTTTCAGAGTGTAACATCTACTTCCAAAAATTTTGAAATAACTTACATTCGGTGTGTAGCCAAACCATAACTCATAAGGTGTCTTATTTGTGTCTTTCTTTAGTTGAACTCAGTTCAAGGTGTATACAACAATGCTAATAGCTTCTCTCCAATATATTTGTGAAATATTTTTCTCAATCATCAAAGTTCTGGCACAATCAACTATAGATCAGTTCCTTCTCTTAGGAATACCATTCTATTGTGGTGTCCTTAGTGCAGAAACCTATCTTTTGATTCCATGCTCATTACAAAAGTTAGTGAATTCATCAAAAATAAACTCACCTCCTCTATCAGATCTTAAGCATTTTAAATCTTTCTTGGTTTCCCTTTCAACTTTAGCCTTATACCACTTAAACAATTTAAAAGCTTTAGATTTTTCTTTTAAGAACATAACTATCATCATCCTAAAATAGCCGTCAAAAAATAAAATGAAATATTTGTCAACATAATAACTCTAAGTTCTTATAGGACCACATAATTCGGTATGTACCAACTCCAAAATACCTTTAGATGAATAGTCTTTTCTTTTAAAACTACGTTTAGTCATATTTCCTTTCTGACATTGATTGCACATAACATGATCAGGTTTAGTCAGACTTGGTAAGCCTCTAACTCTTCTCTTCTTACTGATATTAACCATATTATCAAAGTTCACATGAAACAATCTCTTATGCCACAACCATACATCTTCATTTCTAGCCAACAAACAAGAATTTTCAGCATTGTCAAGATAGAACAGATTACCTTTTGATTGTCCTCCAGTACCGACCATCTTTCTAGTTTCATCATAGATTTTCACCTTCTTACTTTCAAATGCAATTCAGTGACTTGAATTATTTAGTTGTGCCACACTCAACAGATTATAGTTAAGTCCTTTCACCCAATAAGCATTATCACATCTAATCTTATCATTCAACAAGATAGACTATTTTCCTTTCACTTGACAAGGTGTATCATTTCCCATTTTAACCGATCCTCCATTGTAGTGTTGAAGAGATTCAAATTTTTCTTCATCACCAGTCATATGATGTGTACAACCACTATAAATAATCCATGTATTATTCTTACTGACTTTAGATATAAGTGATGTTTCTACATACCTTTCTTCTTCTTCGTATTAATCATCTTTCATTACAACAAATACCACCTCATAATCTTCATCGGTGTTAGTGTCGGTGTCATTATCATCTTCTCCAACAAGGTAACATGCCTTCTTACCTTTGACTTTATAGTCTTAGTCATTTCTTCTATCATAGTGTTAGTATCCTCTATTATCTCTTCTACCAAAATTTCCATCACCAGATCGGTCATTGTCTTAATCTTCTTCTTTCCTATTAGGACATCTAGCAGCAATATGGCCAATCTCTTTACAATTAAAACAAGCTAAAATTAACTTTCCTTTATACCTTCCTTTACCTTTCTAAATTTTTCTAGCCATAAGTGCTTCAAGATCATCAAGATCATCTTCAGTATTACTATCACTTTCATTATTTATGTTATGCTTACTGGTAGACTTACCAATCTTTAGTGATGACATAAAAGAAGACTCAACACTTAGTACAATACTATTGTCATAGTTATTCAGCTCAAAAGTAGTCAGCTTCCCAATCAAACTATCAAGTGTAATAGTACTTCTAGGTGTAGATCTTATCTCATAAATAGAAAAGATTCTAATAGCATAGATAGGAAACAAGGTTCTTAGTATTTTACTTACCATAGTATCTTCAAAAATAATACCTCCTACTCCTCAGATAGCTTTGACCACCTCTTTGATTTAGTTAGAGTATTGTGTGATTTTCTCACCTTTCATCTTCATGTCATCAAATCTGCCTCTTAGGCTTTCAGCTCTGGCTCTCATTACATTCACATCACCACCATGAACTAGTGCAAACTTATCCCACATTTATTTTGTTGTAGTACATGCTTTGGCATCATCAAATTATGCATTAGTTATAGAAACAACAATATCTATCATAGTTATATTGTGTTCATGTCTGCCTCTCAACTGATCAAATTTCAAAGGTCCAATAGTTGATTGTATGTAGCGATGGTCTAGGAGATGTAGAGAAAATTCTCCAATTCTAGATATGTGCAGCCTCATCCTACTTTTCCATATTGTGAAGTTATCTTTGTTCAGCTTAGGCACTTCCCTCTTATACATCTTGTGATCTTTTTCTCAAGTCCTTGAAACTTTCCTCCAAGAAACCAAAATGCTTTGATACCAATTGTTAGATAACTGAGAGGGGGGGGGATGAATTAGTTAAATCAGTTATCCTACAGTCCCAAACTCTTAGATGTACTTTTTCACACTTATTCAACAAATGAAATAGCTCAGTAAGATAAAATATCTATCTTTCTAATCATTTACCGAATACTAGTAATTATCCAACTGCCTTTACCGATTAATCAAGTATGCAACAAGTAAAGTATGATAGAAACATAATCATAACACATAACACAATGATTTAATGTGGAAACCCTGCTAAGGGAAAAACCACCTGGGACCGGTAACCCAAAATATTTCACTCTTCTGAAGCGAGCTTGGTTAGCAGCCAACCCTATTAAAGGTTACAATGCAAACTATCATGTGTGACCTAGTTAGAGGATTTATCACTAACAGTTAACTTTTGACCAGCATTCACTATGGGGTCAACATGATAACAATCAACATTCCTTGAATGTCATATGGAAATACAAAAAGATTGTTAAGTCCACTCAGTTAAGAGATTTTGTTGATTCAATAGTTAAACTGATACAGTATTGATCTGATTCAAATACAACTCAATTGCAATTATTTAGATCTATGCTAAGCTCATAAAACTTATCTAATTAATAAACCAATTCACTTCCTTATTTCCTTCAACTTAATTCACTCGGTGTATATATTTATGATGCTTGGTTATGCCTACATCTTGGTTTTGTCTATAACAAGTTTGATAAGGAATGCATGAAAAATGTCTTCACATGAAATCTTTTGCAGTCTATATTTTATCCAGCATGTTTCAACATTAAAACTCATGTCTCTTAAATAGAAAAGTAAACCATTTTCATATCAGCCATTATATTTTGCCTCTTAATCATCATTGTCCATTTTGCATCTTTAACCTTCCTCGATAGATGTGTCAATAAAATGTTTCAATCTCTTCCCTTAGATCATCTATGAATTTTGTTAGTCGTGGATCTTGTAACAAACTTCATTTGTTACCTCATAATCATAAGCAATTTCCAGCTCAATAATTTTAGTCGATTGTCCTAACATTTAATTATTTCATCCATACTTGGTTAATATTGAATGTGTCGATTATTACTGACACTCAGTATACACAAGACTGGCTTGTTGTATACATAAATCTTCAATTAACGACCACATTAACTTTTTCAATTTTGATCTCTTCTTCATAGTAGAATAATGTAACATGCTCAATTTAACAATATAATGCCATAGACTCATCAATAAGTTACCCAATTTATACCTTATCCTTATCTATCATATCCATCTTTTCTTTATGTAGATGTCTCATTTCTTCACCATTTCTTCCTTCTACATATATTCAAATGTTTGTAACTATCATGATAAGTATAGTCAAAACTAGTTGACATCAATGACAACATATTGACTGATTTAATCATCTTACATATCACTTTAATAGCTCATTAATCTCTAATCATTTTTCTTTTAGTTCATCAAGATATTCAATCAGTTCTGGATCATCAGTCCAACACTCAAAAGATTATGTTTCAATCCATCAACAAATTATATATCTTCAATGTTAGTTTTTCCATCAAGTGTAATAGATCATTTTCCCTTAAATTGACATGGTGCATTATTTCCAACTCTAACTATTCCTCCATCATATCTATCAAGTTCAACAAATTTATCCACATATCCAGTCATATGATGACAACATCCACAATTAATAATCCAATTAGACTTTTTATGCTCTACATGCAAAACTAAAACTTTTTCTTCTCTTACTTCTTCTTCATCAAAATTTTCATCTTTAATAGCAAAAAATCCTATTTCATCTTCATTTTCATCATCACTTTATAAAAAATTTACATCTTTAAATGCAATTTCTCCTTCTTCATCAACATAACAATAATTTTTAGTCTTAGGTTTATAAGGTTTTCTATATTTGATCTTCTTTTTTCTCTTAGGATATTTAGATGAAAAATCACCAAATTCTTTGTATGTCCAACATGCAAAATCTTTCTTACCTTTATGTTCTCTCCTTTCAATCAGTTCCATTGCATCATCAAAATTTATTTCTTCTTCTTGCTTAGCTGCCCAATCTCTAGCATAATCTCCACTAGTACTTGCACTTCTTGTCAACATAGGTATGTCCTTTTTGTACACTATAAGATGTTTCTACTCTAGGCAGTCCTTTTTGTTTCATCCATTGCTCATGTGCCTGCAACTTTCCAAGTAGAAATTATTTTGTAAAGTTAGGTGTAATCATTTCTTCAATGATCTATCATCTGTATTCATAGGCCGATGGTAGAGATTTCACTATCTTCCATATTACTTCATTATCTAATTTCCTTCTACCACAACTCTAATTCCTGCAACAATATCAGTAATCCTACCAAAGTATCCTCTTATAGTTTCACCTTCTTGCATCTTATCACTTTCAAACATACTAATATAATTTAGAAATTTAGGTTTCTACAAAGTTTCATCTACTTCAAAAAGATTTTCCTATTTAGTCCTAGTATTAATAGAAAGTCTTGGATCTTTTACCTTAGTATATTTTGTATCTGGAAGAGCTGATAAAATAGCCTCTCTAGAAAGTATATTGTACATGTATTGGTTTGTTTCTTCATCTGTACATGAATCAAGTTTGTCCTCTTCTACAATAGTCTTCTTCATCTTCATAGCCATCCATTAGTCAATTCTAATGCATAGAAAATGTGTCTTCATTCTTTCCTTCCAATTGTCAAAATTAACTCCATCAAACTTTAGACTTTATTTCTTGAAAAATGTAGTATTCATGGATCTCCTTAAGTTGTTAAACTTTTTCTTCAAGGACCTGATGCTATGATAGAAATTGTTAGAAATAAAAGTCCACTAGCACAACTGAGAGGGGGGCGGGGGGTGAATCAGTTGTGAGATTAATTAACTTAAATTCAACTCTATCAAATGTTAAGATTTTAATCAATAACAACAATAACTACAAGATAATAAACATACACAATAACACCAGATATGTTAACTAGGGAAACCCTTGATCAAAGGGAAAACCCCAGTGGGAATAATGCCCACAAGATGATGTACTAATATAAAACTTCCTTGTGAAAGGATAGAACCTATTAGAATTACTTTAAAATAAAATCAGTACATATGAGTCCCTGTTAGAAGACTCTGGATCCCTATTAAAATATCCTGACCTTGTGAGGAGTTGATTGAGAAACACAATGAAGACAAATGAATCCACTGTCCAAATTGCTTCAAGATTGTCTTCACTAAACAATCTTCAGGATAACACATCCAAGGGTGAATTGACTAAAAAAAAAACTCTCTTTACCTATATAGTTCCTTTGAAGTCCTCAACATGCTAACAACATCATATTTTTTTGTGATCATAAAGATTTTGTATTCAAATATTGCACAACATCTCATGACCGCATGACATATATTTATCAAATAAACTCCTTCCCTTTATACCAAGTCCTAATGATTATTTAGTCATCCAAAAGGCTTTCTCAATTTACAATTAATAATTTATAGGACATCAATAATAATTTACAATACATGTTACAAAATATCTAAACACTTCCATAGAATTATTAATCTATAGTCGGCTCTCAAAGAAGTAACACGCTTCACATCTTCCACAAGTCTTCACAGAATAAAAATTAGATTTTGTCATGTTTATCCTAGCATTATTAATATGTCTTCAAATACATATCAACCTTGATTAACTAGCTTCAACCTTGCCATAATAATAGGCTAATCCAACCACCGATCTAAATAACTTTAATAATAACTTGCAAACCACAAAGCATATAACTGAAGAAAACAAATAAAAGTAAAAAATATCAAACATCCACTTGTGTACTAGAATTTGTACCTTCATAAGGTTAGTATCATGAATAAACTCAAATAAAAAATAAATTACCACAAATAGCAATCTATTTAAGCTAGAAATTGATAATTAAGCACTCCATGGATCTCTTGCTAGGGATGCTAATGATGAAGCTCTCAACAAGCCTCCATTAGTGACAGTCCTAGAATGAGAATTGATATGATAAAGCAAATAACAATGTTAGTTCCAAATTGAATACAACTATTTAGCTCTAATTTGCAAGAGGTTTGATGCTATTCTCAGATTTGTGGATCATAATTGAGTGATTTATGCCTTGCTTTTATAGATTTTGGCAAGGGTAGGGGGTGTAGTAGAATTGGTCATGATTGAGTTGGGGTTATGTCCTTGGTTCCACCCTTTAGAGACAATTTAAATGGATTGTTCTCAAAGCTTGGGACAAGAAGACAAGATGGGTGGACAAGATGCTCTCACCTTATGAGTGATTGAGATTCATTTTAGGCTTGATCCATGTAAGTTTTATCCTTGAATCCTATTGGTTGAGGATTTTTCCTCCCATGTGGTGTTGAGAGAAAATAGGATTAATTAATTGATTTTATTTAATTTTTTTTAGCCATGTGTACCCCTTGAATGGGTTGATTTGATTTAATTCAAACTATACAATTAATTAGATTAATTGCACATTGATTTTATTTATCATGATTTATTTGATTTAAATTTATTTAATAGCTTTTGATTTTTAATTAATTTTGGATTAATGTTCAATTGCAATTTATCTTTGATTTGATCTTGATTTGATTTAATTTCATTTAATTATGTTGATATTTTCCTTGATTTCTCATTTAAATGATCTTGTGCATTTTCAAGTGATTACAAATGCCCCTCTTTGAGTTGACATGCAAAGCCTGTCGATTCAAAGAATGTCTTTTTTTAATCTAATAGAAGGTCCTTATTTTGTTGATGGTCGATTCTTGATGTTCGATATGAAATCCAAATTTTGATGATAGGATTGATGCAGTTTTGATTGATTTAAAGTTCTGATGGTCGATTCAATGATAGTACACTGATATGATACCTGATTTGATTTGATTTGATGTTCAATGCCCCTTTCGATTGATAAGAGAAAAAATTTCTAATAAAAGATTATGCTTTGATTTGATGGTTGTACCCCTGATTTGATGATTTGATGTCGCTCCTAATTATCTGAGTGTATGCCCCCTCGAAAATGAAATGAAATTTGAACAATATTTGAAAAATTTGACAGTTTAGGTCATTTTGCATTGATTAGGTCAATTTTATAATGAATTTTGATTTCATTTCTGATATTGTTTTCATGTTCATGTGATGACGAATTCCCCTAATTTGGTAGATTTGGTGAAAAATTTGGGTCCCCAGGCACTTTATGGTCAAAGATTCCCTTTTTAAGGTCAAAATGGCCTATATAAAGGGGTAAAAAGTCATTTTCACTATTCATTTTCACTTTCACATTTGATGTTTTGCTCTGACCCCTTTTGAGCTTTTCTCAATGGTGATCCCAATTCAAGAGCATAGGTTTGAGGGCGGATGATGATATCTATGGCCACCAACTCACAGACCTTCGATAAGTGCCTGAACCTCTTAGTGTTTCAATTCATGCCTTAAATTTCCAAAAAATTGAATTTTTATGGCCAAAACCATATTTTTTTTGCTTTTTGAAATTCAAACAGCGTGCTTAACCTTTTAAATAGCATGTTTGATCCTTCTTTAGCACTTCTGCGAAGTGAAATTGCACTTTTTCTCGTAGGATTTAGGGCACATTTCGCATTTAAAATTTAGATTAGCTCATTTTTTTGAATTTTCTCTTTTGAGCTCTGTAACAACACTTTTAAGTTTGCATATAGTTCTTTTAAAAAGTTATAGTGCGTATGACATAGAACAATGCTTTTGATAATTTTGATTGCGCATTTAAACTTTTAAATAGCATTTTTTATTTTACTGCTTTAAACCTTAAAATAGCATGTTTACCCTGATAGGAAATTTTTTTAAAATTCCTTAGTCATTTTTCCCAACTATTTAGTGTCATCGATCAGTTGATCGATTTAGGTAATAAACTTGATTTGATAGCGAGTCATAAGATGTCAGAGTGAGTAAGTTATAGTCTAAATGTGTGATTGTCAATCTATATTTAGATGATGGATGATGATGAATTTTCCATCCTCTCTAAATAGAATTAGGAAAATTGATTGTGGTTTGATATTTGTAAATGTTTGATTGACTTAGGATAATTCAAATGATAATTGATTTCAAAATTGATATGATTGAACTTGCTTTTTGTAGGTAGTGCTTAAGTCACTGGTTGTTCGTGTTTTGTACCCTTGTCTGTTCAGTATGATCGATGACCTAAGTGCTCCTAATCAGAGACATATAGGCCGATGTGGGTTATCATTCCTTCTAGTTCTTTCATGATTCTAAGTGAATTGGGGTCTTCTTACAGCTATGGTAGAGTGTTGGCACTCTGACCATAATACTTTCCATTTACCAATGGGTCAAATGACCATCACCTCTGAGGACGTCTACCACATCCTACGCATCCTGACTCAAGGAGAGTTGGTTTTCTATGATCAGGTGTACAATGGGGCAGCATGTCGGTGGGTCTTCCAAGATCCTACCATTGGTGATGATCACATTCAATGGTCTCAGTTCCACTCTTTTCTAGTTTTACCACTAGTTTTAGGTGAATTGATTGGTGGATTACTCATACCAGATAGATGAGGGCATGGATTTGCAGTCTGTTGGGGTCCTATTCTGGAGGACTTGATGGTACAACCTTGACATTTTGATTGGGGTTCCTATTTCTTGGTGCATATCTATCACGAGTTGCATACAATTGTATATAGATGCTCTTCTACACTCTCTGTGGGAGCTATTCTTCTTTAGCTTTGGACATGGGAGCATCTCCCTGTGACACAACCTATCACATGTCAACGTGATCTGATATGGCCATTTTCCTGGATGTATGAGGGCATGGTAGTGTAGACCCATATGGTTAAGTTGGATTATTAGTGTCGTGTGATCAACAATATGGATCAGGTGATATGGCATCCTTACCTAGGTTGTGAGTCATGGCCTAAGGATGCGATTGAGCTTCCTTATATGTGCAGTCCTAATTGAATGATTGGCTAGAAACCACTTATTATTGAGATATTTTTCATTAGGAGGGTACTACATTAGTATGGATGGACACAGGGTATGCCCCAGGGCATTTCTATGTATACTTGGGTTCAAGCTGAGAGATCACAATGGGGCCCTATTGTTGATTTTAGGACAACACAGAAGGAGATTCGAGACCTAGGTTATATACCTTGGGATATGCAAGAGCATGTTATTGATGTTGGTATGACCAATGATTATGCAAATTTATTTTCTTGGAATCCATTTCTGAGGTTCACAAATCCAGTTGGGTGGGTACCTGGTATTGATGAGGAGTCTTATGGTGATGATGGTGATGATGGAGATGGTGGTAGGGTGTGGAGGTAGGATTCAAGCATGCTGAGGATGACTGAGTTATTGAGAAACTAGAGAATGGAGAGTCATGATGCCAGTTATTGCTACTACTCCCATTCCTCCTAGGGGTGGTGGTCAGGTGAGGGGTCTTGGTGTTAACAGAGCTTTACACTAGGTTGCCAGGGATTTGACAGGTAGACAAGGTTTCCATAGGGCTAGGTGTCAGAGGTAGTTGGATGCCTAGGTCACACAGGCATTATTAGATTAGGCACAAGGTAGGCCATCATAGGCTCCTCTACAGGTTCCTCTGATTGTTCCACATGCACTTGCTTCTACATCTATGCCATCCTCTTCATCTTGTCCATCTTCTTCTTCTTTTGTTCCATCACTATCTGTTCCATCTTCCTCCATGCCTTCTTCTTCTTTCAATCCATCACTATCTATTCCATCTTCTTCCATGTCTTCTTCTTCTTCCATGCCATCTTTTTCCATGCCTCCACCACAGACTCCTTCTACATAGGTCCCTAGTTCAGAGGCTCTGACAGTTGCACCAGAGGTTTGAGCTTTACAGTCAGATGTCTCTGAGATTAGACAAGATGTTAGGAAGCTTAGTACTATGATGCATGGCTTTATGGTAGTGATGAGGTAGCATGGGTTACAACTAAGATCGAGTCATCCTCCTAATAGTGCACCTGGTCCCGATGGTGATGGTGCTGGTAGTTCAGCCAGTTGATCTATGATTTGAGATGATTCATGTTATTCTTTCATTGATGTATATGATCTCATTCATTTTCTATATCGAGACATTGGACTCTATTATATTCTTTTGATCAGTTGATGTATTTCATGTTGATACTTGTTGATACTATGATAGACTTTGATTTCTAGATGTTGCATTATATGATCATTCCATAGACTTTGATACTCAGTTGATGTTTTGATGATGATACCATAGAATTCGATACTCATTTGGATAGATTTACTTTATATGATGTCATGATGTGTTGGATCTCATGTTTCAGGTGTTTTACTATGATATGTAGATTTATATGATTCTATCTCCTATATGATTTTTTTTATGCTTTTCATAATGCAGTTTTATGATAGATTCATATGTTCTATTTATACTTAGATGTTTGTCTTATGTATGAAAAATAATAGATGAATGGATGTACTTTGACTTTAATGATGTGATTTAATGATCCTTGTAATGATTAATGATATTTAATGCTTTATGTGTACAAATGATAGATAGATATGTTAGATGATAATGCAATGGTTTAATGGATGTAATGATTTAATGGATAATGGTTGTTGATATATGGATGCAATGGATTTTATGGTATGTAAATGTGATGGACCTATATGATATAATGTATATCGATTATGGGTACTTAATGATTAATGATTCTAAATGTTATATGTGATATAGATGAATGATGTTTCCATGCAATGATAATGTAATGATTAATGATATGCAGTATGCAATGTTTTTGAACTAAATGATATGAACTTAATGATGAATTGAAATGATTTTAAAGGATGCAATGAACATTTAACTAATACGTGTAATGATAAATGAACTTAATGGATTTACATGAATGCCTTAAAGAATGCACCCTAAATGAGATGAACATTAAAATGAATGAAATATAATGCAATGAACTTAATGAAAAATGATTTAAAGGATGAATGCAACCTAATTAACTTAATGCTATGAACTCTATGCAGGATATGAATGATTGAATGCAACTTAATGCAATTAATGTTATGAATATGATTTAAACTATATGGAATGAACTTAGATTAAAATGAGTGAAACTTAATGGAAGCTAACATGAATCTAACAAATTCTCATGACCTAATGGAATGCATCTTTGTTTTTTATTATTTTTGATTTCCAACACACTCAATCACATATAGTTTTTGATGCTCATTTGTTTTTTTATTTGACTACACCCCCTTTATCTTTTCCTCTTGCAAATTAAATTTTGAAGCTAAGAAAGGAAAATACTTTAAATGCATTTAATCTAGGATGTATGCAACTAACTGTCACTATTCAAAAATTTGGAGCTTATATTCATCAGAGTAGTTTTTGGAATCCCAATTTAGTACAACCATCACTAGTTCAACCATGATGATATGAATACTTTTTGCATCTCTTTTGTTTCTTTCCCATCTATTTTCTAGTATGAATATCACTGATTGAAACTAATCATGAGTGTGAATACCATTTTTTTTGAATTCTATGTTGCAAGTGGATTTTGGTATTATGATATTGAACATCAAAATATCCAAGGTATCCTTTTGCGTAAACAAACAAAGATCTTAGTTTTATATTATGTAAAAGTCCTCAATGATTCTTTGATGATCACGTCCTTAGACAAATAATACATTCTTTAAAACTTTGATTTTAAGACATTCATTCATAAATCCATAAAATATCATTCTTTCATCATAGCTTGTCTAGTTTAAAAACTTTCATCGATTCATTAGAAATACATGATTTCATCAATCAAGTCAACACTTTAGAAAACATTTTGCAATATTTTTCAAATCCATATTTCAAGTGTAGTTCCATGCATTTCATACTTTTAATCTTGATAAAGATAGGGTCATGTAATATCTCAGATCAAGTTTTGCGTTGAATTCAAATTGGATTAGAATGAAGATTTGATTGAGTGTTTCACTTGCATTTTTGATGAATTGATTCGATGATTGATTGAAGTTTTCTTTTGATGAATTCTTCCTCCTTTAGAGTATATTTCCCCTAGTTTGATATGATTTCAATATTGAACTTAGGACAATTTGTAGATTAGGTGACCAAAATCTTTAGGTACTTGCAAATGCAACTGTGGGGTTTTATTATGCAATATATATACAAATGTTGGAAAATGAAATATTTACAAGGATGACTATTAGGTTTGCGACTGACTTGGACTTTCAATGGTGCATGTTTACTAGGTTTTCACTGATTGAATGGATCTTGCTTTCATTTTCTATTTTTAAATCTTTTTCCTTTTTTTTCTACCAAGGCACCTATTCGCTAGGTTTTCACCAAGGTACTTTTTCTCTTTTTTTATTTTTTTGTATTCTCTCCTTTTTTCAATTTTTTTATTTTTCATATCATCAAGGTGCCTATTTTCTAGGTTTTCACCAAGATAACATCTTTTTGAGGATCATATATGAATTTTTTTAGCTTTCTTCATGCTCAATTTTCCACTATTTTTTATCTTTTCTACATTTTTGATTTGTTTTCTCTTTTCTACTTTTTAAATGTTTTTGGTATTTTCAAGATCTCTTTTGACTATGTACAATAAATAGGATGCTTTCCATCTGATTCTTTAATACTTTTTTTCTTTATCCTCTTTCATCTACTTCATGTGTAGAACCTTTTGAGATGAATGCTATTGATAGGTTCTTGTAACTCTTCTCCATCACAATCAGCTAACTTATAGTTGTTGGTCCCAAAAGATGAAGTGATCACAAAAGGTCCTAACCAGTTTGCTTCCCATTTTCCTTTCTTTTCTCTTTCTTCTTAATTCTTGGGATTCTCTCACAAAACTAAGTCACCTATTTGGAATGTTCTTGACTTGATGTGCTTGTTATAAGTCCTTGACATTCAGTTTTGATATACTTTCAAATGATCAAATGCTTGTTGATGTTTCTCATCTAGCAGTTCTAGTTCATGCAACCTAGAAACTCTATAATCCTCTTCACTTATCAAACCATGTAGAGATACTCTTGAGGATGGAAGTTCTACCTCCAAAGGTAAAATTTCTTATGTTCCAAAGACTAAGGAAAATGGCGTAGCTCTTGTTGGTGTTCTGATACTTGTCCTATAAGCCCATAAGGTCAAGTTTATTTGCATATGCCAATCTCTACCTGAATTGTCCACCGTTATCTTCAATATCTTCAAGATGTTTTTATTTGTGGCTTCGGCTTGTCCATTACCTTGGGGGTAATATATTTATGAAGAGTGATGGATCATTTGAAACTTTGTGCATAACTCCTTTAGGTCCTTGTTTTTGAAGTGCTTTGCATTATCCATTATGATGGCATGAGGTACGCCATATCTACATATTATGTGGTTTAGGATAAACAAGGATATCTACTTTCCTATTGTAGTTGATAAGGGTACAACTTCCACCCATTTGGTAAAGTACTATGTTGTCATGATAATGAACTTATGACCATTTGAAGCTGGTGGATAAATCATTCCTATTAAATTTAGATCCCACTGATAAAATGGTCAAGGTGTCATCATAGGATGAAGCTCTTGTGCAGGCACATGTATCAATTTTCCATGATATTGACACTTTCTACAAGTTTTAGAAAAGTGACAAGCATCTTTCTCCATCGTAGGCCAAAAATATCCTATCCTAAGAAGTTTCTTAGCTAGGGTTAAACCATTCAAATGTGACCAATAGATCCCCTCATAAATTTATCGCAAGGATATATCTAATTCCTCTTTCTATAGACATCTAAGAAGCATTCCATCTAGACTCTTCTGATACAATGTGTCAGATATTAAGGTATAATGAGTGGCTTGTCGGATAAAGCTTTTCTTTTGGTCTTAGTTTTCTCTATGGGTAGGATTTGGTCTTTTAAGTAAGTGTAAATATCTCCATACCAAGGCGATTCATGTGTGGTTAGAAAAAAAATGGTATGAGGATGGGTAGGTTCAAATGTGGGCTGCTCAACTTCTTCTACTAGGAATTCATATCTGGTGCTTTGATTTGGTATTTGGAGAAGTGATGCCAAAGTTGTCATTGCATCTACTACTTTATTCTTCTCTCTTGGTACTTGTTCAAATGTGATAAGAGTGAAGTATTTCTTGAGATTATCAACCATATTTTTGTAAGGTATCATCTTGTCATCTTTTATTTGATATTCATCATTAATTTGATTGATAACTAGTTGTGAATCTCCATAGACTTGTAGTTTTGTCACTCTAATGCCAACTTTATTCCAATGACCAATGCTTCATACTCAGCTATGTTATTTTTGCATGGGAATATAAATTTGTATGATTTTAGAATTTTAGACCCTTGAGGAGTAATAAAAAGTATGCCTACACTTGATCCATGTTGTGTGTAGGAACCATCAAAATATAGTTGCCATGTTTTTGCTTCCACATTCACAATTTTAGAATCTAGAAATTCCACTTGTATTGGGTGGTCATCTTGTAATGATGATTCTTCTAACTAATCAGCTATGACTTGGCCCTTGATAGATTTTCAATCCACATATTCTATGTCAAATTCACTTAGCACCATAACCCATTTGGCTAGTCTTCCATTCAATGTTATTTTGCTAAGAAGATATCTCAAGGGATCTATCTTTGCAATGAGTCTAATCTTGTGGGATAACATATAGTGGCATAATTTTTGGGAAGCAAAAACTATGACCAAACATGCTCTTTCAATGAAGGTGTAGTTCAACTCATATTTTACCAAAGTTCTACTTATGTAGTAAATAGCATTTTCTTTTCTTGATTCATCTTCTTGTGCCAAGAGTACCCCTAATGAATGCTCGGTCACTGAAATGTATAGAATCAAAGGCTTGCCTCTTATAGGTGGCATAAAATTTGGAGGGTTCATTATATATTTCTTCAAAAAGTTGAAGACTTCTTCACACTTTTCATCTCATTTGAAAACTATGTCCTTATGAAGGAGTTGAGTAAAATTATGGCACTTTTCTGCCAATTGAGAGATGAACCTTCATATGGATTGGATCCTACCTTGAAGTGATCTCATCTAACTTATGTTTCTAGGTGCTTCCATTTCCATGATGGCTTTGGCTTTATCTTGGTCTATCTCTATTCCTTTTTTTGAAACAATGTACCCTAGTAGCTTTCCTGATTGAACGCCAAATGCACACTTCTTCGAATTTAGCCTTACTTTAAATTGTTCCAATCTTTCAATGATTTTCTCTAGGATTGGTAGATGTTCTTCTCTTGAATGATATTTAGCAAGTATATCATCTACATAGTCCTCCATGAACTTATGCATCATATCATGGAATATTGTTGTCATGGCTCTTTGATAAGTTGCTCCGACATTCTTCAGACCAAAGGGCATAACATTCCAACAAAATGTCCCCCATGTGCATGTAAATGTTTTTTTGTCTTGATCTTTAGGTGCTATCTTTATTTGATTGTAGCCACTAAACCCATCCATAAGTGAGAACATTGAATGTCCTACTATCAGATTGACTATGGCGTCTATACTTGGTAATGGAAAGTCATCCTTAGGGCATGCAAGATTTAGATCCCTAAAATCCGTGCAATTCTAATGGACTCATCTACTTTCGAATATGTTTGAAATCCATTGGGCATAATCAATGGCTCTTATAAACCTAACTTTTAGCAATTTTAAAAACTCCACTTTTACAAGGAAAGCTATGTGTGGATGCATGTTTCTCAATTTTCACTTTACTAGTCTTGCTTCTTCTTTTATGTTCAGTTGATGCATGATTAAATTTGGATCTAATCCTGACATATCATCATAAGACCATGCAATGCTGATTTTCTTTTCCTTGAAAAATTTGATTAATTCTTTTCTTTCCTCACTAGATAGAGATGATGCTAAGTGTATGTATGACCCTTGGTTCTGATTCTGATCCAATATTCACCTTTTCTATTGGTTCAATCAAGATAGGAGATATTTCCTCATAGTGTTTGGGTAAAGTATCTAAACTCCCTTCCTTAGGTGCCTCAATTGGGTTTTCACCTTTGGAATCATTCTTTATTTCTTTGTCTTTTTTATCTAATGCTGCCACAATGTGGTTTTCAACATTAGATTCTTTCCATTTTTTATTTTTTTCATTTTTTATTGAATTAGAAGTTTGGATACCTTCCTTTGCCTCTTCTTCCTGATATTCCATGGTAGAAGAAGGTTCAACCACATTTAAGTATTGGGAGACCAAGTTGTCATTCAAAAAGGTTGGAAGTATGGTAGGTTTGATGGAATCCCATTCAATTAATTTAGGATGGATTAAGGTCAAAGGATCAATGTTTTGGTTTAGACCAATAGAGTATAAGGATAAGAGTTCAATGGAAGATTTGAAAATTGTATCACTTAATTCTATAACATGTGCCTCTTTGAGATGATCTATAGAACTAGGGTCAAAATCCTCCTCACTAGAAGCCACTAAGGTTTCTATTGGGTAAAAATCTCATGGGTTAAACCTAATGTTAGATTCATCCATATCAGGTCTCCATGATGGCATGTAGGGTTCTCCTACCCATTGATTTATTTCAATTTCTTGAATTGGTACATTATCTAGGACCACTTGGCTTGAGCTTGAGACTTGATTTTGACTTGATTCTACAATTGATTCCTTTCCTTTACTAGGAGTGTAAGTATGAATGACATCAATACCTTTATCTTGACATGATTCATTTGACAATGTATCCCATTCCCACTCATTTGAGTCTTCATCACTATGTGACTCTAATTGTAATATTTGATCATAGACTTTAAGATAGTTCTTTTGAGTATACCCTTGTTTTAGGTAGTCTAATCCTATCTTCTCTTTGATGTCTCTCCATGTCATTTCAATGGGTTCAAGGATTCCTTCATTTCTTTTTCCTAATGGTCCTTGTCCTTTGTATCCCATTTTTTTCATAATTTGAAATCCTTTCTCATATTGATGTATGGGAATGCTTATATTTTGTATGCACTTCTCATGGGTACTTGATTCTTCATCCTTGTATAACTAGTTTAGGATTTCATTGTCCTCTTCCTCCATGAATGATGATGTATTAGCCCTCACAAAGTGATCATTTTTTTTATGAGGAAAATTAGATGGCTTTCCATATGACCTTGGAGATAAGGGTAGGTCTATCATGGATAAGGAGTATTCACCTACTCCCTTTTGTTTGATTTTACATTATTTCTCAAAGTTTTTCATCATGTGGTCCATCTTTTGGTAATGAGCCTCCTTAGTGTAGATTTGAATGGATCTATCTTGGTCTTCTTTCCTTGTCTCAAGAGTACTTTCCTCACTAACCTTTTCTTTCTCTTTTGTCGATGTAGCTAGGTTAGTGGGACTTTGGATGTTTTCAACAATAAATTCTTCTTTTTCTTTTCCCTTTAAAGATGGGAGATCTTTAGAGCTTTGACCTTTCTCTAATCTTAGGGGTATAGACCCTTCTGCATTATGTAGGACTAAAGAATCATTGATAGGCTTTAAGATATTACAATATTGGAAGGGGTTTGAGTCCCCACTTACCATGATTTCCTGCCCTAGATAAGGGAATTTAAGACATTGATGATAGTTAGAAGGCACAAATTGTATTTCATGAATCTACGGTCTCCCTAGTAAGATATTGTAAGTTGGATTTAGGTCTAGGACTTGAAAAATGGTTTCTTTTTGCATTGGGCCAACTCTAATAGGAAGTACTATGACACCCTTAGAAGCTATTTCTTCATCATCGTAGGCTTTTATAGTTATCTTTTTCTTTGGGTCAATAGCCTCCTCGAAAAATCCTAAGGCTTTCACCAGGTTTAGGGTACAAATATTTAGGCCTTCCCCTCCATCAATAAGGACTCTTTTTACCCTATGCTTATGAATTAGAACCTCTATACGCAAAGAAAAATTTTGTGGGTCATTTAATGACATGTCATCTTGCTCAGAGAAAGATAGGCAATGAAGTGCAATAAGATGTCCCACCATATTTTGAAATTTATCTACCTCCAAATTTAGAGGTATATTTGTCTCTACCAAGGCCTTTTCCATAATTTCCTTATGAGTTGGTGAGAATTTGAGCAATTCTAAAATAGAGATTTGGGCAGGGGTTCATTGTAATTGATCTACCAAATTATATTGTTTTGATGACGAAGATGAGGTTTGATTTGGTAGAACAATTATTGGAGCATTTGTAGGTAGAGTTAGATTTGAAGCTTGCCCCCTAGTCACAACATTAGATGTTGCTTCCCTTGGTTTCTCTTTTACCACAATAACATTTATGGTGCTTTCGTCACTACTTAAAGCATTAATTATGTTATCATACGTATGAGAAAAGTTTACTTTCACATTACCCCTTTTATTATTTTGGTTAGTGTTTGATGACTCACCCTTCTCATGGTTTAGAAAGGGTTTTTTGAAGGCTGTATGATCTTCATTTTTTGGGGGCCCTTCAACTTTGATTGTCCGATCATCAATTAAGTCTTGCACCAAATATTTTAACTTCATGAATTCATTGGTTTTATGATCCTTATTTTTATGATACTCACAATGGTGAGAATCATTCCACCAATTTAGCTTAATTTGGGGCTCATAGGGCCTTAGCTTAGGTAGAGTAATGATCTTTTTGGCCACCAAAGTCCTCAACGCATTGTCCAGTGGTTCACCTAAGAAGGTGAATTTTCTCTTTTGATAAGCAGAAAAGAAGGGCTTAGGCTTGTTGCCATTAGCATTATTGAATGGATTATTATTAGTATTGTTGTTGTTGTTGTTGGAATTGGCATTATTAAAAGGAGCTTTATTCATTTGATTCACATTGTATGTTGAATTCACTCCACTCGATAAGTTAAATGGGGTAGCCTTCAAGGTGTGGGCTTCCACAACCCCATCATTCACAAGATTTTTGTTATTATTTTTCAAACATAGCTTAGGTTTTTTGTTGTGATTTTTGGCTCCTTTATTGTTCATATAATTAGATATATAATGATTATTATAGTATTGGTTTAGGGTTTGTTGTCTTTGAACAATTTGATTTCACCCCTTTTGACCAATACATCTTCAATCTTAATCCCATTCTCAATAAGTTTTTTGAATGTAGGGGGACATTAAAGTTGGAGCCTATAGTTCATCACCATATTTAAATTATTCATAAATATATCCATCTTCTCCTTTTCAGGGATACTTTGTGGGTACCTTGCAAAAATGGTCCTCCACCTTTGAAGGAACCCTAAGAAAGATTCACCATCCTTTTGTTTTTTATCACATAGTTTTAGCATGGTAATCTCATGTCCAATGTTGTAGGAGTAATGAGTTACAAATTTAGAGGCTAATTCCTCAAAAGTCTTGATCCCTTGTGGAAGTTTTGAGAACCATTCCATGGTTTTCCCTCCCAAACTTCTTGGAAAAAGTCTCATTAAGTACGTGGGGTTATGCATAAATTAAATACTTAGAGCACAAAACTCTCTAAGGTGATCTTGTGGGTCTAATTTACCCATGTATTTATCATATTTGGGAAAGATTTGATTGATAGGAAAAGGTTCCATGACTAAGCTTTTGTCGAATGGGAATCAACACAAGGCTTCGATAGAGAAACGTTTAGGCTTAGCAGCCTTTTTCATTAAGTCTGTTTGCACTTGGAACATTTTTAGTTGTTGAGTCATAGCATGCATCGGGTTTTCCTATTATTTACTTTTCTTGAGTAGATCCACATCATAATCATGTGGGAGCTTTACCCCTTCGTGGGCTAGAGTTAGGAAAAATTTATCCCTATCTCTATCTATTAGTTTGTCCATGACTTCAAGAAAATTAGTATCTTGAGCCGCTCGATTAGCCATTTCTTCTAATGTTTCTTTAGGCCCTTGGTTTGTGTTGTTCATATTATCATTATTTCCACCATGATGGTAATCGTGAAATATGGGATTTTGATCCATTTATTCAAGTCATTTTTCAAATAGATTTGGGAGACTATCCCCTTGGTCGTGATTGTTGAAAAGACCTTGATATTCAAATTTGGGGACCTCATTTGCAATGCAAGTGCCATCTTCTCTTAAAGATAATTTGAGTTTGTGAGAATGTGTAGAAACCGACATTCAACAAAGTTTGATTTCGAATTGATCCTCAATTTGGTGATTGTTGGTATTTATGAAGAGATTTTTAAAAATATAAGATGAGTTTTTCAATGGATATCTCTTTCACTTATTCTATGTATTTTTCAAACACAAAAACCACAAGTACACTTGTTCTTTTTAACCCTCTACACAAAAAGTGTTTGAATTTGTAGGATGTTATCACGGGTTTTTGCATAAAAGACACTTCAAGCAATCTACCTAGCTCAAGATTTGGTTCATAAACATGGATCTATAAGGTAGTCTTTGCTAAGTTAACAAGGTTTTAATCAATATTACGTTCAAAATGGATATTAAACTTTCATCCTTCAAGTATATTAAGAGGCTTCCCACCATTGGTATATCATAGTTTTGGGCAATCCCGAAGGACTACTTGAGGAAGTTAAAAAATTTAACACCCTTTTGTCACACACCCCATTAAGGATGTATTTATTTTATTTTATAGTGGGCTGGATGATCATGGAAAAGGTGATTGTATCCCACTTTGGGATGTCCCTCTCACTGGCCTCATTAAGGCAAATCTCAGGAGACGAGCCCAACTATAGATCTAGCATGTTCATTTGAAAGCAATAAAGTAGAATAAAGAAATAGTTTGTGGGAGTTTGATTCACCAAAAAGGTGAATAGCATATCCCTATCTACTTCTCAATTCCCAAACACTTTTAACAAGGTTCAATTACCAAACCCACTAACTAATGAGAATTGAGTATTTCTACTCTTTTGTACAAACAAGGGGTTGTTCAAATTTAGTGCTTGATTTACCTAGCTTTTCTTTTAGTCAAGGAGTTCAAAACTTTTGGCATTTTGATTCACTTAGAAAGTGAAGAGCATAGGCTGAATGTCTAATTCCTCAAACAATAAAAGGTTATTTTAATTACTAGATTTTGAAAATAACAAAGCCACAATTTAAGTAAAAAAATGACTAAGATTAGGCTTACTTTCAAATGAAGCTAGAAAAGGCTAGGGGCATTTTTGATTGATTTTTTATTTTTAATGCTCACCTAGTGGCGATCGTTCCTTTCCAATGTGCTTTTCCTCCAACAAGTTAGTCAACACAACCGGAAAAAATGAAGAAAACAAGTTAAAATTGAATTTAAAGCCTTATTTGTCAAATTTTAGCAAAACTTGATTAAGGTGAATAAATCCAATTCAATGATACAAATTTTGCTTTATATACTTCTACAACTTTTAGATAATGTTCATATACCTTGCTTTCTTTCTAAGAATCTTCTAGAACCAGCTTAATGTGTGCAATATTCTCCTCTTTGATCCTCTTTGTCAAGGCTTTTCCCTCACTATTGAATATGCTCTCTAGATTTTTTATTCTTTTATGAATAGTCATCCTGCAGAGACAAAGAAAACATTTTCTGACATTTAGATTCTATAAATTTTAAATTTAATCAAAAGCGCTACTGAATCTATTGAAAGCGCTACTTAAATGCTCAAAAGTGCTATGGATCAGATTAAAAGCACTAAAGAAAAGTATTAAAAGTGCTAAAAAAGAGAACAAAAGCGCTCAAACTCTCTATAAAGGCATAAAAAATACCATAAAAGCGCTAGAGAATTGAGCAAACGTGCTCGCTAGTCAGGGAAAAATCACTGAAAGAAGATTAGACATAAAATAGAAGGAATCAAACACGCTGGAATCCTATGTAAAGGCACAAAACTTTATCATCAACGTGCTGTTTCAGAGCTCAGAAGCACTGAAAAACTTGGTAAAAGCATTTCAGAAAGTATTAAATGCATTGTTTCACCTGCAAAATAGAGAGTTAACCATGCAAAAATTTGAAAATATGAATTTTTTTGGATTTCTAGAAAAATAAGGCCTAAGGCCCCACCGTGGGTTCAATTTTGTGTACTAGAATTTGTACCTTCATAGGGTTAGTATCATCAATAAACTCAAATAAAAATTAAATTACCACAAATAGCAATCTATTTAAGCTAGAAATTGACAATTAAGCACTCTATGGATCTCTAGCTAGGGATGCTAATGATGAAGCTCTCAGCAAGCCTCCATTAGTGACAGTCCTAGAATGAGAATTGATATGATAAAGAAAATAACAATGTTAATTCCAAATTGAATACAACTATTTAGCTCTAAATTCCCTTTCTAGCTCTAATTTGCAAGAGGGTTGATGCTATTCTCAGATTTGTGGATCATAATTGAGTGATTTATGCCTTGCTTTTATATATTTTGGCAAGGGTGGGGGTGTAGTAGAGTTGATCATGATTGAGTTAGGGTTAAGTCCTTGGTTTCACCCTTTGGAGACAATTTAAAAGGATTGTCCTCAAAGCTTGGGACAAGAAGACAAGATGGGTGGACAAGATGCTCTCACCTTATGAGTGATTGAGATTCATTTTAGGCTTGATCCATGTAAGCTTTATCCTTGAATCCTATTGGTTGAGGATTTTTCCTCCCATGTGGTGTTGAGAGAAAATAGGATTAATTAATTGATTTTATTTAATTTGTTTAGCCATGTGTACCCCTTGACTGGGTTGATTTGATTTAATTCAAACTATACAATTAATTAGATTAATTGCACATTGATTTGATTTATCATGATTTAAATTGATTTAATAACTTTTGGTTTTCAATTACTTTTGGATTAATGTTCAATTGCAATTTATCTTCTATTTGATCTTGATTTTGTTTAATTGCATTTAATTATGTTGATCTTTGCCTTGATTTCTCATTTAAATGATCTTGTCCATTTTCAGGTGATTACACCACTAAATCATCACACATGACACAATGATTTTTGTAGGAAACCCTTGGTTAGAGGGAAAAACCATAGTGGGGATGGCACCCACAAGCCCACAATTGTAGTAAATGAGTTTTCCTTTTTAGGAGCTTACAATTACCCTTTCTGAGGGTTCACACTGTTAGGAGTGATTGGTACCATGTTAGAAGTACAATGAGATTTGCTCAGATCTACCTTTTAAGAGGATTTTAAGACTCTATTAAGAGCTCATCTAGTTAAGGGATTTATAATGGGAGAAATTGTTAAATTTCACCATGTTAATGGATTTTCTTGCTGTAACTTCTAGGGAACAACAAGGGAGTGATCTACATGTATAACTGATTTCCTTTTAGATCCAATTTGGTCTTTGCACTTTCTATCTTCTCACAAATTTGTCTCTATTAGATCTCTGATCATAATTGAGATTACAAACTTTCTTCACAACCTTTATATCAACCATAGAAACATAAAAACAACAACAACAACCTTTACAATATGCACAATACCACTTATATATATTCCTACCACCAACTAAATAAAATCCAAAATTTTTTCCCATGCAATAATCATATGTAAAAATGACATATTATTTTAAGCGAAAATGCGAATGCAAAAAGTGTGAAAGCAGTATTCAGTGAAAATAGGTTTAGGGTTGTTGTCCTTTACAAATCATAATAAGGATAGCATCAACGATGCAAATGCTAAGGATGGTTTCATAGGTGGGAAGTTGGGGAACAAGGATGGAAAAATGACGGTCGTGGATACCACCGACATAGGCTATTCTGGCTATTGTTTTAACTACTTGCTATATGGCCATAGGGCTATTGACTATAGGAGGCTGGATATGCATTCTTCCAGACCCACCTATGAGCATCTTAAACCCTTCATCAAAGCCCAGAAGGAAAAGAGTATTGCAGAGGGTAAGATCCATAAAGATTTATCTAAGAAGCAGACCGAAGGAGATACAAGCAATGTAGTAAAATCAAATGCAATGGTACCAATCCAAAATAAGATGGTGATCCCTAGGATTTTCAGTGTTAAATCCTTGGATCACCAAATTGCCTTCTTCTCAAGTACAAAATATGCTACAATGAAATCAAGCAATCCCAGAGATGCAGAGGCCCTAAAGTCTAGGAAATATCCTGCTATAAAACCCTATGAGTCCCATTCTGCATTGGGGGGAGGGGGACTTAAAGAACCACAGGCAACTCTGGGGATTGCCCAAACTAAGGATTCAGACTGGAAAGTGGTCAAAAGGAAAAGGAAGGTCAGCAATCACCCTTTGAAACAATGCATTAAAAGTTTAAGTTTGAAGAATTCTTTTGATCCCTTGAATTCAAAGTATCTACGCTCTGGAATCCATTCAAATAAATAGAAAAAGGTTTTGGGAATAAAGGGTAAAAATAGGAATTAGTCACATATTGACAGTGCAAAAACACTGTCAAATGTTAATTGCATTCCCCCTTTATTTGGCAAAACCCCAGGGTTACATATCAAAGATTCTAGAGCACTGAACCAGAATGCTCTTCTTAATTCTAAAGAGCATCAGCAAAATAAGAGGGATACAAACTCTGAACATCTAAACATCATAGACCCTAAAGCACCAAAGAAATACTCACCCCCCCAATCAAAGATCAGAAGGTAAGTATGCACCAACGCATACAGTGGAAGGTAATCAAATCAATTTTGTTAAAACCTCTTTTTCAAGTCATTCTAACTTGGTGTAAACTCCTCCACATAGAAGAAACAACAAAGTCAATTGTGATCTTTCAAATATTAAGTCTAACATGATAAATTTAGATAATAAAGGTATACTTCAAAATTAGAAGTATTATGAACAGACTGGTATTATTTTTTGATGGAAAGGGACAAGAGCTACCACTCTTGACATTGTAGATTACTTGTCAGCAAGTCTACTCAGAGAGGTAAGTATATCCTTACACAGAGATAACTTTCTTTTTATAGATTGCAAAAGTAAGTAGCTCAAAGAAAATCTTATGAAAAAGAATAATTTTATTTTCAGAAATGAGTCCTTTGTTTTATTTGATTGGATGCCATTATTCAACCCAATCAAGCTAGGTAATTTTAAAATAGATAAAACAATTGTCATCAAGAATTTACCACTGGAATTATCCAGTGAAGAAGTAATTGATCTAATAGGAAATAAAATAGGTAGATTCATCAGAATGGTGAAGTCTAAATATAACCATTCAGATAGAATCATTTTTGTAAACATGGACTTTCATTAGAAAACTATTCCCCCCATTCAGCTTGGATTTAACTCTAATATAGTGATAGTTAACCCTATCATTCTAGAAGACTTTGTAGAATCTTATTAAAAAAATAACATTAGTATTCCAGATGATACCAAGGAACCTGAGAAAACAACAAACCTCTTAAATAAAATCATGGATGTGGACATTAACTTTTATATAGATAAAGGAGGATTCACCATTTCTAAAGAAAGGGATAATACTGCAAACATTCTACCCCCCTCACAAAATATCATATCCCCGTGCAAGCTTACTTAGAATATGGAGTCAATCAGCAACCCTACCCCAATTTTTGTAATCCCTTCAAGTTCAAATAAGGAGAGAGTCCCCTCCATAATAAGATAGTAGTAAAAAATAACTATGAATCCTTGTTAATAGATCAATCAGAAGATGTCCTAGTCTCTGAAAAGAAGGAATTTCAATCAGAAACTACAAGAGGGTAGCACTCCATTGGGGTGAAGAGCAGCTAGATCTTAAGGGCTGTCCAGCAAAGGACTCTATATGTACCAATGATAATTCTCTGACCAACCTAAACACTTTTCCTATAGATGCATCATCATAAGATAATCCTTCTGAAAATGAGAAATGCAACAGAGAAATTAAAATCATTACCGATTATATAGGAGAGGCAGTAACAGATGAACTTATGGAACTCTTTATAAATGAAATCTATGATGAAGAAGAGTTAAGGTATCAAAAGGATGTCTTAATAAGGAAGATTATGGAACTCAAAAATTCTAAGGAGGAAAAAGAAGATCCAAGGGAGATCCATCAAGAAAATGAGGAACCAAAAATTACAATTCCTTTAGAGCTTGAAACTCTAAACAAAGCTTTATCAGATAACTTGGAGAATATGATAGAATCATATGGTCAAGAGACCATAGATGCTGAAGATGCCCTCATGGATCTAGGTAGAGGGAATAGAGAAGAAGATCAAATAGATAACCCAGAGTTTTCTCCATATCTCATTGATAATGCAGAAAACAAAATAGAGAACATTAATGGTTTTTTTGGCATTACAAATGAAGATAGACAACTTGGAGTAGCCATCAATAAGGAAGGTTTATCCTCCCATAATATCAACAAGATCAAGAAGAAAAGAGGAAGGAAATCTCTTATTGAGCTTAGAAACATAGCAGGTAGCACAGAAAAGCAAATGAAGATCTCTGATATTCTGTACATTGGGAAGGGGAAGTGCCTTCCCAAGGAGCAATGAAAGTGACATCCTAGAATGTTAGGGGCTTAAATGCCCCTAACAAACAAAGACTCGTAAAAAGATATCTAAATTTTTTTTATTTAGAAATCATAATATTACAAGAAACCAAACTAAATGCTAATGAAAGCATGAAATTTAATAAAAAAATTGGTATATGGAAATTAGAATTTGTACTAGTAGCAGGTACATCTAGAGGGCTAGCTACCTTGTGGGACCCCTGGAAAGTCTCATTACTAGTCCTATCTAGTAATAGTAACTGGATGGCCCTGAGGATTTACAGCCTCAAATCAAACCTAAAATTTAATCTGATTAACATTTATGGACCTACCCAAAATGTAGACAAGAGACGGGTTTGGCAGGAAGTCCAATCCATATTGCATACAAACATAGGAGAAACACACATTTTAGGAGGAGATTTTAATGCTATCTTGAACACCAAAGCTAAATTTGGAGGATCACAGTACATTTCACAATCTTAGAGAGATTTCAACCAATGGGTCATGGATAATAATTTAATCAATATCGAGACTATCAACAGATCATTCACATGGAACAACAGAAGATCGGGCTTTAGCCATGTTGCAAAAAAACTAGACAGATTTATGATTAGCAGAGAAGTGGAAGATTCTAATCAACTATTAACCGTAGAGATTCTCCCAGAACCTGGCTCGAATCACTTCCCAATTAGATTAACAATCACAGAAAGTTGCAAACCCAAAAGAAATCCGTTCAAGTTTGAATTTATGTGGTTCCAAGATCAGGACCTCATCAGTCTTCTAGAACAATGGTGGAACCAAACGATAGTTGAGGGATCTAAGATGTACAGCTTAGTGACCAAACTCAAAGTTATTAAAAATAAAGTCTTGAAGTGGAATAAAAATAAATTCAACAACATTTTCAAAGAAAAAATTAAGACTGAATTAGAATTAGAGGACCTTAATAACTTAGTTAGAGCCCAAGGTATGAACGAAGCTAGCTATATAAAAGAAAAAGAGCTATTGTCTAAATATAATGCAATTTTACTTAAAGAAGAAATATATTGGAAATAGAAATCCAGGGAAACTTGGCTTAAAGAAGGAGATAGTAACAATAAATTCTTCCACAAGTCAACCAACCTAAAAAGGAATATTAATAGGATTTCCAAGATCAAAGATGAGAGAGGGAATCTCTTAGAAGATCCTAAAGACATTGCAGAATGGATCACAAAATTTTACAATTCTCTTTTAAACAGTACAAAAGCAGTTAACCTTCAAGCCCAAGATGAAATGCTTAAGGCCATACCTAAGCTAATAACAGATGAGGATAACATGATGATTAATAGCAAACTCACCTTGGAAGAAGTCAAGACTGTTGTATTCCAAATGCAGCTAGACAAAGCCCCAGGCCCAGACAGTTTTCAGGCAGGTTTCTTTCAAAAATGCTAGCACTTTATGGGAAGTGACATCTGGCAAGCTGTGGAAGCAACCAGAAACTCTGGGTCTATTCTTTCAAAAATTAACAATACCTTCTTTGCTCTTATTCTGAAGAAAAATGACTGTATTGACCCAAGGGACTTTCATCCAATATCACTTTGCAACATTATTTATAAAATATTATCAAAATGTTTGGCTAATAGACTAAAAAATCTTCTCCCTATTATAATCTCAAAAGAATAGATGGGCTTTGTAGCTAATCAATCAATTCTAGACAGCATTGTCATCACCCAAGAACTTGTCCACACTGCACAAGTAACCAAGGAACTGAGTATGTTTATCAAAATTGATATTCAAAAGGTGTACGATAAGGTGGACTGGAGATTCCTATGTAAATGCTTGGAAGCTTTTGGATTTTCCAAACAATGGATCAACCTCATTTTCAAATGTATTTCTACCCCCAAGATCTCCATTCTTGTTAATGGTAGTCCAGAGGGCTTTTTTGGTATCTCTTGAGGCATCAAACAAGGTGATCTGTTGTCACCCTTCCTCTATGTTATCATGGCGGAAGCCTTGGGGAGAACTATAGAAAAGAAATAGTCAGAAGGCAAGATTATTGGTTTAAAAGCTGCTGAAAATGTCCCATATATAACCCACCAGCAATTCATGGATGACACTATTCTCCCTGGATCGGCCACTTGTCAAGAGGCTAGGGCCTTTAGAGATGTCCTTAATTTATATATGAAGGCATCTGGCCAACAATTCAATCCTACTAAATCAAAAATCTTCTTTATTAATACTTCACCTTCTCAGGAAAAGAAAATATGTAATATTCTTGGTTATAAACTGGGCAACTTTCCATGTAAATATCTAGGAATAGACCTAGATAAGGGTCAACAGTCATCCAAACTTTGGCAACAAGTAACAGCTAAGGTTCAAGATAGAAAAATTTCCTGGAAAGGTAAGTGGCTTACCAAACCAGGTAGAACCACAATGATTAAGTTAGTCTTGACAGCCATCCCAACATATCATATGTCTATTCTTCCACTCCTGATTAATATCAAGCATAACTTAGATAAAATGTTGAGAGATTTTTATTGGCAAGGTTCATCAGAGGAAAAGAAATTATCCCTAATCAAATGGGACAACTTATGTAAACCACTTTCTATGGGTGGTTTAGGAATCAAGAACCTTACATGGAAAAATTGGGCCCTAGGGGAAAAGTTCATGTGGAGACTTTTTAAGGAACCAAATACTAAGTGGGCATCAATTTTATTACACAAATATATCCCAAAGGTAGATCCCATTAATATCTTTAGAGTTCAAACACATGTTAAAGGATCTTGCATCTGGAATTTCATTAAAGATTCGATAGGTATCATCAGCAAATTCCTCTCTTGGGATGTGGGTCTCGGGGATCAAGCTTTGTTTTGGGATGACTCCTGGGTAGGCTTCCCTGCTTTAAATAAGATGGGTTTCTCACCTAAATTCATTGAAGAATGTAAAATTAACATCGGTATACATTTAAAGGATTATATTGGATTGGGTGAGGATTTTGATTCAAATCTAGCCTCTTTTGGATCTCCTTTAGACCAAGAAAGACATAAATTAATTAGCATTTTTAAGGATAGAGACATCACTATCAAAAATAGATCAGACACCCTCTTATGGTTAGGCTCCAATAATAGGCAATACTTAGTGAAAGATGGTTATAAAACTATTATCCAAGAGAGTAACCTAGATAATTTAGACATTCCCCTTAATCTGTGTTGGAACAAAGCCTGCCTACCTAAGGCCGGTATGTTCCTTTGGGCTGCTTTGCAAGATAGAATCTTAACTTTAGATAGATTACATAAGCTAGGTTTTGAGGGGCCATCTAGGTGTCCCTTATGTGAGAACCAGGTAGAAGATGTTAATCATCTTCTTTTGAACTGTACCTTTACCCAAAAATGTTGGTATTGGTTACAACAGTCCCTCGACTGGAAATCTGCTCTTCCTTCAGACCTATTGGGCCTCCTTAAAGCATGGCCAGATCTCTATAAGGACAATCTCTATAAATACATATGGATGATATCTCCCTCTATCTTAGTTTTGGAATTGTGGAAGGAACGCAATAGACAGATGTTTACAAACCAAAAATTAGATTGGAGAAACGTCATAAATAAAATTGAAGCCTCAATAATCGAAACCATCAATAGCAAGCTTCGCGATAAAACATGCTATGAAGACTCCTTTAGATCCTAGGACAACAAAATCAGACGGAAATGTCCCTCACTAAATATTCCAATGTTATATGGCCAAGGAGGCATCAAATTGCTAACAGACAGATCCAATTGCATTTGGACCCCTCCCAATGATGGATGGGTCAAGTTAAATTTTGATGAGGCTTCTAGAGGTAACCCCAAGGTTGCAGGCATCAGTGGAATTATCAGGAATTGGAAGGGAGAAACAATTACTAAATATGCATGCCCCATTAAACCCACCATAAACAACATGGCAGAGTGCTTAGCTGCTCTAGAAGGTCTAAAAATATGTAAGAAACTCAATATATCAAAACTAGTTATCGAAGGTGATTCTCAAATAATCACTAACACCATCAGAACCAAAAAGACTCCCAATTGGTCAATTAATTCTAAAATTGAGGAAATTAATATTATCCTTGAGTTTATTGTTAAACATACATATCGGGAGGGCAATGCTGAAGCAGACTCTCTAGCTAACCTAGGTGCCAACAAAGTCTTTATCATGGATTAAATTTAGCTTATCCTCTCCCTTTTAGGGGTCCCTATTTTAAACTTTTCCTCATTACCTTAAATGTCTCTTTTTGTGATTTTTACCTCCGCTTTTTAGAGGTGACCCTGCCTCTCCCCCTATGACATCCATCAGTTATTTGAATGATTGCTTGGTAGCTGAGTTGGCAGTTCTTGTCATCATTACTCAGCATGTCCGGACAATTTTTCATGTGAATCTGGCCTTTCCTTTTTTTTTCCACCTCTCTTCATGCTTTGTTCCATCATGTGACTCATTCTATATTATAGATCTTTCCAGTTATTTCGAGAATAAGTGAGATGTTTCCCCTATCCTTTTTTCTTCTGTAGTGCTTCTTTTAGTATCCCTATCTCTCTCACATGCCACCTTGGTTCTTGACTCTATGTTATTTTTTTATTCTCTCGATCCTTTGAGATATATCGGTTTGTCACTCAGTTTCACCTCTAATCTTCCCTGGTCTAATCATGGAAATGAAGTTCACCACCTTCAACTCTGGTGGATTCAGAGCCATGGCCTTCAGAGGTTTGGTCACCCCAGAAAGATGGAATCAGATCTTACTTCCTCTACAAAATTCTACTAGGAGGGCTTTGGAAAAATCTTTGGGCGAATAGGTGTTTGACAATGAATACACTTTCAGGACTAATGAGAATGTCATCAGTCTATTCATAGCTATCTCCTATCTGGCTGGTAGAGAGAAAGATGAAATCATATAGGTCTTGAAGTTGATCTTCATCAAGTACTTCCTCGTTGGACTGGACAAAATGGTATACTCTATTGATAACTTGCTTACTACTCCCTTCCCGGAAGCTATAATGAGATCAAACATATCATAGTTATCTCTAATCCCACCAAAACATAGAGCTCCATTAATAACCTTCAAAGACAAAGTAGCATTTGACACACACTGGCCAAGCATGTCTAGAAATTTAGAATTCCTATATAAGGAGGTCCTTCAAACTAAGCAAGAATCAGTGGAATTCCTAGACTACTGGAGGGCTGAAGGCTTTGAGATTCCTACTTTCTTGAATGAATTTGATTTATCAAAGCTACATATCATTGCTCCTCTAGCTAAGAGATGTACCCATCACTCAAGGTCTTTGGACGAAGAAGAAGAAGGTATTGTGGTCATGAGATAGGAAAACCACGCCTGGCTTTGCACTGTGGTGGAAAGGAAGTAAAGTAGTATATAGGCTTTATGTTAATTGAGGCTTTACTCTAAGTATATGTAGTACTTTGTACACATGTTACACTTCCAGTTGGTATATAGAATATAGCAACTGTATATGCATAATATGAATTTAGGTAGATATGCAATATACAGGTTTGTATGCAAACATCATGGTTCTGATATGACTATTGTACAATTATGTACAACACCAGGGGGTGGTTTTGTTTACCCCATTTTTTCAGGACAATTATGTACAAAACCTTCTATTATATATAATATTTCTCTTAAAATGTCTAGAAGGTTTATCTGTAGTGTGGGTATGAAGGGACCAATTAGGAACGTGCTTATCATAGATTTGGTCTAAAAAATGAATATCATAGAGAGTAAGTTCAAAGAATATGCAAATAATGATTAGATTAGCAGTCTAGACCTCAGTCCCATTGAAATCCTTCATTACCAGGAACCTTTGGCTCTCACCAGGCTATGTCTATTATGCCCTTTGTCTATCCATGAATGGCTAGATAATATTGTTCAGAGTAATGTGACTAGATGGATAAATTTATAAGTTAATTCTTAATTTAAGGGAGACCAGCATAGAACAAAACCTTTTTCATTGGGTTGAGTGGTTATTTGACTAACGAATTCTTTCACATACAAATTCAGCTCCTATATTGCTATCTATCTGTGCCCAAGAGCTGGGGCCTCAGGTATTGGGCGATAGACTGAAAGCTCTAAGTGAGTCTTGGGATGCCAATGTCATCACAATATCCAAATCTTTAAATCTACATACTCTGATATTGGACAGGTAATAAACAAAGCTTACAATAGGAGCTTAGAGGTACTTTGCATCTAGCTTCAGATTAATATGATAGTAAGCCATCAACATGCCAAGCTATTTGAGGATTATCAGCTCCTATTCACTTCAGGCTTTCCTGACCTTACAAGACTAATAATTTAGGCAAGATGATACTTTTGCACATATTCTTATATTTAAAAATTGTTCTAATACATGTTTACAGATGTTTGTATGGGAAAGCACATAAAAATATAATGCACCTAAGGTTATTTTGATATGCTTTCTCAGGAACTTATTTTTTCATACATACATACATACATACATACATACATACATACATACATACATATATACATATATATATATATATATATATATATGTATATATGTATGTATGTATGTATGTATGTATGTATACTTTTAGATGGAAATCTAGAACAAATGCTTATTATTATCTCCTCCCTCATCAGTCACTTAGTAATGTAATGATTATTCCTCATGAAGCAACTTGTTAATTAGGAGAGGCTTCTATGGTTTTTAAATATAAAATGTGATGTTTCTAGGCAATGGGATCGGGCCTGTACTCTTGGTACTCTTAACCTAAGAAAGGCTGCGTTTACATTCAGACTGTTATTAAGGATATTCAACGGTTAATAGAATTTGGAGGATGTTTGGACAGTATCACATGCTTAATAATGTATTTAAGGAGTTAACACCTGGATCTGGAGATACTCTTAACTAATATCATGATAGATACATATGTCACAAATATATGAATACATATGTAAATTCACCTTTACAGGTGTAGACACGGAAAATTGGCAAAAGGCTTAAATCAATAAAAAGGTGCAACAAATCATCAAATAGCATGAAAAATCAATAAATGGAACAAAGGTAATTCAAATCAAAGGAAAATTCAATTAAATGATTAAATGATTAAATAAAGCTTGAAAAGGGGAAAAAAACTACGAAATTGATTAAATTTAATTAATGACATAGTTGTTGAAAGCAAAAATCAAAATGAACCTCTTACCCTTCATGGCTAAATTTAATTACTTTAATTAATTAATAAATACTAATTTCCCTCAACAAAGCAAAAAAGGAGACAAAATGGACACAAATCACTCACTTTTGTTGAAATGGTCCAGCCTTTTGAAACCATTTAAATGTTTGTCCCCCCATTTATGGACAAAGAAAAGCCAATTGACCTTACCCAAGCATAACCATGGTTATCTCACTCTACCCCCTACCCTTGGGAAAATCCTATATATAGAAGGCATTTTGAGGCATTAATCATCCACTCCATATCTTTGAATTGTAGCAAAGCTCTATCAATTTGCATCCATATCACTCACTTATCATTTGTCATTGCTAATTAGCTTAAATTGCATTGATCATAGTAGATTGTTCATCAAATAGAGCTAGAATTTGATAGAATAGATCTAAATTTGCATATCCTTTAGCTTAATTCTCATCTTTAGAGTGTCACTAGTGAGGATCATAGCTAAGAGCCTCATTTACCACTTTATTTTAGAGATCCATGAGATATTTAGATTAATTGTGCATTATTTAGATTAGTTTTCTTTGAATAGTGTAATTGTCTTTTAAATCTTGTTATTTCATGAAGGTGTAAATCACTCACACACAAATGGCGCCCACCGTGGGGCCCTAGGCCTCAAATTCATCATTATTTCCACGTTATTTGCAAAATTTAGGCTAGAATTGCATGAATTTGCTTACTGTTTGCCGGTTATAGAAAAGAAATCATGCCTGCCAGTAAAGAAGTCATGCCTAAAGAAAAGAGATGTCACTCACAAAAATTAAAATATCGCCTGAAGTCTGAACTCTTACGCTTGTTAGCCTGCAGAATCAAACTTCTGGCGAAAGAAATCATGCCGGTAGAAATCAAACTCTTGCATCATGGACAAATGGTTGATGCCTTTGGTCATTTAAATGTCGCGTGGTCAGAATTAAAAAGCCGTGGCCGAGGAATCATTTTACACCTGGTGTAAAGGGAGTACTCTACCTTATCCATTTAATTTCTCGCTTCATTGATTTTAAATGTCACATTTGATTAATGAAATGTCACTTTTCTGGTATTAGTTTGTCACTTATAATAAAGATTTCACGCGTAGATATAATTGGATATCGCACCTAATTATTTTAATCTCACTTGAGCCGCTTATGGTGATGCTCGCAGTTAAAGTAATCATGTCTTTATTAAATTAGATCTTGCGTTTAGCATAGATAATGTTGCCTGACTGAGCATTTATATTTTATCAGAATAATTACTGTTGTCACGTCTGGTAAAGATTTCATGCTTGTATAAAATTTGATATCGCACCTGGTTATTTTAATCTCACTTGAGCCCCTTAAGGTGACGCTCGTGGTTAAAGTAGTCACGTCTTTGTTAAATTTTATCTCACCTATAGTCTGGATAATGTCACGTGGATGTATTTTCTATATTTTATCAAAAATGTTAAAATGATGATTGTATTCTAACTTCACGGTCATGTTTTTGTCTCAGGAGCATGGTCTGTCATAAGAAAGTGCAAAAACTAGAGAGAAGGCATAACTTAGAGGAGAAATTGATCTCTAAGAGGATAAGGAAAGAAAATTGGGTACACTCTACTTTTGTTCTCAACAATGATTTAGAAAAGGAGGTAGAATTATATGCTAAATACATTGTTGTTGTAGATGCTTACAAAAAAAAATACGTATCATTAAATTGGGAGTTTAGTCCTTAAGTTTGTAAGAATTTTGCAAGTATTTTGGTAAAAAGAATCAAAAGCAGAATCAACTATATCATTTTAAGCTTTTGATTTTGGTTTCCCCTCACTTTGTTTGTATTGTGCCAACTAACTTGCTAGTGGAGGGAACATTTTGCTAAGGTAAGGGAAGGATTTGGAGAGAAAATGAAAAATCTACTACTTAAAAATGTGCCTAGCCTTTGCTAGCATCGTTTGAGGTATTTCTCTCATCAAGCTTGCACATTCCCTTAGCTTGTGGCATTTCAAAGTTCAAAACATAGTTTAATCATAAAAGGGAAAAAATAAACACTTCAATTCTAAGAACCCCTTTGTCACGGGGTTGAAAAAGAACCAAATTGATTGTGAGTGTTTGGGATAAGGGAAAAGCAATAGGGATATGCTCTTCACTCTTTGAGTGAATCAAATTCCCAAACTTGCTCTACCAAATCCACTTTTCATGTTTTCAAATGAACATGTTTAAAACTTAGTGGGCTCACCTCCCAAGATTGCCTTAAAAGGGCCAGTGAGAGGGACAGCCCAAAGTGGGATACACTTGCTTTTGCCATGAGAATCTGACCCACTATAAAATGAAATGTGGGTATCCTTAATGGGGTGCACGACAAAAAATATTTTAGCTCTTTCGAACTTCCTCTAGTAGTCTTAATAGATTGTGCAAAATCATGCTTCGGTGCATGTGGGAAGCCCCTTAACATACTTGGGGGATGAAAGGCTAAGATTTATTTTGAACGGAAAACTTACTACATAACAGTAAAATAGAAAAACTACCTATTAGAGCCATGTTTACGAACCAATTATGTGCTAGGTAGATTGCATGGAAGCTATTCTTGTGTTTCAACCTGTGAAAATGTTCAAAAATACACACATTAGAGCATTCTAGGGATATGGTACCCAATTGATGTGTGTGTTGAGATTGTTTTTATATTTTCAAACAAGATATTCCAAAGTTATTGATCAAAACATCATTAAAATTTTAAACCATTTAAAATTGATCAAAAACTTTTACCTTATTCCAAAAACCAGCTTATCAAGAGAAGAAAGTCAACATACCCTTAAAGTTTGTTCATGCCTGTTATTACAAGATCACTCTCTATAAGGAAAGCATTACAAACAGTCGGGACCTACAACGGAGAAGAGCTCCCATTTCCGAAGAACACTTTCATTACTTCATGAGTGATTGAAAAACCCGCTAAGGCAAAGGACATTAACAAGATGTTTAGCGGCACCCTAGGAAATACCGATCCCAACAACCAAGGGAACAACATGAATGGGGATATGGATCCTAACAACCAAGGGAACAACATGAATGGGGGTATGGATCCTAACAATAATCAAGGAAATTCTAATAATGGAGGAAGAGATCCTAATTCCCAAGAGGCAAATTCACAAGGCAACAACTTACTTCCTCCTCATAATACAAACTTACCCCCAACTGCGCAAGAAGCCATGGTTGAAAGAGCGTTAGAGGCAAGACAATTCCCTTATTTCATAGAACTAATGAAAAAGACCATGCTTATGGATAAAGAAAAACACTTCATGGACTTGATACAAATGGGGGTAAAGCTACCTAAAGATTTTGACATAGAACAATTAAAGCCCAAGGAAATAGAAGACCCTATGGAAGCAATAAGGGAACAATTCAAAGCATTACAAATGGAAATCGACAGTTTGAAACAAAACGGGGCTCCTAAGCCTTTCTCTATTGAAACATTATGTCCTTTTCCATTCGAGAAGAGTTTGGTCATGGTGCCTTTTCCCATTAATGTAACATTTCCTAAATATGAGAGGTATGAAGGAACATCTGACCCACATGATCATCTTCAGGGGTTTTGTGCATTGAGTCTTGAATTCATGCATGAATCAACCTATTTAATGAGACTATTCCCAAGAAGCTTGAGAGGAACGGCCATGGATTGGTTTTCAAAACTACCATCCGGCGTAAAATCCTTTGAAGAATTAGCTTCTAAATTCATGACTCATTACTCTTATAACATCAAACATAAGGTCACAATGATAACGTTATGTAACACAAACCAACAAGATGGAGAAGCCTTCCTCACATTCTTGCAAAGATGGAGGACTGCATTTGCTAGATATCCAAGAACTGTACCGGAAAAAGAAAAAATGGATATCTTTATTAACAGTTTAAGAAGCGAATTAAATTATAGACTAAGGATGCAATGTCCTAAAACCTTCCAAGATTTGATTGATAATAGAATTACAACGGAAGAAGTGTTGATTAAGAGTGGAGAGATGAAATTGTACAAGGAAAATAAGAATAACTCTAACACCAACAACAACAATACCAACAATAACAACAATCAAAATAAAAGTTGGTACAACAACAATAGCTGTTATGCTGCAAAAAATAACAACAAAGGCATTGTTAATGATGGTGTAGTGGAATCCAGCAACTTGAAGGTGATTCCATTTGCCCTTACAAAGATACCAAATCAAGTGAATAATACTAATCAAGCATATAATGCACCTTCCAACAACAACAACAACAATGCCAACAAGAATAATCAAGGAAACAAGGATCAAAACAGCAAGTATGATAAATATTTGAAGCCCACTCCTTCAAGACACTTTACACCATTGGGAGAATCACTTGAAACTGCATTAAAGGCTCTCATGGCTAACAATGTTATTACATTACCCACTATTAAGCCTTATCAACCAGACCACAAGTCGGGCTGGTGGGATGCTAAAAATCATTGTGAATATCATAGGATTCAGGGGCACACTACAAATGAATGTCTACATTAAAGAATGTGGTGCAAAACTTGATAGATAATAACATAATCACTGTTGATGGACCCCAAAATAATGAAGATCATACGACCTTCAAACAACCTTTTTACAAACATGATAAAGGTGAGTCATCAAATGGCAAGAAACAAAGTGCCAATAATCTCAACTTTGCACCATCATATGATCATATTGTTAATGCTATAATAATTAATGAACAGCCTCAAAAGGAAGCAACAAATGTTATTACAAGAGGGTAGAATTCTAGAATGACTTTACAAGGGATAGTCCCTCAAAACACCAATATCCCACAATCCAACATTGTGGTCAAACAACCTCCTACAGCAGCAAGGCCTTATAGTTTGGTGGACCAATTGCAACGTACTCCAGCACAAATCTCAATCTTAGAGTTATTGAAGTTGTCACCGAATCATAAAGAGATTTTAGAAAAAGCTTTGGAAGAGACACATGTTTCTACTACCTTAGGGGAAGAAAAGTTTCAAAATATGGTAGGACATCTCATGGCTTCTCATTGTCTTTCATTTTCTGATCAAGATGACATGTCTATAACTCATCCTCAAAATTTTCCATTACATATAGAGGTTTTGATTGAAAGGCATAGAGTCAAAAGAGCCCTTATTGATGGGGGGGCTGGTCTTAACATATGCACATTGAGTCTTGTAAAATCTTTAGGTCTATCTGAGTCTTGCATTGACCCTACAAAGAAAATCACCATAAAAGCTTATGACGAAGCTGAAAGAGCTTCTAAAGGCATGATTGTGTTGCCCATCCAAGTGGGACCAGTCAAGAAGGAAACCAAGTATCAAGTGTTGGACATGAAATTAACCTATAACATCTTATTGGGAAGACCATGGATTCATGAGATGCAAGCTGTCCCATCCACATACCACCAATGCATCAAGTTCCCATACATGGGTGAAGAAATCACAGTTGGAGGAGACTCAAATCCATTTCAATATTGTAATACACTTAAACCCTTGCATGAATTATACATTCCACATAATTGTGAAGGAGTTGTTCCAAGAATCACCAATGAAGATGCACAAAATCCTCTTCAAGCTAGCTCAACTACATCAACTAAGGGCAAGGAAAAAGTGAGCTACGAGGGTCCAAATGTAATGGAAAGTCCATATTTAGCACCTAAATTGGAGACAGTGATTTACAAACCTACTAAAGAAGAAAAAGAACAAGCTAAAGAAGATCATTACCAATACATGAGTGAGATGATGAACAAATTTGACAAACAATGCAAGATTAGTTCAAAAGGGGTAGGAGAATATTCAGTTTCTCTATTTGACATGCCCATGTCTCCTAAGTCACATGGTAAACCCTCAAAAGAACATCTTCCACATAAGTATAATTCTTATTTTGTGAGGGAAGATAGCAAAGCAACATGGGATAAGGAAGAAGATGATGTCCTTCAATGACTTTATCATGATGAGGATGGTACCTCAGACACTCCCATGGAAAGAATTCAGCATGTCAATATACAAATCGAACAATATGGGAAAGGATTTGATATCATGCAAAAGATGGGATACAAAGGAAGAGGACCCCTAGGCCAAAGAAATAGAGGGTTATTAGAACCTATTGAACCTATTTGGAGGGCAAGTCATGAAAAATCCAGAGTAGGTTTTCAATATAAGGGAGAAAGTTCAAGTCCAATGCATGATTTTCATCCTCAAATAAATGCATTAGAATCCGAAGGAGATAGTGATGACTCTCAAGATTATGAATGGGATACTTTATCAGATGAGTCATGTCAAGATAAAGAAGTCATTGCTATACATACTTATGCAAAAATCCAAAAACAAGATGCTCCAATTAATGAAGAATCTCCTATTCAAAGGCCTAATATAGAACAAGCATCTAATAGTGGAGCATGGATAGAAACATTTTGGACACCTTCAGAGGAGGGAAATTCAAATGTTAGTTTTAACCCACTTGTGGCTTTTCCCACATTGTTTCCCGTAGAGGTTGATGAGGATTCAAGCAAAGGGGACTTTGACCCTGCTTCCATGGATCATCTTGAGGAAGCGCACATCATAGATCTAAATGATACAATGTATGAACCCTCAAATGAAGTCATGTCCATAAATCCTATTGATGATACCTTACCCAATAACTCCTTAATTTTGATGCACTCAGACCTCATTGATTGGGATCAAACTGAACCACATGACTTACTTTACTTCCCAAATGACCAAGCAACAAACCAATATCTCAATGCGGTTGAACCCTCTTTCACCAATGAACTCAATACAGACATAATGAAAATAGCAAGGGTCCAATCTCTTAGTCAAAAAAAGAAAAAAATGAAAAAAAAAAAAAAAATGAGAAGTTCTATTGGTGAAAACCCAACTGTGGCACCATTAGAACCAAAAAACAATGAAAATAAAAGATGTTTCTTTTGGTGAAAACCCAACTGTGGCACCATTAGAAGAGAGATTGGATACTTTTCCTGAACATGAAGAAGAACGGTCATCTATTCTTATAGAACCAATAGAAAAAGTTAACATTGGTACAGAAGTAGATCCAAAGGTCATACACTTGGCTACATCACTTACATCTCTTGAAAGAGAAGACTTTATCAAATTCTTCCAAGAACAACAAGTAAATTTTGCATGGTCATATGCCGATATGCCCAGACTGGATCTTGATTTCATAATGCATCATCTGAATGTTAGACCCAGAATTAAACTTGTGAAGCAAAAACTAAGGAAAATGCACCCACATGTGGCTCTCCTAGTCAAGGCAGAATTAGAAAAATTGTTAAAGGTGGGGTTCATAAGAACAATAGCATATGCTGATTGGATCTCTAACATTGTGCTGGTTACTAAGCATGATAAATCTATCCGTGTGTGTAGAGATTTTAGAGATTTAAACCTTGCATGTCCCAAAGATGACTTCCCATTGCCAAGCATTGATACTATAGTGGATCTGACAGCAGGTCACGCAATGTACTCATTAATGGATGGATTTAGTGGCTACAACCAAATAAAGATTGCTCCTGAAGACCAAGAAAAGACAGCATTTACTTGCCCTTGGGGTAATTTTTGTTGGAATGTCATGCCCTTCGGTCTAAAAAATGTTGGAGCTACATATCAAAGGGCCATGACAACTATTTTCCATGACATGATGCACACTTTCTTAGAAGATTATGTGGACGACATTCTAGCAAAGTCCCACAATAGAGAAGAGCATTTACAAATCCTAAGAAAAATATTCATTCGGTTAGAACAATTCAAAGTTAGATTAAACCCAAAGAAGTGTGCATTTGGTGTCCAATCCGGTAAGTTATTGGGTTATATAGTGTCAGCAAAAGAAATTGAAGTTGATCCTGAAAAAGTACAAGCCATTCTAGAAATGGAGATTCCAAGAAATATTAGCCAAATGAGGTCACTACAAGGAAAGATTCAATCAATAAGGAGATTTATCTCTCAATTAGCAGAAAAGTGTGACTCCTTCACCAGATTGCTACACAAGGACACTACATTTATGTGGGATGAAGAATGTGATAAGGCCTTTGCTATTTTGAAGACTTATTTGATAAACCCACCTATTCTTATGTCACCTATCAAGGGTAAAGAACTGTTGTTATACATATCAGCCACAGAAAGGTCTCTAGGCATATTGTTGGCACAAGAAGATGAGCAAGGAAAAGAAAGGGCAATCTACTATCTTAGTAGAACCTTAATAAAATATGAACTAAATTATTCATTCATGGAAAGAGCATGTCTAGCAGTGATCTTTGCATCTCAAAAAAGAAGACATTATATGTTGATGCATAAGATCAAATTAATTGCCAAGATTGATCCTCTCAAATACTTGCTAAGTAAAACTGCCTTAACAGGTAGAATAGCAAAATGGGTCATGATCCTAAGTGAATTCAACATTGAATATGTTGATAGAAGAGAAATTAAAGGACAAGTGATAGCAAATCACTTAGCAGATAACCCAATGGAGTCTACACAAACCATTCAAATTGAATTTCCAGATGCAACAATTGTCAACATAGAAGCAAAGACATGGAAATTATATTTTGATGGATCTTATACACAAGGAGGTTCTAGAGCAGGTATATTATTGGTTACCCCTCAAGGGTACACCATTCCAAAGTCCTATAAACTCTTATTTCCATGCACCAATAACATAGCAGAATATGAGGCATTAGTCATTGGCATCAAAATGGCTTTGGAATGGAATATTGCAGAATTACAAGTGTATGGGGATTCCCAACTCATAATCAATCAGGTTAATAATGAATACAATACCAAAGATATAACATTGATGAAATATAAAACCTTGATTGATGGATGGAAGAAATACTTTGCTTTGATCACATTTGAACAGATTCCAAGAGAAAAGAATAGAGCAGCAGATGCCATGGCTACCTTGGCTTCATTGTTACAAAAACCAGATCAAAATGAGAAGTATGAGCTCTTGGTGGAAGAGTTGGTAAAATTGGCATTTAACCTTCCTGACACCCAAATTATTTCTCTTTTACATGGACATGAACCTCCTTGGTATGGACCCATCTATACTTACCTTAAAGACCAAGTACTCCCCATAGACCAAACTCATGCCCAAAAACATAACTTCATATGCCAAGCCGCTCGTTACCTAATCCTTTCAGACACATTGTATTGTAAGGGTCTTGATGGGATGTTACTTAGATGTCTAGAGGAAGAAGAGTCTAAGTTAGCTTTACGCGAGGTCCACGAAGGCATTTGCGGGTCACACTCAAGCGGTCTTAATCTAGCTAAGAAAATCCTTCGTTTAGGGTACTTTTGGACAACATTAGAAAAGGATGCTTGTCAATTTGTGAAGACATGCAGCAAATGTCAATATCATGATAACATGATACATGCACCAGCTCAAGAATTACACCCATTCATTACACCATGGCCTTTTTATCAATGGGGTTTTGACTTGATTGGAATCATACATCCTCCATCTTCAAATGGACACAAGTATATCATCATAGCAATAGAATACTTCACCAAATGGGTGGAAGTAGTTCCATTAACAACAGCAACCAGAAAATAAATTTCAATGTTCATTTTGAACCACATAATTTGCCGCTATGGTATTCCACATGCCATTATCACGGATAATGGGAAACAATTCAAAAATCAGGATATTGATGAACTTTGCATGACATTTCACATTACACATCATTCGTCATCCATTTATTATCCACAAGGCAATGGACAAGCTGAAGCAATGAACAAAAATATCCTCAAAATATTAAAAAGATCAATTAACAAATCAGGAAGAGATTGGCATGTGCAAATAAATCCCGCACTATGGGCTTACAGAACTAGTATCAGAACACCTATAGGAGCCACCCCATTCTCTTTAGTCTATGGAACCGAAGCAGTTCTACCATTAGAAGTTGAAATTCCATCTCTACGGGTTTCATTAAGAGGATTGATCACTGATGAGGGTTATAGGATTGCCAGACTACAACAATTGGAATTGTTAGAGGAACACCAGACTCAAGCTTATGAGCATTTAAGAGTTTATCAAAATAGGATTTCACACAATTACAAAAAACACATCAAACCAAGAACTTTTCAAGTAGGAGACTTGGTACTAAGAGAAAATCCCAAAAATCAAGCTGAAAGGGAAAAGAAAGGAAAGTGGGAAGCTAATTGGATAGGCCCATTTGTGATAGTGTCATCCTTTGGAACTGGAACATATAAGTTATTAGATTGTAATGGTGAAGAATTACAAGAACCCATAAATAGCATTCATTTGAAGAGGTTCTACACCTAAAGCAGATGAAAGAGTATAAAGAGTATCAGATGAGAGAGCATCATAATTATTATACATAGTTGAAAAGGGATCTTGAAAAATACAAAAACATTTGAAATGGAAAATCCAAAAACATTGGAAAAGAAGAAAGATCAAAAATAGTGGAAAATTGAGCATGAAGAAAGCAAAAACATTTGAAAAACTATCTCTTGGTGAAAACCTAGCAAATAGGCGCCAAGGTGATAAGGAAAAATACAAAAAAATCAAAAAAGGAAAAATACAAAAAAGAAAAAATGAAAAATACAAAAAAAAAGAAAAAAAGAAAAAAGTGCCTTGGTGAAAACCTAGCAATAGGCACCTTGGTAGCAAAAAAAAAAAGAAAAAAAAAGAGAGCACCCAAAGGTGAAAACTTGGCAACAAGCACTTTTGGTTTCCTTAAGTCATTTCTTTCCTAGTCACATGTGTACATAATGCATCTCATCATCCCATTTGTCTAAACCTTCATTGCATCCGTCATTTGTACATAGTCATAATAACATTTTTTAGCATCATCCTTTGCATTGCCCAAAGTTGTCAAAACTGATACATCAACACTTGGGGGCAGCATAAACAGATCGGAAAGTGGGTACCTCAAAAAGGATTCAAATAAGCAACATTCAGTCACAAGCAGGAAGGGATCAACATTTTCAGAAGAGAGATCAGATTTTTGTAAACCTTTGATTGATATCATTGTTTACTAACCAAGAAGTTGACTACCACAACAAAATCCTTGAGCCTACATTGACTTATTATTCAGGATTAAAAATCAAACATCATTCCATGATCAAAACACTTGGAAATATTATTTGAAGATCATAAAACAATGCAAACACCTAGATAGATTCTTTTGAAAAGTTGGTTAAAAATCTATTTACTTACATTAATTCAATTTGTATCAAGTCTTTTTAGCTAATCAATGATGTTTCGACTAGATTGGCAATGATGGAGACATGATATTTTTCTTGACTATGAAGTGAATGTTTGGAGGAAGATTCATTGCCTTATGAGAATTCATCTAAAGACATGGTCATCAAAGAACCATCGAGGATTATCTTATAAAACAATGAGTTCACCTTTGTTTGTTTACGCAACCGGATACCTTGGATATTTAGATTCTTCATATCTAAATGCCAAAATCCACTTGCAACATAGAATCTGACAAAATTGGTATTCGTACTCTCATGATTGTTTGTAATCAGTGATAGTCATATCGATGAGACTGATGGGAAAGCAAAATTGAGGTTACCATATGAGCAATAAAAAGTGATATTCATATCATCATGTCAATGGGCAGTGGTGATTGTATCGACTTTCTGGTCCCAAGTGCTCAATGATGAAAATATATCTTCAAGGCATTTATTTGCTAAAAGCTAGTGACACTTAGTTGCATTCATAGAAAGATAATTGCATTCATAGAAAGGTTAAAATGCATTCTCATGTTAGATAATTGCACATGCAATTTTTCCCAAGGGCTTCATTTCGCATCAAAAAAGAAAAAGGGGGTACATAACATCATCAACAGGGTTAAATCAGCAAGGACAACATCACCTCAATATGATCTTTTCTACAATAAAAACATGAGATTATACTTTTTGCATTCATTCCATATCATTAATCATTACATAGATATATTATCAAGGAAAAGAAGGAAATAATCATTTACATGTGCATACATACAGATTGCATACATGAGAAATAACACATCAAAAACAAAAAAAACTTGCATCCATACATGAAGAAAGAAACGCATCCATCTATTTATATCATACATAAGATACATTGCATCCATAGACACATCCATCCAAAACAAATGCATTAGATAAACACATATAGTAGCATCTAAAGGTAATCTCATATATCATCAAGTAAAAAGCAGGAAAGATCATAAATGGCCTCATATCACATGTCTACTCAAAACTCAACGCATCAAGTATAACAATGATATCATAAATCAACTCTATAATGGCTCATCAACAGGGGCATCAATGTCAAACAAGTATCAAAGTATAACTGGAAAGGTGACACCAAGGTCACAAGAATATGGTACAACATCAAGCATCTCAGCATCAATACATGACTGATCAACAAGAGCACTCATAGCTCAACTCTCATCACCACTGGAGGAGGTCCTGGAGGAGGCTGTGGAGAAGGCTGTGATGGAGGCTGCTGAGGTGGCTGAAGAGGCATCTGACCAACCATAGCAACAAGGAGAGGAACCAATGGAGCCAAACCTGACACTAACTAATGAATCATCGAAGACATCTGTGATACTCTATCCGTAATGCTCCCACATCTGCTCACAGCTGGGTAGTACTAGAACTCTCACCAACCTCATAGGTACTCTAAGGATCACCTGTATCTATAGGAGCTTTTCCCTGATCACAGGAAAAAGCTACTGGCATCTACTATGCACCTGTATCCTGACCATCCATGGTAGCCTGCGGTAATCCTACTCCTATATCCTATCCTACAACTTTATCCTACCTAGTAGCCCTCACATGGTCCTAACGATCTATCCTCTATCTCTATGCTACTGCAGGATGAGAAGGAGGAGGAGGTGGTGCCTGTATCTGTATATCTCTCACTCATCCTCTAAGTCTAATCACCACCCTACCTCATGGTCTACCTCTACGTCTCCTCCCACCACCGACATCATCACCATCATCATCTCTCCCAGGCACTGGCTCTGCAGGGTCTGTAAATCGAGGCATAGGATGCTCCATCAACCAATCTAGATACTCCTAAGTAACCTCAGCATCTCTAATGTGTACTCTCATATCCCAATCCATAAAACCAAGTAGTGATATCTTCTCAATAGCATCATCATATGAAGGCATGTGTCCCCAAGTAGCCCTCTCTGCACTAGAATGAGCATAAACTGCAGATCCCTGAGGCATAGGCTGAATCCATCCAAACTATCGTAGCACTCTACCTGCCAAGAATCTCTCAAGAATAGAGTCAATCCTGCTAATCATCCATCGAGGAGCAAACATATATGGTAACTCCAAGCTATCCTCTCTCCAATCCTTGACATCGACATATGGTCTCCAATAGACCTCATCCATATCATCAATCTGATGCCACCAATACTCCAAATGACCCAAGTGATGTTGTGTCACCATCCCAGTATACTACCATGCAAAAGGATACCCTAAAGGTTGATCTCGCTCTAATATAGGATGACTAACTGGTAAGTGCTCCCATATCCAAAGCTACAAAATATGAATCCCAGCAGATAATGAAGCTGATCTCCTATAAACGACCTCATGAAGATCATGATATAGCTGTGCAAGCACACAAGATCCCCAATCAAATCATCGAGGCTGATGCAGCAAGTCCTCAATAATCCTGCCCCAATCTATTAAAATCTGTGACCCCGACGATCAGGGTAATAACACACCACCAATGATAGCACCTAACAACGCTGGTAAAATAGGAAATGAAGCAAACTGAGGCCATAGGATGCAATCATCACCTATAGAAGGATCTTTGAATACTCATCAACAATAAGTCCCATCATATACTGCATCGTAATATGCTATCTCTCCATGTGTCAGGATCCACAGTAATCTATATACATCCTCAGGAGTAATAGTCATCTCTCCCTGTGGCAGCCAAAAAGTGTTTGTCTCTGAGTGCCAACGCTCTGCGACAGTGGTAATCAAACCTCGGTTCATCTGGAATCGAGGAAGCTCTAATACACATAATAAACTGTAGCGCCTAATCACTCATCTCTCAGCGTCAGTCAACTATTCCCTAAGGTCCATCACCCAATGTGGTACAATCTAGAGGTGTACAGAATAGGGACATCCTCCTGTTTAATCAAAACAATGGAATCACATGAGTAACCTACTATCGGGAAATCAAACAATCAATCGTAGTCATCAATTTAAATATACCTATCAGACCTACCAATCCTAACTCTAAGCATTAAGGAAGGATGATCCTAGTTTTATGTCTCTAAGCATTGAGAATAAAATGAATGGACGATTAGATCCATGACCTATCATTCATGATGAAGATTGATTTACCTTATTCTTCGATATCATAGTTACCAATGTCCTAATTCATTGTTGAAATCAAACAAGGGGAACACCCTAACTGAACATTCGATCCAATTCATTGACGTGATTGATATCAATCAAGTTGACGCAATCGAGCAATCAGACATCATAGAAAAGTCTCAAATAACATAAAAAGTTTTTCATTTACACGACTTTTCTTTCAGGTGTCATTTCTTTTACCAGAGGCGACATCAAATTTGCCTTACGCGTGATTTTAATCATCCGCGTGACCTCATTTAACATAAGTGATATCATATTTCCATCAAGTGACATTTTTATTATATAAGATTTTCACGTGATAGACAAATTAAAGTGCTTAAAACCCTAAGCGATATTAAATTGTCCGTAGGCGATAAAGGATTTTCTAGAGGCGTGAATAGAGCTAAGGAAGGCGATATTAAATTTTCCAGAGGCGACATTTAACTAAAATGCACGGAGGCAACATTTCTTTTCAAAAATGCAAAATCAAAATTTTAAAATGCATTAAATGAGGTCATAAATGCAACTTTCGAAACATGAGGAAAATTTGAATGACATATCGGAAGACCATCGTTCGCTCTCCGATCGAACCGGTGCGCTCTCTCAAACTGATGCTCGCGATGTGGGACCACCATCATGTAAAAAGGGCTAAAATCAGAGCTAAAATCTCAAAAGGGAAAGGTGAAAAATGAATAGTAAAATGAGGGGTTTTTACCCTATTTAAGGTGAAATTGGTCCTAATAAAGACTTAAAAATGCACTTTGGACCTATTATATGACATCTTCATTAGCCGGGGCATAAATAAAACTTGCTTATTTCTTTCAAACAGTATTAGAAATCAAAACATATTCCAACTAATAAAAATCTTTCAAATCAAGGAATTAATATGTTTTATTTCTGAGGGGTCATTAGAGTATCAAATGGGCATCACATCAAAAACATTTATCAGTGGGGGCATATCATATCATATCAAGTTATCATATCATATCATATCATATCATATCAAGTTATCATATCATATTCAATTTCATATCAGGAGACAAATCAATTTCATATCAAGAGAAAAATCAATATCAAATCTGCTATCATATCAAACCTATCAACATATCAGTAATCAATCAACCCAGGACCTTTATCAATAAACCCAGGACCTTTATCAGTGAACCCAGGACCTTTATCAGTGAACCAAGGACCTATCATCAAATCAGGACCTATCATCAAACCAGGACCCATATCATATCAGAGGCATCAGAATTATATCAGCACCATCATCAGAGGCACATCATCATCATCAGGAAGTACATCAATTAGAACTATCAGAGGCATATCAGAATCAGAACCAGTGCCTGAATCAGATCATCATACTAAGGGAATCTTTGAATCGGTGTTCTTCGCACATCAACTCAAAGAGGGGCATTTGTAGACATAGAAAATTGGCAAAAGGCTTAAATCAATAAAAAGGTGCAACAAATATCAAATAGCATGAAAAATCAATAAATGGAACAAAGGCAATTCAAATCAAAGGAAAATTCAATTAAATGATTAAATAAAGCTTGAAAAGGGGAAAAACACTATGAAATTGATTAAATTCAATTAATGACATAGTTGTTGAAAGCAAAAATCAAAATGAACCTCTTACCCTTCATGGCTAAATTTAATTACTTTAATTAATTAATAAATACTAATTTCCCTCAACAAAGCAAAAAAAGAGACAAAATAGACACAAATCACTCACTTTTGTTGAAATGGTCCAGCCTTTTGAAACCATTTAAATGTTTGTCCCCCCATTTATGGACAAAGAAAAGCCAAATTGACCTTACCCAAGCATAACCATGGTTATCTCACTCTACCCCCTACCCTTGGGAAAATCCTATATATAGAAGGCATTTTGAGGCATTAATCATCCACTCCATATCTTTGAATTGCAGCAAAGCTCTGTCAATTTGCATCCATATCACTCACTTATCATTTGTCATTGCTAATTAGCTTAAATTGCATTGATCATAGTAGATTGTTCATCAAATAGAGCTAGAATTTGATAGAATAGATCTAAATTTGCATATCCTTTAGCTTAATTCTCATCTTTACAGTGTCACTAGTGAGGATCATAGCTGAGAGCCTCATTTACCACTTTATTTTAGAGATCCATGAGATATTTAGATTAATTGTGCATTATTTAGATTAGTTTTCTTTGAATAGTGTAATTGTCTTTTAAATCTTGTTATTTCATGAAGGTGTAAATCACTCACACACAACAGGTATATTTTACACATAGATTTAGACATACATGCAAATAGCTTTGATATTTTTTGATTTTCAATATAGAGAGTTCAGATCTAAACTTTCACTTTAAACAGGCATACCCATTTCTGATAAATGAATATACATATACATATACATATACATATACATAATACATATACATATAATATACATATATATACATATATATATATAGATGTATATATATATATATACATATATATACATACACACACACACACATATATATATATGTATGTATGTATGTATGTATATACATGTATATATATATGTATATCTATATATATATGTATATATATGTATATATATATGTATATGTATATGTATATGTATATGTATATATATATATGTATATATGTATATATATGTATATATATATGTATATGTATATAGCTACATATGTATATGTATATGTCTATATATGTATATGTATA